>CM029013.1:121244858-121624858 GCA_016801055.1 Panax notoginseng
TAAATTTGTCGAAGGCAAACACAACTGCAAGTAGTTCTTTTTCGGTGGTTGTGTAGTTCAACTGAGCGTCTGTCAATATTTTGCTGGAGTAGTAAATTCTGTGAAAGATCTTGTCGTGACGTTGTCCCAGTACTGCTCCCACTGCATAATCGCTGGCGTCGCACATCAATTCGAATGGTAAAGACCAATCGGGCGCCACAATGATCGGAGCAGATACCAACTTCTTCTTTAAAATATTAAAGGCCTCGATACATGACTGATCCATTTTGAAAGGGACATCTTTCTCCAACAGGGAACATAAAGGTTTTGAAATTTGTGAAAAATCTTTGATGAAGCGTCTATAGAACCCTGCATGCCCCAAGAAGCTCCGAACTCCCTTCACTGATAATGGAGGAGGTAATTTTTCAATAGTCTCTATCTTCGCCTTATCCACCTCTAACCTTGCTGCAGAAACCTTATGTCCTAGAATAATCCCTTCTTTCACCATAAAGTGACATTTTTCCCAATTGAGAACCAGATTAGTTTCCACGCAACGTTTCAACACTAAAATCAAATTTTTCAGGCAAAGATCAAAGCTATCACCGAACACAAAAAAGTCGTCCATAAATACCTCCAAATTTTTCTCAACCATATTGGAGAAGATTGCCATCATGCACCGTTGAAAGGTTACCGGTGCATTGAATAAACCAAAAGACATACGCTGAAACGCAAACGTACCGTATGGGCATGTGAATGTCATTTTCTCTTGATCCTTTGGTGCTATAGCAATTTGATTATATCTAGAATAACCATCCAAGAGACAATAGAACTGATGTCCAGCTAGCCTATCCAACATCTGATCAATGAATGGCAAAGGGAAATGATCCTTGCATGTGGCTTTATTTAGCTTGCGGTAGTCCATGCATACTCTCCATCCTGTAACTGTTCGAGTAGGGATGAGCTCATTCGCCTCATTCTTCACCACTGTCATAGCCCCTTTCTTTAGTACGCATTGTACAGGACTCACCCACGAACTATCTGAGATCGGGTAAATAATGCCAGAATCCAACCACTTTATAATCTCCTTTTTCACCACCTCCTTCATGATGGGGTTTAGCCTTCTTTGCATCTCGATGGTTGGTTTTTCCCCTTCTTCCATTAAGATTTTATGCATACAGAATGATGGGCTAATACCTTGAATGTCCGCTATAGTCCACCCAATTGCTGTTTTGAGTTCTCGCAAGACACGTAGCAGTTTCTCCTTTTGCGTATCAGTCAATTCTGTCAAAACAAAAACTGGTAGGGTATCATTTTTTCCCAGGTAAGTATATTGCAGATGGGGAGGCAATGGCTTTAATTCTAGCACCGGTGGCTCTTCTATTGATGGTTTGAACTTTTTAGCTTCCGCTTCGGGCCTTTCTATGGTGTCGAAGGATTGGGTGCTTTTCCGAAAAACTGATGGTGTGTCTAGCCATTTGACGTATTCGATATCCTCTTCGATACCATATTCGTCTGCCCCGAGCAAAATAGATTCAAGTGGGTCCTCCGAAAAAATTGTGCTGAATTTATGATTCACCAATTCCTCCATAATATCAATCCGCATACATTCACCTTTTTCTTTTGGGTACGACATTGACTTGAAAACGTTAAAGGTGACCTGTTGATCTTCAACTCGCATTGTCAATTCACCTTTTTGAACATCAATCAATGTTCTTCCTGTCGCCAAAAATGGTCGCCCAAGAATGATCGGGATTTCACTGTCCACTTCACAATCCAGAATAAAGAAATCCGCAGGGAAGATGAATTTATCCACTTTTACTAGCACATCTTCAACAATACCTCGTGGATATGTAACCGATCTATCTGCTAACTGTAAACTGATATTTGTTGGGCGTGGGTCCTGAAATCCGAACTGGCTGTAGACGGATAATGGCATTAAATTTATACTGGCCCCCAAATCACATAAAGCTCGTCCCGAAAACTGATTTCCAATCTCGCACAGAATATTAAAGCTACCTGGATCCTTGAGCTTCGGTGGTAATTTATTCTGAATGATAGCACTGCATTCCTCCGTCAATGCTACTATTTTAAATTCACCCAATTTCCTCTTATTCGACAAAACCTCCTTCATAAACTTCGCGTAACTCGGCATTTGTTCCAAGGCTTCGGCGAAGGGGATGTTGATATGCAATTTCTTGAAGATATCCAAAAATCGTGAGAACTGCTTATCTAACTTGGATTTCTGAAATCTCTGCGAATACGGTATGGGGGGCATTGTACTGGTTGGTTCCGAATTTTTCTGCTGTGAGGTCTCCTATTGATGCTTTTCGGTCTCCACCACTTTCTCTGTTTCAATTGATGCCTTGTCCTCCTTTTCCCTATCTTTGACTGACTCTTGTAGTTCTTTTCCACTTCGTAGAGTTACCGCCTTACAATGCTCATCTCTTCCCAGGTTTTTCTCGGTGTCGCTCGGAAGTGTTCCAAGTGGTCGGTTATTCAATGCATATGCTATTTGTCCCATTTGATTTTCCAGATTTTTGATTGACGCATTCTGACTTTGTATACTTAGCCCCATTTGACTAAATCTCTTATCACTCTCCTCACTCCTTTTTTCAGTTGCTTTAACAAATCTTTCCAAGGCTTCTTCCCAAATTGCTTTCCACACAGGTTGTTGTGTCTGGTTTTGAAACCCCGAATTGTTTTGTTGTTTCGGCGCTTGTTCTGCAGCTTGGTTGTTACTCCATGAAAACCCCGGATGATTTCTCCACCCCGGATTATATGCATTTTGATTCTGATAAGGCTGAGTAGACCGATTATAACTCCCCACATACTGTGCTGCTTCAGCATTTATGGCACGTTGATCCGTAGTATGACCCCCAGCACATATTTCACAAATCATTGCTACCTGCTGAGTGGATTGTGGACGCAATAATTCTATCTGCTTAGCCATTGCGGTCATTTGCACTTGTAATGATGTTATCGCATCCACATCATACTTTCTCGATGTTTTCGGAGGATTATTTCTTGTCATGGGCCACTGATAGTTGTTGGTGGCCATCATTTCTAACAACTTATATGCCTCGTCTAAATTTTTAGACATAATCGCTCCTCCTGATGCTGCATCAATACTTGCCCTCGTGGATGCTTGTAAACCATCACAAAATATCCCCAATTGCATCCACTGTGGAATTCCATGGTGTGGGAACTTGCGGAGCATATCCTTAAACCTTTCCCACACCTCATACAACAATTCTGAATCAAACTGTGTGAAGGTATGAATATCATTCCGTAGTTTTGCTGACTTTGCTGGTGGGAAAAAATTAGCTAGAAATTTTTGAGCTAAATCGTCCCAAATAAGAATTGAGTCCGAAGGCTGAGAGTGTAACAAACTTCGTGCTTTATCTTTCAGGGTAAATGGGAAGATTCTCAACCTTATAGCATCTTCGGACACGTTGTTGAATTTGAAGGTGTCGCAAACTTCCAAGAAACTTAAGATATGCTCATTCGGATCATCTAATGAACTACCCCCAAACTGACATTGATTCTGAAGCATTTGAATGGTTGCTGGTTTGATCTCAAAGGTGTTAGCATTGATTGCCGGCCTCCTAATACTCGACTGAATATCCGTGACATTCGGCATGGCATAGTCCCGAAGTGGTTTCTGATCGTTCCCTGCCATGTTCACTGGAATTTCTTGTTCTGCCAGTTTTTCTTCCTCGGGTGGTGCCGCACTAGTCGATTGCGCTTTCCGGAACTTCCTTTCAATCTCATCTGTATAAGGAAAAAGTTCCTTTCTCGCCTTTGATCTAGTGTGCATACACTTGCAAAGAATTCCTGCAAAGACAAGAAGAAAAATAAGTAACGTTTAAATTAAGACCGAATTGATTATAACTAATATGGAATTAATATTAACAAAGAAGTCCCCGGCAGCGGCGCCAAAAACTTGTTGGTTGATTTCACAATCAAAGCAAACGCGCAAGTATACACGATCAACAAGTAATATTGTGATAAATTAGAGTGTCGATCCCTCGAAGAATTCCAATTAATAAACTCCAACTACTAGTACTGTATCAATTCAATTTTATTTAAACAACTAAAAATTGTGATTTTTTTTTAAAACTTAAGAAAACTAATTTTAATAAAGCAAGAAACTACTATAAAATAAAACAAAGAACAAATTAAGAATTATTTGAATACAGATGAATGATAAATAAGACTCCAATTTCTCCAAATATGATTATTAAATCAATTATCCAATTATCTCAATTATTCTGTCCACTGAATTGTTAACAGGAATTCTCAAATGCCAAAAGCCCTCTCTCAAGTGACCAATTGCCTTCTATTTAACCCAGATTAATTTTGCTATATCTCTATGCAAATCAATTGAATTAAACTCGCTATAATCCCATTTCCTTATGTGTTATATGCGGCAAATAGATATTCTTATTCTATTCACAAACCTAATTATTCACTGTGCAAAGAACTAAGTCACATGTCACCCTGCCCAGTTCTAACTCTAAAATTCCTCTCTCAATTCCTTCTAGAGTAACACGGTAATTATTGGCCAGATAATTAATCAATAAATACAAGGCAAGACAAACAATTCACTTTAATATAAATAATTGGAATAAATTAGATAATCAATTCATAACCATAAGAGGTTCCATTGGAATCTTAATAAAAGGAATTAGTCCATGACGGAAATAAAAACGACAAATACTTGATAAATCATCCTTAATGAGTTACACAATTTAAAAGAATAAAGAAGAAGAAGAACTCCTAGTTTCAAGCCTTCAGATCTCCTCTTCCTCCTTGATCAATCCCCTCTTCTGTCGAAAAATCCCTAATTGTGTAGAAAATTCTTTTTTCTCAATTCAGCCACATAAACCTTATATAGCCTCTCCCAATCCTAGTCCAAAACAGCTTCTCACATAAGCTCCCATTGTACAATCAAACCCTTCGTCAACGCGCAAACTCGGTCAACTGAAATCCCAACCCAGCACCCCGGCGCTGGGATTAGTACTGAATGTAGCGCCCCGGCGCTGGCCTTCCTAAAATTACCTTTTTGCCCTTTTTAGCTTCAATTCCACCGTTCGCTCCTGCAGCTCCCAAATCTACAAAACAACACATAAACGCAGTAAACATATTCCTAAATGACTCGAAGTTACAACAAAATAAGCCCAAGTATATCCGAGTTATGGGTATATAACCCAATCATCACATACCACGTTAGGTCATGAACAAACAAGTATGGTTTCTAACGTATCTTACCCTTCTTCTCAATCTAATTGTTTATTAGATTTGTTATCATTGGTTCCAGCTTTCCGTTGTGGTATACATCATTCTTACATTCACATTCACATAATCATTAACAACTTTTAGTTGTAATTCTCAACGTTATAGTCATCATTGAAGATGCTACTTTAAGTTAATTAATTCATCATCAAACAACTATCTTTCATTTCATATACCTAATCGTACTTTATTTCATTAACAAAACTCGTTTCAAGTATGTATCTACCCTTACAGCTTATTATCATTCATAGTTTCAGTATTAATAATTTACGTTCAATTAATCTTTCTTTCAACCTTTAGTCGTTAACTTAAGGTTTTCAACATCCTAATTGATGTTATATTAAGTTAATTAAGGAAATTTAATTTAACTTAATCACTTTACTTCCTTTCTTTACTTATATGCCTTCATTACTAACATCCTTCTAGTGCTAGCGTTACGGCACCAACTTCTCCTGTCTATGCCGCGCTGCGGCGCCACCCTATGGTATGTAAGCTTCGGACGCAGCGCGAGTCTTAGTGTGACGCCCCCAAAATAGGTATACATTACCCATCTTGAGTCGCCAAATACATGGTACAAAATTTAAATACAACTTACTTATACAACAGTCGTGTGAAATACGACAAAATATAATCTAAGAGTTTTAATAAGAATATTGTCATCTAGACAATATCCACACTCAATAGAGTCCTCATTACATTTATTGTCACACTATTTTATAGAATAGTGAGGACTACTAAAATAACCATCTGGACCGTCAATCCGTTCCCCGACTTGTCCCAGCTATATTCTCATTTCCTGAAGAGAACAGTGAAAGAAAGGGTGAGCTCAACTAGCCTAGTAAGAAATATTATGGCTAAGATAATGTAGAATAAATTATCCTTAGCCTTCAACAGTATAACAATTAATAGAATATAATAGACAACAAGTTTTAGATCAACAACTGCAGCGGAATAAGCAATCCATTAAAAGAGTCAAGTAGAACATGAAATCTACTATCTTCTATGATTTAAAAAGTTTTTCATCAACTTTATCGCTGAGACTCAGCTTAATAAATAAAATCAAATCATCCCTGCATCACGGCCAAGGATATTCATATAATCATCAATGGTCATGATTATATCGAATAATCCCTAGTCATAATCATACCAATAACTGTCCATCAATGAACTATAGGCCAATGAAGACTTTCACCACATCATTCGTCACATTACAGTTATGATTATACCGAATAATCCCTGGTCATAATCATACCAAGTCCATCTATGCACGTAAGTCAAAGATGACTTTCATCGCAATATAAGCATGAGGATGATGACCATGACATAATATTTCAATAAAACATGTTCAAGGATAAATTTTAAAGATTTATAATTTAATTTATCCAGAAATCAATAACGTCCAAATTGTCAACATGATACTTCTTTGTGGAGTAAAATTCAAGAATGCTTAAGAGAATATTTCCATAAAAAGATACTGGATGAAGCGCAAATATCCAGGATATTCTACTAATTTCATGGAGTATATAAGCCAAAACTTTAACCAAATGAGTATAGTAGAATATATGAAACTGTAAATGGATTTTCACCCGCCATGCAATAATCCACGTAGATATATCATTTCCACAATTTAATAAGGAATGAATACGAAGGATCATTCACCATGCATGTGGTAGCCCACACAGACAGATTATTCCAACAGAATAATAAAGAATGGAATAACAAAAGAATTCACCAGGTATGCGATAGGCCGCACAGACAGGTTATTCCAACAGAATAATAAAAAATGGAACCAGGTCATGCGTAATCCGTACAGACAGAATATTCTAACAGAATAATAAAGAATGGAATAACTACAGAATTCACCAGGCATGCGATAGACCACACAGATAGGTTATTCCAACAGAATAATAAAGAATGGAATAACAGAACAATTTCACCATGTATGCGGTACTTCGCATAGACATGTTATTCTAACATAATAATAAAAGAATGGAATAACAACCCTTACGAGTATTGAAAGAAAATAACTCTCTTCATGAATACGAAGGAATAATACCCCTTACCTTAGAAGAAACTGGATACTGGAATAGTGAGGTAGCAGACTTCTCTTCTTCTTTCTCTCTATAATTTCTCTCTATAATAATTGCTCTTGTAAAACTTAGTGAATTGGTGAGAAATGAATGTAGAATGAGCTTCTATTTATAGGAAAATATAGTTTCGATAATTACATGTTTTGGGGCTCGAAATATTACAGTATAATACCTTCCTCTTTTTCTTCATTTTTAATTTAGTACTGAAAGTATTATCAAACTTGCACCACCTCCCCTAATAGTAAATCATGTGAATTAATAGTTCATTCATGTGGCTCAATAGTATAATCATGTGAAAAAACTAATTACAGTATAGTACCTTCATCTATACCTCCATCTTTAGTTTAGTCATGCAAGTATTATCAATCTTGCACCAACTCCCCTAATAGTAAATCATGTGAATTAATAATACACACATGTGAACACATAGTTATAAGCATGTGAATTAATAGCAATTAATTTCTCATTTATCCGGTGAATTACCCGATTGGTTAATATAACCTCCAGACATCAATTTTTATCGAAATAAATGTCGATTTCCACTAACACTAATAATTCCCACACAATGGAACTATCAATTTTATTTTTAATCAACACGAACTTATTCATCATTAATATTATAACTCACAATATTTAACAACCAGGTCGTTCATAGGAAAGAGGGGGCTTTCTGATAAGGATTTCTCCTTATTAGCGCACAATTAGATGACCAAACCTCTCCTTGACAGAACTTCTAGACATTGTCAATATTACAAATAATAGTATGAATAACTTTGTCGTCTCGATTATTGATTTAATAATATAAAATATTATGCAGATGATACTATAACAATAATTGAATCAATAATATGAGAGATATGATGCAACAATTACTATAGCAATAATTGAGTATAACTGAGTGACTTCTCACGTAAGCATCAATAATCAATACCATGTGCTACTATGCAACCACACGTATTACTGTACTTTTACTATCGGGTAGTTCAACAGTTTAACGGTAAAACTTTCGCCGTTATTTTTATAAAAAGATAATTCTGTCATTTTCTAACTATGATAATAGTTTCGTTGTGGGGTCCACCAATGATTGTGCCGGCGTACGAATATTTCTGTTAAAACGAATATTCCCCACCAAACGAATATTTTATAACAACTTGCTTACTTTGCAAAATTTGTAAATAATACACACAACTATAACATTATATCAAATTCACTCCTTAATATTCAAAAATGATATTTATAGAAAATTCATCTTTATTCATAAAAATTAGGGTCTTACACTTAGTGTTAACTGTCGCGATGTGGCACGAAACTTCAATAGGTTATGGCATTTCTCGGCACTGCTTGGCGCTGCAGCGCCACCTATTTGGCCTTGGGCTGGCGCCGCAGCGCCAGCTCTGTGCACCAAAAATTCTTGACAGATTTTAAACTTTGCGAACTTCCCGGACTCCAAATTTGATCATTTGAACTCCGAATTGGCTCGTTCAAAAGCCATTAGCTAACAAATCACATACTCTACATGTTCATGCAAGAATTTTACACTTTCAAATCTGTTATCTCAAAATTCATCTTTTAGTTCATTTTAACGAAAACGATAAACGTTCGTGAACGTTCAACGCTCGTTTCTTCATTCTAAGTCAGAATTCGGTCATTTTTGAGTCCGCAACTCAAGAATGCCAAATGAGACTATACTCTATCGAAAGCCAATGTTTCCAAGCTCAATGTCAAATTTTGACTTCTATTCCGAGAATTTCACGATTTTGACGATTATCGTCCAAACTCGTGAATTCCGTCATAACTTCGTTACTTATGATTTGTTCATCATTTCAAATGGATTCATTCCATCATATTAACATCCTAACCATACATATTTCAATAAATTATACATGATAGGTTCTTACATGATCTTCATGAGTTCAAAACTTTATTTATTGCTTATCTTACAACATGACTTATTTACGGCTTAAGTCTTTTGGATTAATCATTCTCATCACTTCCTAGCATACAAGTTCTACCACTACTCACTTCTCTAACAATTGAAGAGAGGGAGAATCATGGTTTAGGATCTTACCCTTAAAGATTACTTGATTAATCTTTGTTCTTCCTTCTTCAACTATGAAAGACTAGCTTTTCTAGCTTTTTCTCTCTAACCCTTAAGCACTTGTAATGTTGGATGAAATAAAACCACCAACAAATGAGCTAGCACTCCTTCTATTTATAGGAAATCCTAGCTTAGGGTATAATGGTCAATAAGCCATCCACCTCCTTAATAATCCTCCTTACTATTCATTACTTAACCACTAAGTAATAAGCATTTTACTTAGCCACTAGGTTTACTTAGTCATCAAGTTTACTTAGTCATCACATAACTTATCCCTTGCTTAGCCACCAAGTTTACTTAGTCATCACATAACTTATCTTTTGCTTAACCATTAAGTTTACTTGCTCATCACATAACTTATCCCTTGCTTAGCCACCAAGTTTACTTAGTCATTGTAACAACTCGATATTTTCTACATAAATAAATAAGAAATTTTGCGTATAATTTTTTTTCTTTTTATTTAAGGATGATGATTTGTACAAGATAATGTGTATGTGTATTTATGTGGTAAATAAAAATATATTTATTATATACATAAATATTTATAAATAATTTTAGTTTAGAATTATTGATTTTTATAAAGTATATTCCTATAATAATTAATTTATAGTAGAAATGCTTTATTAACTATTTTTCATGAAAATATAATCATATATTATTTAAATAATATATGGAGTGATTTTTAGAATAATTATAATAATTATTATATGAATTTTATTACAGGCTATTAAGTTAATTATTTTACCTTAATTATTAAGGTTAAATATGACAGATAAATCAGATATGGAATCCAAACCCTAATTTTGGATTATTGTCAAGCTATGAGAATAATAATATAATATTAATTATATTTTAATTTTTCAGTACTATGAATATGTACTGTATTTCTGTGTTGATAATGGTAGGTCAATTACTGTGTATTATGACCAAACCCTAGTAATAATGTTAAACCCTAATTTGAGATCCAAATTAGAGTGCAAGATTATTTTATAAGTGTGTTATATAATTTATGTCGTGTATTAAACGTATTAATTAGGTGAACCCTAATTAAAATTCTAGAAACCCTAATTTCTAGAAAATCCTAATTATAATCTAGAAACCCTAAATAATTTTTGAAAATGAGGAACCCTAATTTGAAATTTAAATTAGAGTTCGAGATTGGTTGTAATTGTGTTAATGTGATTAATTAGCAAGTCTTATAATTTCAATTGCTAATTTTGAAAACCCTAAAATTTTAAACCCTAACTTGATAATTAGAAAACCTAATTATAAATTTGTTACCCTAATTATCAAAATCGTAAATCCTAATTGCTATTTTAGCAATGTTAATGATAATTATATGATATTAAACCCTAATGTTCCTGTATAGCGTAATTAGAAAATTAATCATAATTAGAAAACCCAAATTTCAAAATTTTAGAAACTAAAAGTTATTTAATTTTTAGTTAATTTTATTTATTTTTTTGTAAACTTTAATTGGAAATCCTATTATTATTTTGTGTTAAACCTTAGGGTTAAACCCTAAAGGTCAAACCCTAAGGGTTTGCCAAGTTCCAATTTTTGCCATTAAATGATTTATGTATTATTTTTGGCTATCTTGTAGGTTTTAACAATAGGTTGAGTGGGTGAACCACTTCAACCACCCCATGTGCTCAAAATAACAACAACAAGCAATATATCTCAGCCATACAATGCATCTAACCTTCTATAAATAGATTGGAAAGAGAGAGAAAAATCATTTTGTTCACTTATTTTGTCCAACACCCAAACCTTCTCTCTCAAGCTCCAAACCTCTGAAAATATAAGTTATATTAGTCCCAAATCAAAGCCCCACAATCAACCATAACATATCAGTAGCCAGAATCAAGAATCATTCATAGAAGGTATAAACCTTAGTCATGATTTCTGTCCAACGATCTGTTGTTAGATGTTAAATTTTTTGTGTTAAACATGTTAAATCTAGTGTCTATGGATGATCTGGGTTGCTAGATGTTAGATCCATAATATTTAGAAGCTCAGATTTGAAGATCTTAGAAATCTGGAAAAAACTTGGTTCTGTGGTCTGACAACGAATGTCAGAGGCCACAGATCCTTGCTCGATTATGTTTTGTGTTGTTTTTAAGTTGCTAGTAGTAGCCTGCAATGTTGTCTTTAATCTACAAAAAGAATCAAAGTCATATCTGTTGTAGATTAAAAGTTATTTAAGGTCAAAGTGGGTTGACCGGCATTGACCGGCTATTTTTGAAACCCAGTGTTTGCCCAGAAAGTCTGATAAGAAATGTCAGACCTTATATCTCTGTGATCTGTTACGAATTTTGTGTTTTGAAACTTTGTAGTTGTAGTCTGATATGTGCTCTTTGATCTGAACTTGAAATCAGGCTTAGACCAGATGTAGATTGCAAGTTATGGAAGGTCAAACTACGTTGACCGACCATGACTTGCTAAGTTTCTGGGTAACCCAGAAACAGCCCAGACCGGCCTGACAACATTTTTAAACCGTCGATCTGTCAGTGTATTAAGATTTTATTGTTGTTGTGTTATCTAAGTTGTAGTATGTAGTTTATACTATATGTTTATGGCTTAAAATATCCTAAATATGAAACTGGATGATTGCAGTGGATGGTCAAACTAGGACAGACGAACATGGAAGCTGTTTTCTGGGTAACCTAGAAAACGCTTGACCATGTCATCTGACATGGTTTGACCGGCCTTTATATGTTTGATCTGTTGTTGTTTTAGTGATTTAATGTAATAGAACTCTTCCTTGTCATGTTAGCTACATACTGCAACCTTTAAATCACTAAAACATTGCAAGGATTTCAAGTTGTGGAAGCCCAAAAGTGTATGCTCGAACTGTTCTTCATTTCTGGGCAACCTAGAAATGAAGAACAGCCTCTGACAGCTTGTTCATGACTCTAGATCTCTTATGTTAAGTGTTGTTTGTCCATGTTTGTGGTTGGATCCTGTAGTCGTGCATTAGTACTACAATATCGGACTAACGACCTGTCCAGAAACATCATGACCAGATCAAAAATCGTGGTCAAAGGAGGAACCTTGAAACTGCCTTATGAATGCTCAAGAACATGAAGAACACCTATAGCGACAGTTTTGTCACTATAGGTGGCCTTTAGTGACAGACACTATTTTATTTTCTGAAAATTAATTAATAAATAGAAAAAATAGTTTTTAATTATTAAAAATATCAAATAAATTATTAAAAATTATTTTAAATTCCGAAAATTAGTTTTTAATTATTTTAAATATATTTCATAAATATTTAATATTTTTGGAATATTAAAAGTATTTAATTTAATTAATTATAATATTAAATAAATTATTTAAAAATGATTTTAATATTGGAAAAATCATTAAAAATTATATTATGATATAAGAAAATATTTTAAGTTATTTTTAATGACTTTTAATATTTTGTGATAAATTTCATTAATAAATTGATATTAATGGTAATTAATTTATTTACTAAATGAATTAAATAAATTAATTAAAAATAATTTTATTATATTAAAAATTATTTTAAATAAAAATAAAGTGTTTAAAAATATTTTAAGTTGCAAAATATAACTTTTAATATTTAAAGAATAATTTCATTAACAATTAAATATTAATGATTATTAAGTTATTACTAATGATATTATATTTATTTAATAATTATATTAAATAAATAGTTTATAAATAGTTTTATTAATTTAAAAATCATTTAAAAGGGATAAAAATGAATTAAAAATATTTTAAGTTATGCATAATGACTTTTAATATTTTGATAAATAGAATATTAATACTTTGATATTAATGGTAATTATTTAGAAATAATTTTAAATGTTTTAAAAATCATTTAAGGGTAATATTAGTACTTTAAAAATATTTTGAGTTATTATAAATAACTTTAATATTTTAAAAATGATTTCATTAATAGTTTAATATTATTTAGATATTAATGATAATAGAATTGATTAGTATTTAAATCATTTTAATGTGATTCCGATGTTTGAAATTTCGTGATAAATTATAATAAATGTTTTAAAATTATATTAAGTCATTTAAAAATAATATGACTGATATTAAGTTACAGAATAGAGTCTTAGACTCGATAATCACCCGATAAAGTTGTCGGTACACTGACATGTTTCAGAAATTGATCTGGACTTAGATAATGTGATTTGATAAGTGATTATTTGTGATTCAATGGTTGTTAAACATATGTGCCAATGTGATTAGGGTATGTGCTAACTGCAATAACCAGTGTTATGTGTTATAGTATATTGTTCTAATCGAACGAATGATCTGATTAATGATAGGTCGTGAGATAAGCGATAAATCTAAGTTACAAACTGTAAGCAGCGCTTCAGGCAAGTATCTAACCTTTTCATTTTCTTTATGCAATGGACATGAGTAAGAATGTTTCTAAACTATATTATTACTGTACAGATTATTAACCTTATATTATATACGCTCATTGCTTATCAACATGTTAGTATATGGTAATTCAGATATATATATTCTGTTCGTTAATTTCTGTAAATGGTTAAACAAGTGTCCCCACTTGGATAATCATTGTATTTAATCACATGTTGATATACCATTGTCAATTTCCCGTATATATATATATATATATATATATATATATATATATATATATATATATGTTGAATTATAGATTATTGTTGAAACAAGATAAAACCTTTGATTTGGAACCCAGACAAGTATGAACATCCTTACACGGGAAAACGTTTATGCGCCCAAGGCAGAACAGAGTGAACGATCCTATCGTTCTTATAATGTAGTATTGATCAATGCAGGGCATAACAGGCTTATCACCCCCCGTGCCCGTAAGTTATGTCGGTTTACAGATGAATTTCTGTTTAACCTTTTTGAAAATGAAAACAATGTTCATGGCATGTCACCATAACCCCAGTTATAGTCAATATGTAGTTTCAAAAATTTGAAAGAGAGTTGTTATGTTATTATCGATCCAGAATACTTCATAACTATTGACTTGTTGTAGAAGAATAGTACAAAGAAAATATTTAAATCCTTTCAGCTTATATATATATAATTGCTATTACTTACTGGGCACTCAAATGCTCATCCTTGCTTAATTTAAATATTTTCAGCTAAGTGTGAACGACCAGAGAGCTCTGCTAAGGCCAAGGAAAAAGGGAAAGGTTGCTGATTGAATGCAAATGTTATCTTGTGTAATAGTTGATATTAATATTAAGATAATTATGAAATATATTATCTATCATGGGTTGTAATGAATGTTTAAAGGTTACGTACTTGGGAGCTAGACTCTGATAATTATGTAAATTAAGTTTGACTTTTATATTATTGTTATTATTTTTAGTATTATTCCGCTCATAGAAATTGTATCGTGAAGCACCGAGTTCGGGTTTCAAGTACCTGGATTTGGAGGCGTCACAGTCATCACATAACTTATCTTTTACTTAACCATTAAGTTTACTTGCTCATCACTTTGGATCACCCATGGGTTATCCCATGGGTTTTAATCATCTGATAGCCCATAGGTTCTTACTTTGGGCTTTTAGCTTAATTAATTTAACTTATTCTTTGGGCTTGCATTAAACAAACATTTGGGCCTTAACATTAATAAGCATTGGGCTTTATCATAATTGCAATTGGACTTTACAATTTCCTACCCAATCCTACAAGTTCAATATATTTGGCTTAAAGCCTTATAACGTATAATCTACGTCATTCATATACGACATATCCTCATTCATACATACTCGTATAATACCTCATATTATATTCGTATTCATTACCTCGTACAATACTTACGTATTATACGATCATCGCTTTAATTCATTATACGCATTTCAATTCCTTCTCGAAAATCACTTTTCCTAACTGTTAGATTTTAAGTCCGTAGGCAAAAACTTCGTTTGCCATAACTGAAATATTATTGAATATTACATCTCGTCTTAAAATTCTATCATTACACGTTTCTCGCAATTTCAAATTCAATTCTCGAGCAGAAACGAATGAATAGTATTTTTCAGAAAATTTCTCGGAACACTTTTATTTTTGTCTTGGAAATTCAAACACTATAATTCCTTCACGTAGCCAAAATACTACGATATTTCGACGCATTTAGGTTATAGAACAACCTCCATCTTATTAACACAATAATAACATATAATATAATTTTATTCATTATTAAATTAAATAAAATTATTTTACAAATTGTCCGATTTTCTGAGTCGTTAAAATATTCGTACGACGACACAATTATTGGTGGACCCCACAACAGTATTATTCTCGAAGTTAAAAAATGACAGAAATGTCTTGTTATAAAAGTAACGACGAATGTTTTACCGTTAAACTGTTGAAATATCCGGTGGTAAAAGTACAGTAATACGTGTTGTTTCATAGTAGCACACGGTATTGATTATTGATGCTTACGTGAGAAGTCACTCAGTTATACTCAATTATTGTTACAGTAATTGCTACATCGTATCTCACGTTATTTGATTCAATTATTGTTAATATTTTATATTATTAAATCAACAATTGAGATGACAAGTTATTCATATTATTATTTACATAATTAACAATGTCTAAAAAGTTCTATCAATGAAAGGGGTTTGGTCACGTAATTATGTGCCAATAGAGAGAAATTCTTTTCGGAAAGCCCCCTCTTTCCTGAAAACGATCTGGTTGTTAATATTGCGAGTTATAATAATGATGAATAAATGTTGTTAAAAATATTAAGAGAATTTTTATGAAGTATTTGTTATAAATTTTGCTTATTATTTGGACCCCCATTTACCTATTTTTCAAAAATAATCGGTATAAAATTATTCAGTATATATAAATATATTATATATGTGTGTGAAAGTGACATGTGGGATGGGGCCCACATGTGGGATGAAAAATAAAATTGGGGTGGGGGGAGGAAACGTGTTTGGGAGATATATATATTAGTATTATATATATATATATATATATATATATATATATATATATATATTAAAGGTGTGTGTGTGTGTGTGTGTGTGTGTGTGTGTGGTGGTGGGTGATAATGAAAGTGAAAGTGATGGTTATATATATAAAATTTTGTTTTATTTGAATGTTAGACATCCATGAATTCTTCAGACGAAAGTTTGCGCCCGTGAAAAAAATCCCACTGTGCGTCCGTGATTGTTGTCTAAATAGTGCCCCTTACATTCTCCTATAAATAGGATGTTTAGTTTAGAATTGAAAATTACACCAGAATCAGAGAATTCTTCTTCTATAATATTGAGTGTATTTCTTTAGAGTTTTAAGAAGCTTTGAGCGTAGAAAACAATGAAAGTTTTCTTGAAGAATATCCCCACTATACCAGTTGGAATAATCTCCTTTTTAAGGTAAGGGATAATATTTTTGTTCAATACTCGTAAGAAATAATATTTTCTTCCATACTCTGTAGTATGTAAGTAATATTATTTCGTTTCAGATTTTGAATTCTACACTCATTTTGTTAAAGTATTGCTTCTATACTCCATGAAATTAGTATAATATCCTTAAAATTTGCGCTTCATCTAGTATCTTTTCATGAAAATATTATTCTGAACATTCTTGATAAGTTTTAACTTTTTCATGTCAGAGTACTATTCACAGGGTACTATTCACTCGAGTAATATTCACCTGGGGTACTATTCATGACAAAAATTGATTTCTTTTCGGTCCAAATCATTTTTGATACAATATTACTTTTGAATTTACTCCATAAAGTAGTATCATGTTGACAATTTGGGCATTATTGAATTCTGAATAAATTAAATTATAAATCTTTAGAACTTTATCCTTTGCTTTCTTTTAATTGAATTCTTATATCATTGTCATCATCCTCATGATTATATTGTGATGAAAGTCCTCATTAGCCCGTAGTGCATTGATGGACTGTAGACTGGTAGGATTATGACCAGGGATTATTTGGTATAATTATGACCGTAATGTTACAAATGATGTGGTAAAAGTCCTCATTGGCCCGTAGTGCATTGATGGACAGTTGTTGGCATGATCATGACCATTGATGATTACACGAGTATCCTTGGCTCGTAGTGCATGGATAATTCATGGACGTGATACTAATGAATATCATTGGCACTACGGATGATTCGATGTTGTGGATTATTTATTAAGTTGAGTCTCAACGATAAAATTGATGATAAACTTTTTAAATCATAGAAAATAGTAGATATTGTAGACACTCGAAATTTTGTTTTCATGTTACTAACTATGCAGGAGGATAAAAGCATCTTTTTCACACTCTACAGATAACCCTGGAGGAACACAACGTCAGTTCCAACCCCGGAGATAGCACCGGGATATCCAGTTTCCAACCTCGGAGATAAACCCGGCAAATTAGTTTCCAACCCCGGAGATAACCCCGGGAAAGTCAGTTCCCACCCCAGAGATAACCCCGAGAGATAAAGCCAACCTCAGAGATAACCCTGAGGACATTCATAGTCAACAACATGACAATCTCAGAGATAACCCTGAGAAAAGACCGCTACAACTACGCCAAAACAGAAAATAACCCCAGGAGGGGCAACATAGTTATTTTTCCAACTCAACTTCAACTCAAATCAAATACACTTATTTCAGCTCAAATCGTTTCAAAAGAAGTCCTACAAGAATCATATCTTAACTTCAAAGCGCAAACTACGCAAAACAGCTCAACGGACTGCCTGACGAAAACCCGAAAATGCTATTTCGATCATGGACCCATCTTCTCGGATTCAAAAAAGGGCAAATCCTATGCCATTGCATAGCTCTCGGAAAGAGCTTTCTGAAATGGTATGGCATGCTTCCATCGGACTCCGGGAATGAAAGTTATGAAGGTTCGAGCGAACAACGCATTGTTCGAGTGCACGTACTTTTAGACGACGGGACCCACATTGCCCGGGGCACCCCGGGCAGTCACAGGTACACCCACGGCTGCCGTAGGTACACCCGCGGTTATCACAGGTACACCTGCGGCTCCCCCCTCTATAAATAGAGGGCTTGGGGTGGCCATTTTGTAAGAAGAAACGGCGAGGAAGCCCTGTCCAATTTGTTCTGTACAGACTATAAATTGAGTGTTTTTTCATTTCAAACACTTGTGAGCTTATATTTGGCTATTTTTTATCGGTGGGAGCCAAGTGTTCATCCATTTAAAGCTATTGAAATCTTCTTTGGTAGTCCATTGTAAGCCTTCTTACATTACTTAACTCCTTTCTTCATTTCTTGCACACACTATTATTCACGTTTAGAGTCGCGTGTGTGTGTATACCCGGGCCGTCGGCCCGTGGTTTATTGATTTTATATATATATGTAAATACTTATATATATATATATATATATATATATATATATATCGAGTTATCTCGATTGGGCCTGAATATAATATTCGGAGCATTTACTGCTTTTTTATATATATAAATACTTATTTATATACCTCCTGTCATCAAACTCTGTTTGATTGAGCTTGGATATACATCCGGAGCGTTTACTGCTTATATATATATATATATATATATATATATATATATATATATATATACATTATTGTCTGGCCTGGAGTTTACTTCGTGGTAATTTATTGCTTTATTTACATTTTGTCCCGCCTAGAGTTTACTTTGAAGCGGTTGATTGTTCATATATATATATATATATATATATATATATATATATATATATATATATATATATATATATATATAGCTTTTATATATATATAAACTGCTATATCTTGTGAGCCTAGGAATCATGTGATCACAGATTTAGTCTCCTAAATCTAGATTCGGTTCCCGTGATGGACATTTTCAGCTGTACACGGCTTGTAAATTATTTACGGTGTTTGAATTTCCTTCGATGGCTCTTATGCCCACAAGGAATTTAGCACTGCTATGTATCTTATTTTCTCGAAGATGCTTCGCATCTCAAAAATAAAAGTAATAAAGCCGAACACATAATAAAATGGAAGTATCAAAGGCCTCAATTACTATTGAGCCTAAGGGTTTGAAAAACCTCTTTTACAAAACATCATTGCTATATCTTGTTAAAACTGAACTTTTATTCAAATTTCAAACCCTTTGTATATAGGTGCAAATGAGGCATAGCACTACTTCCAGATAATTGCGCACTGACCCACACACACACACACATTCATATAACAGTTTAATTGAAAAGTGGCGATCACCGCGGTAACACGGATGTCGCGGGGTGCCTAACACCTTCCCTCCGCATAATTAAGCCCCCGGACCCTAACGAATCTCAGTTTCATAGACCAGTCAAATGGTGTCTCATCACTAGATCAATGTGCAAACCTTTTCTCGGTTGAGTTGGTGCAACCATTTAAAAATACCAACTGGCGACTCTTACAGTCCAATTGTCGATATATACATGTCGGACCTTTTCATAACTTATTTTTTTCAAACAAATCTCACCTAACATGAGAACACCAAAAGACAAGAACAGAAAAGGGCAAATAAAAATCTCGACGTCGACAGGTGGTGACTCTGCTGGGGACTTCCAGTAAGAGGGCTTAAGCCGCTACTACAAACTTTTCAAAACTGTTATATGCTTGTGTGTGGATGTTGTATTTACATTGGAATGAATGTGTACGAATGCATTTACTTATTGCACTTAGTGCTTCGCACCATATATGGTTGTGATATTAGTGTTTCGCACATGTCATCATTTTCATACGGTGAGACGCGATGTATGTGAATGTATGTTGTGTGGCCCCTCCACCAGGAGGCTATCCCATCGGTGTTTGATTACTGGACTCGTAGGGAGACTAATTCCAATGAGGCTCAGGAAAGGCACCACCCAGATTCGCTCCAGTTGAAAGACCGGATTAACTTCCCGTTGAGTAAATTGTGATGATCTGGGAACCTTTATGCCAAAAAGCCGCGAGAGTAGCCTAAGATAGGTCAGCCTCTGATAAACCAAACGCGAAGGAAAGTCTCTTCATATTTTCCCATTACTTGTAATTACAATTGCTTGTAATTTCATTTCCATGTCAATCTCAATATAATGGAAAATATGAAGGAATATGTGTACATGCATTCCCTTTTATCAAAAATCTGATATGCTATATTGTCATTAAAACAAACTGACATCTGTTTTGCAGGATAATACTCATAAACGGACACATTACATAGCATGTAAACATTGCCTACAAAACTAAGCTACATAAGTCTTTTTGTAGGGAAGCAATTGGTCTAGTTACCCGTTCAAAGTCCAAAAAGGCACTAAGTCCACCGTCAGACATGGATACAAGTGCCCAGCCTGATCCTACTCCTATTTCCCGCGAGAAGTTCGAAGGATTAAGGAATCAGATAGCAGAATTGGATGTCTTTCTAAAATAGCAAAGTAAAAACACTCGGGGCCAGACAATGCCTACTCAACCAGAGTCATTCACACCAAGGGCAATCAGGGTATTAGCAAAAAGATGGAAACCCAAATACCTGAACCTCATTCCAATAAAGGAACCAACAAAACCCCTGAAATCAAAAAACTCAGGGATGATCGAGAAACTGGGGATATAAGAAAGATAGTCCAACAAATGGAGGAAATCATCCGGTCAATCAAAAGGACTGGAAACTATAGAAGTTTCACCTATTTAGATCTCTGTATATTCCCAGGGGCTCAGTATCCTGACAAATTCAAAATCTCAAAGTTTGAAATGTACAATGGGACAGGAGATCCCTATACGAACCTAAAAGTGTACATTGGCGAACTGGGGTCTTATGCTGAAGATGAAAGCCTCAGAATGCAACTTTTTCAAAAAGAGTCTCACTTGAGAGGCTAAAGCCTGGTATGCCCGACTTGACAATACCAAAATCCACAACTGGGAAGAATTGGCCCACGCCTTTCTAAATCAGTACAGTTTTCAGTCATAAATGGCATCGGATCGATACCAAGTGACTAAAGTCAAAAAGCAAAGTTCTGAATGTTTTCGAGAATATGCCCAAAGGTGGAGACATCTAGCAGCGCAAGTTATTCCATCAATGACAGAAACTGAAATGGTAATGATATTTATTGATATCCAAGAGGTTCCTTACTATGAGAGGATCCTAGCAGGCATTGGAAAGCCATTCTCGGAAATGATCAAACACGGCGAAATGGCAAAGATGGGCTTGAAGGCAGGAAAGATTAAAGATTTTCCTGCCTTGGAAGATGTCGCCAAACATATACAGACTGGCAAGTATGTGAGCGATCCCAAGGGGGTACCCGATAAAGGTGATGAAGATGTATCCCTTGTTGTACAGGGGAAAGTTAGGAGACCAAACTATAGTCCCCCCATTTGGAAAAAACAAGACAATCTGCCATCTCAACAGCAGGCTGTATTCAACCAATGCCAGGATAGAAAAAGAAAATTTGAAAGAACGGAAAATCGGGTGTTCACTCCACTAGGCGTTTCCCTTGAAAATGTATTGGCGATATTAATAGATCACAAGAAAATTACCGAACTTGCTCCACCTCTGGAACCAGGGATCAAAAGATACAATCCGAGCCAAAGATGTGCTTACCACTCAGGGTCTCCAGGACACGATACACAAGATTGTTGGTCCTTAAAGCATAAGATTCAAAATCTGATCGAAAGTGGCAGTATTGTGGTCCAACAACCTGATTAACAAAATGTCAACACCAACCTTCCGTTGCAGCATGATACAGAGGAAATAAACATGATCGGGTCAGGAAACGCTAAAATGTATCCAAATCGTAAGTACATACGAAGGGTGAAGGAATACCCCCAAAGGCATAGAACAAATGTCCTAGAGTGGGAAAACTCGGAGGAGGGTATGACAGTAATGCAAAAATTAGAGACGATCTAGAATCAAGTAAATCTACTGGCTAAGCTGATAGTGCACCAACATCAGGATACGAGGCAATTTTTTACTCAACTATCAGAAAGCCAAGAGAAAAGGGAGGTTAACCATAATGCAAGCCCATATCTCTCTATGATGAGCCAGCTAAATGAAGAAGATCAAAACAAGCTGAAAGTACAAGAAAAGGGGGATGATAAAATTGCTAGAAGATATCGCCAGTGGAAAAATCGCTCGAAGGAATGTGAATTTTCAGAGAAGAAAGATCAAACAACCTCAAACAGAGCCCAAAAATTCACCCCTCTGAGCAAATCAAATGAAGAAATGCTACACTTTCTGATAAGTGAAGGAAGGATTACTGAGTTACTGCCTCCTATAAATTCCAAGATAAAGAGTTATAATTCCACCAACATATGTCTCTACCATTCTAACTCACCTGAACATGCGACTGAGGAATGTTGGTCTTTGCGACATAAAATCCAGGATCTCATTAAAAATAAAGAGCTGAAGATAGAATCCCCCATGACTAGAAAAGGCGAAAAGGAAATATGTGACGCCCCCAAAATAGGTATACATCACCCATCTTGAATCGCCAAATACATGGTACAGAATACAACTACAAACTTCTTTTATACAACTGTCCTGTAAAATACGACAAAATATAGCTGAGAGTTTTAACACGAATATTGTCTTCTAGACAATATCCACACTCAATGGAGTCCTCTTTACAATTATTATCACACTATTTCATAGAATAATGAGGACTACTATAGCCACTTATCCTGGACCATCACTCCATTCCCCGACTCGTCCCAGCTATATTCTCATTTCCTGAAGAGAATAATGAAAGCAAAAGGGTGAGCTCAACTAGCCCAGTAAGAAATATTATGACTAAGATAATGCAGAATAAATTATCATTAGCCTTTAACAGTTTTAAGCTGATAAAATATAATAAATATCAAGTTTAACTGCAGTGGAACAAGCAATCCATTAGAAGAGTAAAGTAGAGCATGATATCTACTATCTTCTATGATTTAAAAAGTTTTTCATCCACTTTATCGCTAAGACTCAGCTTAATAAATAAATCACATCATCAAATCATCCCTGCACTACGGGCTAAGGATATTTATGTAATCATCAATGGTCATGATTATATCGAATAATCCCTGGTCATAATCATACCAACAACTGTCCATCAATGCACTACGGGCCAATGAGAACTTTTACCACATCATTTGTAACATTACGGGTCATGATTATACCGAATGATCCCTGGTCATAATCATACCAATCAACAGTCCATCTATGCACGTAAGCTAAAGATGACTTTCATCACAATATAAGCATGTGGATGATGATAATGATATAAGCATTAATCAAACGAAATCAAGGATAAATATTAAAGACTTTAAATTTATCCAAAGTTTAAAAATATCCAAAATGTCAACATGATACTACTTTGTAGAGTAAAATTCAAGAATAATATTCATGTATCAAAAATGATTTGGACAGAAAAGAAATATATTTTTCGGGTGAATAGTATCACGTGAATAGTACCCTATGAATAGTACTTTGGGAATAGTATCTCGTGAATAGTACCCCGACATGAAAAGTGCCCCAAATACCCGAGTATATAATATTCGAATGAATAGTAATTGGGTGAATAGTAACTCGTGAAAAGTACTCCGGCATGAAAAGTATCCCGAATACCCGAGTGAATAATATTTGAGTGAATAGTAATTGGATGAATAGTAACCTATGAATAGTAACTTATGGATAGTATTCCGACATGAAAAGATCAATAATTATCAAGAAAGCTCAGAATAATATTTTCATGAAAAGATACTGGATGAAGTGAAAATATCAAGTATATTTTACTAATTTCACGGAGTATAGAAGTAATACTTTAACAGAATGAGGGTATAATCAGGAATATGAGACGAAATAATATTACTCGCATACTACAGAGTATGGAAGAAAATATTATTCCTTATGAATACTGAACAAAAATAATACCCCTTACGAATACGAAAGAAATAATACCCCTTACGAATATTGAACGAAAATAATATTCCTTTCGAATATTGAACGGAAATAATATTCATACGAAAACAAAAAATAATATCTCTTCAGAATATTAAATAAATAATACCCATTACCTCAGAAGAAGATTGGATACTGGAATAGTGAAGTAGCAGACTTCTCTTCTTCTTTCTTTCTATAGCTTCTTTCTCTACAATTGCTCTTGTGAGTTTTAGTGAATTGGTGAGAATGAAAGAAGAATGAGCTTCTATTTATAGAAAAATATAGTTTTGATAATTGCACGTTTTAGGGCTCAAAATATTACGGTATAATACCTTCATCTTTTTCTCTATTTTTAATTTAGTCCTACAAGTATTATCAAACTTGCACCACCTCCCCTAATAGTACATCATGTGAATCAATAGTACATTTATGTGAATCAATAGTTCTATACATGTGAAAAAAAATAGTTACAGTATAGTACCTTCATCTATACCTCCATTTTTAATTTAGTCATACAAGTATTATCAATCTTGCACCACCTCTCCTAATAGTACATGCATGTGAATCAATAGTATATACATGTAAATAAATAGTTATAAGCCTGTGAATTAATAGCAATTAATTACTCATTTATCTTACTAATTACCCGATTGGTCAATATAACCTCCAGACATCCTTTTTATCGAAATAGATGTCGATTTCCACTAACACTAATATTCACAACTGTGACAACCCGATATTTTCTATAAAAATAAATCATAAATTTTGCGTATAAATTTTTTTTTTTTTATTAAAATAAATATGGATGATATGTGCCAAGGTAATGTGTAATTATAATTATATGTGTGATAAATAAAATTTATTTATTACATTAATTATTGCAAATAAATTTATTTCTAGAAATATTGATTATTATCAATTATATTCTTATAATAATTGATTTCATATTAGCAATGTTTTATTAATTACTTTTCCATGAAAAAATAGGTATATATTATTTAAATAATATAAGAAATGATTTTAAAATAATTAGAATAATTATTTTATTATATGAATTTTGTTCAGGTTATTAAGTAAATTATTTTTACTTAATTATAAGGTTAATTATGGCAGATAAAATCAGATATGGAATCCAAACCCTAATTCTGGGTTTTGATCAAGAAATGATAATAATATTATAATGTTATAATATTTTAATTTTTCAGTGCTATAAATATGTACTGTAAAAACGTACTGTTGATGGTTGGTCAATTATGGTATATTGATCAAACCCCAGCATTAATTGATTTAACCCTATTTATCAATTTAAATGGGAAATTTAAGATTATTTAATATCTGTGTTATATGATATGTGTTATGTGCTACTTCGTGTTATGCTAATTAGGAAACCCTAATTATAAATTTAAAACCCTAATTATATGAATTTCTATTAAACCCTAATTCGGAAACCTAGACCGGAGGTTTGATCTGTCAAGAATTGTGTTACAGTGATTAATGTCAGGTATAATAGGTTTTATATCGCTAATTTAAATAAACCTAATTAGTGATTTAAGACCGTAATGATTAAAACCCTAAATTTGAAATCGAAACCTTAATCGCGAAATTAAAACTCTAACCGATATTTCTTGGAACCCTAATTGCTAATTTTAAACACTAATTGTTTAAATAGCAAAGTTAATTATGTTATAATACCCTAATGTTCCTGTATAATAAAATTATTAATTTAATCTAATTAATAATTTTAATTTTTTAATTTTGGAAACTAAATTTAGTTTATAATTTTACAAACCCTAGTTGCTAAATAGTATTTTTGCTTTTTGCTAAACCCTAAGGGTCAAACCCTAAGGGTTTGTCAAGTTTCATTTTTGGCCATTAAATTGAATTATTAAATGTCTTTTATGCCCTTTTTAATTCTTTAAGAAGCTTGCTTGCAAATCTAGATAAATTTTGAGTGGTTTACCAAACCAACAACTCCCTTGACCTTCAAATGACAACAAATCATCTCTAGGTCAGCCCATACATGTATCTAATTGTCTATATATATGGATTGGAGAGAGAAATTGCATTTTGTTCACTTAATTTGTGCAAAAACCTTACTCAACTCTCTCAAGCACCACACCTCCGAAATTATCTAGCATTATAGTCCCATTATCAAGCCCCACCAACACCATAACCAAATCAGCAACACAAAATCAAAAATTTGTTCATCAAAGGTATAAACCCTAACCATAATTTTTTTCCAATGATCTGTTGTTAGATCTTGTAATTTGTTGTTAAAAGATGTTGTTTATAGTCTAATTTAATGATCTGGGTTGGTATATTACAAGTCCATAACATCTAAATGCTCAAATCAATGATTTTCAAATTTCTAGAAAAATTTCATGTTATGGTCTGACAACGAATGTCAGACCTTGTAGATCCATTTCTGTAATTGGGTTTTGTGTTTTAAGTGTTGGATATTGTAGTCTGATATGTTGGCTTTGATCTGGATTAAGAATCAGGCCTAGATCAGTTGTAGATTGTAAGTTATAATCGGTCAAAGGTCGTTGACCGGCATTGACTGAGCCATTTCTGGGCAGCCCAGAAATCGTATAATAGCGTCTGACAAGTTGTTGATGGTCTTAGATCTGTCAGTGTGTTAATTTGTTGGTTTTATTGTTGTGTCTAAGTTGTAGCTGGGTATAAGTACTACAAGGTTATACTTTAAAATCGCCTTAAAAGTAAACGAGTCAAAGGTAGTGGATGGTCAAAGTAGACCATCCGGCCATATTTTCTGTTTCTGCGAATTCCCAGAAATTGATAGAAGTTTATTTCTGACAATGGTTGACCGGTTCATATCTAGTGATTCTGTTGATGGTTTGTTGATATTTTGTGTTATATCTCTTCATTGACATACTTACTACACACTGTAGCTTATAGATCATAAAAACATTACACATATTTCAAGTTGTGGAAGCCCAAATATGGCTACACGAACTGTTCTTTATTTCTGGGTAGCCCAGAAAATGAAGAACAGCTCTGACAGCTATTTTGGACGATCAGATCTGCTTTATTATGAAATGTTTGGTTATGTTTGTTGTTGGATCGTGTAGTCCTACACTAGCACTACAAGCTCTGACAAACAACATGTTCAGAAACACATCACGCACGCTTTTAATCTTGGTCAAACATGGTCCCTCGAAACTGTCTATGGTGTTCTGGGTTTTTTCCAAGAACATGAACACCTATAGCGACGGTTCTGTCGCTATAGGTGGTCTTTAGCGACAGATTATTTAATATTTTTCGGAAATTAATTATTAAATAGAAAAAATTAGTTTTTAATTATTAAAAATACAAAATAAATTATTAAAAATTATTAAAAATTCCGAAAATTAGTTTTTAATTATTTTTAATATATTTCATAAATATTTAATATTTTTGAAATATTAAAAGTATTTAATTTATTTAATTATAATATTAAATAAATTATTTAAAAATGATTTTAATATTAGAAAAATCATTAAAAATTATATTATGATATAAGAAAATATTTTAAGTTATTTTTAATGACTTTTAATATTTTATGATAAATTTCATTAATAAATTGATATTAATGGTAATTAATTTATTTACTAAATAAATTAATTAAAAATGATTTTATTATATTAAAAATCATATTAAATGAAAATAAAGTGTTTAAAAATATTTTAAGTTATAAAATATAACTTTTAATATTTAAAGGATAATTTCATTAATAATTAAATATTAATGATTATTAAGTTATTAGTTATGATATTAAATTTATTTAATAATTATATTAAATAAATAGTTTATAAATGATTTTATTACTTTAAAAAAATCATTTAAAAAGGATATAAATGAATTAAAAATATTTTAAGTTATGAATAATGACTTTTAGTATTTTGATAAATAGAACATTAATACTTTAATATTAATGATAATTATTTAAAAATAATTTTAAATGTTTTAAAAATCATTTAAGGGTAATATTAATACTTTAAAAGTATTTTGAGTTATTATACATAACTTTAATATTTTGAAAATGATTTCATTAATAGTTTAATACTAATTAAATATTTATTATAATAGAATTGATTGGTATTTAAATCATTTAAATATGATTTCAATGTTTGAAAATTCATGATAAATTATAATAAATATTTTAAAAATATACTGAGTCATTTAAAAATAATATGACTGATACGTACTGATGTTAAGTTATAAAATAGAGTCTTAGACTCGATAATTATTCGATAAAATTGTCGGTAGACCGACATGTTTCAGAAATTGATCTGGACTTAGATATTTTGATTGTATAAGTGATTATTTGTGATTCAATGGTTATTAAACATATGTGCTAATGTGATTAGGTTATGTGTTGACTGCAATAAGCAGTGTTATGTGTTATAGTATGTTGTTCTAATCGAACGAACTATCTTATTAATGATAGGTCGTGAGATAAGCGATAGATCTTAATTACAAGTTGTAAGCAGCGCTTCAGGCAAGTATCTAACCTTTGCATTTTCTTTATGCAATGGATGTGAGTAAGAATGTTTCTAAACTATATTATTATTGTACAGATTATGAACTTTATATTATATAAGCTCATTGGATATCAACATGTTAATATATGATAATTCGGACATATATATTCTGTTCGTTAATTTCTAGAAGTGGTTAAACAAGTGTCCCCACTTGGATAATCATTGTATTTAATCAGATGCGGAATACATCATAAAAGAAACCAAGTCTTATAACATCATGCATTTAAATAGATTCTAAATAATTCTTCATCACTTGGACATCTTGCCCTTTTCTTTGCTAGTAGATGGCTCATCACCTCTTTCAACTTTAGCTGCATGATTAATTGCAAGAGTGAGCAAACAATTACTCACTGATATAAAGAGTAGTAATAATAACCATATGAAAATGAACAACGAATGCTGAACAATAATGATAGTGTTCTACGAATCAAAAAATAAACAAGTTCGAACCATAATATCTGAGGGTCTTAAGACAACGAACTATGTCCACGGTGATTAGGTATTACTACCCCAACCTTAACAGTCAAATAAACTATACAGACCCTTCTTAACGTACTTACAGGGATCAGCCCTTTGTACCATATATTGTGCACAAACATCTAAACGTTACATGTACAAAATCCCCTCTGTTAGGGTTGTTCGTCTTAGTTTGAATTTAGAATGTCCGAACTAAAGAAAGTTTAGTTTGGAACTAACTTATCAGTGTTTCTAGAATTTTAGAACACTTATTCAATTTTCATCAATAAAGGTTTAATACAAGAATGTATAACTGAACAAGGCTATCAAAGTCAAAGATCAGATATTAACAATATATAACTGAATAATCATAATA
Organism: Panax notoginseng; assembly: GCA_016801055.1. Classification (NCBI taxonomy): domain Eukaryota; kingdom Viridiplantae; phylum Streptophyta; class Magnoliopsida; order Apiales; family Araliaceae; genus Panax; species Panax notoginseng. The sequence continues at coordinate 121,274,561 of CM029013.1, forward strand.
CACATGCAAAGTACTATGTTTAAAAGAGTTAGAACAATCTCATTTGAATCGCCGTATTAGAACAATGCATGCTTTATATAGTAATTAGAAAAGTGAAATTTGCTCGATGTAACAAATTAGATTACAAGAGCTTAATCAATCGTATATAAGAATAGAATCAATAATATTGCTCAATAGAATTTAGGAACTTGCACTCAAAAAAAATGAAGTTAGAAAGCTTGCTCAATGTAAGAGTTAAAGTTTAGAAACTTGCACAATTATGAAAGTAGAGTTAGAGAACTTGCCTTGTTTGTAAGCTACACAAGTGTAAAATAATCTCCAATTACCCTACATACATCATTACAATCGCAACAACAATTAGTTGCATGAATATTAACACTATGGGTATTAAACCATCATTTAAGTCATAACCCTATCCTAGCACCTAACCACATTTGTTAACACCTTAACGATTCTGAAATCACACTATAAACCTTATCATTTATTTTTAACTTTTGAAAATATCACATTTGGTTCATTACATAACTTATTCAAGTAATCACTTAAATTCTTTTACACTGTATATAACAACGCATGACAATCAATTATTGTAGTTTATATTGTGCCTTAACATTATTAACATGCGTGCTAAACTAATATAGGTCCATTACACATGATTTAAAATTAAGCCGACTTCACTGTCTGTGACTGGCTACTCGCGCGGCCGCGCCAGTAATACACTGGGTAACCGCGCGCCCACGTGACAACCGCGTGCCAGACCGCGCCCGTGCGATGCCTCAGTTCCAGTGTTTTTTTTTGCAGAAGCTCGAAATCAAACTCTGCTTTGGCCAAAAATTCCAATTCAACAGAAAATCTCCCAACTTCAACATCTAACACTTTGTCATATTATAGTTACACATGCTAAACACCATTCTTTATACAAAAACATTACATAAACATCATTTTGAAGAATCAAAACTATATTTTTTTTCCCAAACTTCCTTATTTTTATACTTTTAACGAATTTGATTGCCACAATTTCGTTTCTTAATCATTTGACACGATTCGAACTACGCCGCTTTCGTTTCTTATCATATTATCACAATCCAACTTCAATTTGCAGATTACAACACATATAAGGCATGAAATTTATACTTTTCTAAAGCCATTTTCAAATATGAACATTGTTAGTTATATTTCCTTCTTATAGTTTAATTTCACGTGTTTGATTGCTACCCCTTTTATATATACACACCAATAACAGACTCTACAATACTATCATACACCCATAACCCATATCTTACAATCAACACTTAACAAAAGCCCAATTCTAGAAAATGAAAATTATAAAACTGAGAGTTAGAGTTAGAGGTAGATTATACCTTAAATCCTTGATCGAATGCTAGCACAAGATAGCGAATATCTCCTTCTCTTGGCAACTCACAGAGATAACTCTCTCAATTTCTCACTCTCAATATTCTGCAATTCTCTCTTCCTCTATTTTTCTATGTTAACAAGCCTTAGGAAAAAAAAAATAAGACGCGTAACCCACATATACTGACTCCCACGTTCGTCCAGTAAGAACACAAAAAGGCTCGCATCAGTTACACAAGACCAAAGGCCACAAGGCCATGTTTGGCTAACCAAAACTCCCAAACTAGATTATTATTATATTATTTATATTATATAGTTCCACTTGTCACACATGCAACACATTAAATAGCTTATAATAACAATAATAAAAATCTTATTATCATTATACTTATAATTTAATAAATAATTTTATATCCAATTTAATTAATAAATTAAACACATCACTTTATTTAATTTATTTATTTCCTTTAAATTAAATAATTCATTTAATTTATTTATTTTCTTAAATATTTAGCAATTGATTTAATTTAATTAAATCCATTAGATAAAATTGTTATTAATTAATTTAGTTACCAAATTAATTCACCACAATTCATAAATTATTTATTTTTCCTAATAAATAAATTAATTAAAATATTTATTTAATTCAATAAATATTTAAATTAAATTATAAATTTCTCGATCGTTACATCCTTCCCTCCTTAAAAGGATTCTGTCCCCAGAATCACAACTCGAAAAATTTATTCGTTACATTCTTCCCTCCTTAACAAGATTCTGTCCCCAGAATCGCTATATAAAATCAAGCAAATAACTGAAGATAATTCTTCATCATAACGCTTTTAAGTTCCCACGTAACTTCCTTAGCATTGTGGTTCCTCCAGATTACCTTAACAGAAGGTATATCCTTATTCCTCAGTACTTGCTCTTTTCTGTCAATAATTTGAACAGGGACTTCCTCATATGACAAATCCTTCTCAAACTGTAAGGGCTCGTATTATATAACATGTTTATAGTCAGGTTTATATGGCCTCAATACCGATATATGGAAAATATTATGAATATGCTCCAACGCCGGAGGTAAAGCTACCTCGTACGCCACTTCACCAACTCGTCGAAGCACTTCAAAAGGTCCTATAAACCTAGGGCTTAATTTTCCCTTCTTGCAAAATTAAATTTTTCCCTTCCAGAGAGGCACTTTCAAGAATACATAACTACCAACATCGAATTCTCGATTTTGTCGATGCTGATCGGTATATTTCTTCTGTCTATCCTGTGCAGCTAACAATCTTGCTCGAATAACCTTGATGATCTCGACGGTTTGTTATACCAACTCTGGACCCAAAAGTTGACGTTCACCTACCTCATCCCAGCATAACGGAGTTCTGCATTTTCTGCCGTATAACGCTTCGTAAGGCGGCATGCCAATACTCGCGTGATAACTATTATTATAAGTAAATTCCACCAACGGCAGATGGTCATCTCAATTTCCTTTGAAATCCATGACACATGCTCTGAGCATATCTTCTAGTGTTTGGATAGTTCTCTCGCTTTGTCCGTCGGTTTGAGGATGGTATGTTGTGCTCATTCTCAGCTGTGTTCCGAAACATTCTTGTAATCGTTTCCAGAAATTAGACGTGAAACGTGGATCTCTGTCTGACACAATGGACACAGGTACACCATGTCTTGACACGATTTCCTTCACGTATAGTTTTGCTAACCGATCAAGTGTAAATTGAAGCTTGATTGGTAAAAAGTGTGCTGACTTCGTCAATTGATCGACAATCACCCAAATGGCATCGTAACCCTGCTGAGTCGTTGGAAGGCCTACCAAAAAATCCATTGTGATATGCTCCCATTTCCATTATTGTATCTCCAACGGTTGTAATAATCCGCTTGGCCTTTAATGTCTAAGATCCTGGCACATTTTTATACTTCCAGGGTGAATTGAATATCTTGAGTTCTGAGCTTCACTCAGAATTTCCTCTTTAACTTCCGGTAGTGGCGGAACCCAAATTCTCCCTTCGAATCGATGTAACCCTTTTGAATCGAATTTGAATTTACTTTCCTCCCCTTCAGCTACTTTTTGTTTTATCTTTTCGCAGTCTTCATCCTGAAGTTGTGCATTCTTCACCTTATCTACCAACGTTGAATCGTTTCCTATCTGGAACAACTTTTCGTCGGATTCTATCGAATGTTTAATTTCCAATTCCATCTTAGCCATTTCCGATACTAACTTCTCCTGAGCTATCAACATCATTAACTTCTCTCGTCCCTTCCTGCTTAAAGCATCAGCAACAACATTCGCCTTTCTAGGATGATAGAAAATCTCGCAGTCATAGTCATTGATTAGCTCCAACCATCTTCTTTGCCTCATATTCAAATCTTTTTGTGTAAAGATATACTTCAGACTTTTATGGTTAGTATATATCTCACACCTCTCTCCATAAAGATAATGTCTCCAAATCTTCAAGGCAAACACCACCGCCGCCAACTCTAAGTCATGAGTCGGATACCTTTTCTCGTAATCTTTCAACTGTCGTGATGTATACGCAATAACTCTGTCGTTCTACATAAGCACACAGCCTAGTCCTTTATGCGATGCGTCACTATATACCACAAAATTCCCTGTATCATCAGGCAATGACAACATAGGTGCCGAACTCAACCTCTTCTTTAATTCTTGAAAACTTTCCTCACACTTCTCCGTCCAAACAAACTTAACTGCCTTCCTGGTTAAATTCATCAACGGAGTCACGATCTTGGAAAAATCTTGAATAAAACGTCTGTAATAACCTGTCAATCCTAAGAAACTCCTCACTTCTGACGGTGTCTTCGGCTGATCCCAGTTTACTACAGCTTCAACTATTGATGGATCTACCAAAATTCCATCTTTATCAATAGCATGCCCGAGAAACTGTACACGTTCCAACCAAAACTCGCATTTTGAGAACTTAGCGTACAACTTCTCTTTTCTCAATGTCTCCAACGTCACTCTTAAGTGTTTAACATGTTCCTCCTTGGTTTTGGAATATACCAATATATCATCAATAAACACCACCACGAATTTATCTAAGAATGGTTTAAACACCCTATTCATCAAATCCATGAACGTTGCAGGTGCATTGGTTAAACCAAATGACATAACTAAAAACTCGTAATGACCATACCGAGTTCTGAATGTCATCTTCGGTACATCCTCTGGCCTTACCTTCAACTGATGATAACCACTTCTCAAGTCTATCTTTGAAAAATTCCTCGCACCCTTCAGTTGATCGAACAGGTCATCGATCCTAGGAAATGGATACTTATTTTTAATTGTGACATTATTCAATTCTCGGTAATTAATGCAAAGCTGCATCGATTCGTCTTTCTTCTTAACAAACAACACTGGCGCTCCCTATGGTGATACACTCGGCTGGATATACTTCTTGTCGAGCAACTCTTGCAATTGCACCATCAACTCTTTCATCTGTATCGGGGCCATTCTATATGGTGCTTTAGATATCGGGGCCGTTCTTGGTAGTAAATCAATCACGATCTCGATTTGTCGATCCGGTGGAAGACCCGATAAATCGTCTGGAAATACGTCTGCAAAATCTCTTATGATCTGTATCTCTTCTAACTTCGCTCTCTCCTTCTGTATATCAACTATGTAGGCTAAGTATCCCACACATCCTTGCCTCAACAACTTCTTGGCTTGCATCACCGTCAGACAACTTGCTTGTCGAGGTGACTTGCTGCCAAAGAACACAACCTTTGACAGAGTCATAAGGTTAACACACTTTCTTTGACAATCAATTACTGCTTTGTAATTAAATAACCAATCCATTCCCAGTATGACATCGAATTCACCAAGTCTAATTTGTATCAAATCTACCATTATCTCGTGACCTTTTATAATCACCCTACAGTTCCTATATATGTATCTGACAGGAATCACTTCCTTATTCGCAATCTCTATACTTAAGGGAAATTCTAATTCTTCCTTGGGAAATTCTAAGTTCTGAGCAAATTCATCGGATATAAATGAACAAGTAGCACCCGAATCAAATAGTACATAAGTATTAATACCATTAATCGGAATGATACCTGACACCACATCCTTAGACTGAATCGAATCCTGTACAGTCATATTAAAAGTCCTCGCAGTAGGTCGGCTTGACTGTGCCAGTCCAGTGATAGTCAATGTACCACCACCGTTGTTGTTTCCTTTTCTGCCACTTGTACTTCCCGCTGGCTTCTTAGGGCAATCACGAGTCATGTGATCCTTTGAACCGCAGGTAAAACATGCTCTTTTCTTCGGACTAAAATAGTTCGGTGCAATGTGTCCCTCCTGACCACAGTTGAAACACACTCGCTCTCCTTTCAAACACACTCCAGTATGGTTCTTTCCACAAGTAGCCCAAGCTTCAAACTTTTTCTTTTTCTGACTTCCTTGCTATCCTCCAGCAGTCAAATTCTCGTTCCACTTCCTCTTCTGATTGTTATTTCCAACGTTACTTCCACCAGCCTTATTTTCACTCTCATTCTTCCTCTTCTTCTGTTCTTGATTGTATTTGGTTAAGGCATCGCTTCCACCTTCTGCGATTATTTCCTTTTCCAAAATAGCCGCAAATGTATTCAGCTGGAACATTGAAACCTTGCTATAAAGCCAGGGTTTCAATCCTTATTCGAACCTTCTCGCTTTACGCTCGTCGGTATTGACTTGATATGTGGCAAACCTTGCCAACTCCTTAAACTTCGCAGCATATTCTGGCACCGTCATCGTTCCTTGCTTCAGCTCAAGAAATTGCACTTCCAACTGATTCCAAGAAGTCGCTGGAAAGTACATTTCAAAGAACATCTCCTTAAATCTATCCCACGCTATCATTCCTTGTTCCCCACAAACCTTATTTGCCTGCCACCAGTAGCTAGCTTCAAACTTCAGCATGAACGTTGCGAATGCAATCTTCTGATCTTCGTTAACTCTAGCAACGTCGAGCACCTTTTCCATTTCCATAATCCAGGTTTGGGCTTCCACTGGATTCATAGACCCTTGAAATTCTGGCGGTCCAACCGCTTTGAATTCCTTGAAAGTCGTAACTTGAGCTTGCGGTTGATTCGCAAGTGCACCCATTAACAAAGCTACCAACTACTGAACCGGATTAGCATTGGCCTCATTATTATTGTTAGTAGACCCCTCAGGAGGTGGTTGTTGACGTGGTTGTCTTCTTCTAGGAGGCATTTTCTGTTAGAATATATGCCTATTAGTTCATCACTCAACTTCTCGAGTATTTGAAGTTTAACTTAACATTATAAGATTAAAGCTATAACACATAACATTTCATGTAAACTTTGATATTTTATTCATTCATAATGTTTTAAAATAGATAAAAGATAGCATATCTGCTACAAACATCCACTTTCCTGAACTAAACAAGTTTCAGGATTACATACTCATATTATCCCTTTATTCATCTCAAAATAAGGGATTCATAATTTATCTATTCACATAATTAACCACATACTATTATCACTCTTATTCTACCTAGGCATATTAAGACGTCGTAAGGCTTCCCGACGTTCCTCCTCCATGATACGATATGTCGTTCTACGATCCATCACGAACCACGGCGAATTCTCAAACTGAGGTGGATAATAATAGACTCGATCCTGGGCCCTATCAATCGCCAAATTAAAAGCGTAATCCATCTCGTTCATCTTGACTTTCTTCACTTGGACCTTAGCCTCATCACGGTCTGCACGATGAGTCGCCTTCATCCAAGTATCCTCTGCTCTTGCACGCTTAGCTGATTCCTCTCTGAAGTCATTTTTTAATTTCTCCATGTCAATCTTCATCTTCTCGTTCACTGCCAACAGATCTTCATTCTGAACCTTAGTATGAACTAAGTCCCACTCTGTGTTTCCAAGTTTTGAGTCAAGTTCCCGAATCTCCACATCCTTCTGCTCTAACGAAGCATGATGCATCTCAACCAACTCCTTCAGTTCCTCAACATTATCCTGTAACTCTATGTTACGGTCATACAGAGCGTCATACATCTCAACCGATATGGAGTTTGGTGGAAACTCCACAGGATCCTCTTCCTCGTCATCATCCTCCTCTATCTCCTCAGGACTATCCTCCTCGGGATCGGTCACAGGCTCATCCTCCTGGATCAACTATTCCCGCACTACATGAATATCCAGGGGTTCATCATCTATAGGTACCTGAGGTATCACCCCTCTAGCTGGACTGGATCCTCCTTCGCCAGACATTCTGACAACAAAATATTTTAAGTTTTACTTAACATTATCGATACGCGCGATCACATAAGTTATTAACACATAGCACATAATGTCTTTTATTGTTTAGTTTCAATGGATGCCTTAATCCATTCCTTAAAACCCGATAAGAGTTAAACACCTCTATGTTTTCTGTTTCCTTAAAGGCTACTTCCTAATGTTTCCCCGCCTAAGGTTCATAACCTAAGGCTTTGATACCAACCTGTGACACCCCCAAATCTGGGTACATCATTTTCACCGAATTTGGTGCTCACTATTAAAATAATTACATCTAACTACCCATAATAAAGGATAAAACATTAAATAACTTAAACAATAATCTTTCCCATTAAAGGGTATATCATCTCACAAACAATCCCAGGTAATCTAACCTTAAATTATTACATCAGTTACGAAATACATCATAAAAGAAACCAAGTCTTATAACATCATGCATTTAAATATATTCTAAATAATTCTTCATCACTTGGACATCTTGCCCTTTCCTTTGCTAGTAGATGGCTCATCACCTCTTTCAACTTTAGCTGCATGGTTAATTGCAAGAGTGAGCAAACAATTACTCACTGTTATAAAGAGTAGTAATAATAACCATATGAAAATGAACAACGAATGCTGAACAATAATGAACTTGTTCTACGAATCAAAACAGAAACAAGTTCGAACCTTAATATCTGAGGGTCTTAAGACCACAAATTATGTCCATGGTGATTAGTTATTACTACCCCAACCTTAACAGTCAATTAGACTATAAAGACCCTTCTTAACATACTTAGGGGGATCAGCCCTTTGTACCATGTATTGTGCACAAACATCTAAACGTTACACGTACAAAATCCCCTATGTTAGGGTTGTTCGTCTCAGTTTGAATTTAGAATTTCCGCACTAAAGAAAGCTTAGTTTGGAACTAACTTATCAGTGTTGAATTTTAGAACACTTATTCAATTTCCAACAATAAAGGTTTAATACAAGAATGTATAACTGACCAAGTCTATCAAAGCCAAAGATCGGATATTAACAATATATAACTGAATAATCACGATACACATGCAAAGTACTATGTTCAAAAGAGTTAGAACAATCTCATTTGAATCGACATATTAGAACAATGCATGCTTTATATAGTAATTAGAAAAGTGAAATTTGCACGATGTAACGAATTAGATTACAAGAGCTTAATCAATCGTATATAAGAATAGAATCAATAATATTACTCAATAGAATTTAGGAACTTGCACTCAAAAAGAATGAAGTTAGAAAGCTTGCTCAATGTAAGAGTTAAAGTTTAGGAACTTGCACAATTATGAAAGTAGAGTTAGAGAACTTGCCTTATTTGTAAGCTACACAAGTGTAAAATAATCTCCAATTACCCTACATACATCATTACAATCGTAACAACAATTAGTTGTATGAATATTAACACTATGGGTATTAAACCATCATTTAAGTCATAACCCTATCCTAGCACCTAACCACGTTGGTTAACACCTTAACGATTCTGAAATCACACTATAAACCTTATCATTTATATTTAACTTTTGAAAACATCACGTTTGGTTCATTACATAACTTATTAAAGTAATCACTTAAATTCTTTTACACTGTATATAACAACACATGACAATCTATTATTGTAGTTTATATTGTGCCTTAACATTATTAACATGCATGCTAAACTAATATAGATCCATTACACATGATTTAAAATTAAGCCGACTTCACTGTCTGTGACTGGCTACTAGCGCGCCAGTAATACACTGGGTAACCATGCGCCCGTGCGATAACCGCGCGCCAGACCGCGCACCCGCGCGATGCCTCAGTTCCAATGTTTTTCTTGCAGAAGCTCGAAATCAAACTCTGCTTTAGCCAAAAATTCCAATTCAACAGAAAATCTCCCAACTTCAACATCTAACACTTTGTCATATTATAGTTACACCTGCTAAACACCATTCTTTATACAAAAACATTACATAAACATCATTTTGAAGAATCAAAACTATATTTTTTCCCAAACTTCCTTATTTTAATACTTTTAACGAATTTGATTGCCATAATTTCGTTTCTTAATCATTTGACACGATTCAAACTACGCCGCTTTTGTTTCTTATCATATTATCACAATCCAACTTCAATTCGCAGATTACAAAACATATAAGGCATTAAATTTGTACTTTTCTAAAGCGATTTTCAAATATGAACACTATTAGTTATATTTCATTCTTATAGTTCAATTTCACGTGTTTGATTGCTACCCCTTTTATATATACACGCCAATAACTGACTCTACAATACTATCACACACCCATAACCCATATCTTACAATCAACACTTAACAAAAACCCAATTCCAGAAAATGAAAATTACAAAACTGAGAGTTAGAGTTAGAGGTAGATTATACCTTAAATCCTTGATCGAATGCTAGTACAAGATAGCGAATCTCTCCTTCTCTTGGTAACTCACAGAGATAACTCTCTCAATTTCTCACTCTCAATATTCTGCAATTCTCTCTTCCTCTATTTTTCTATGTTAACAAACCTTAGGAAAAAGAATAAAACGCGCAACCCACATATACTGACTCCCACGTTCATCCGGTAAGAACACAAAAAGGCTCGCGTCAGTTACACAAGACCAAAGGCCACAAGGCCATGTTTGGCTAACCAAAATTCCCAAAGTAGATTATTATTATATTATTTATATTATATAGTTCCACTTGTCATACATGCAGCACATTAAATAGCTTAGAATAACAATAATAAAAATCTTATTATCATTATACTTATAATTTAATAAATAATTTTATATCCAATTTAATTAATAAATTAGACACATCACTTTATTTAATTTATTTATTTTCTTTAAATTAAACAATTCATTTAATTTAATTATTTTCTTAAATATTAAGCAATCGATTTAATTTAATTAAATCCATTAGATAAAATTGTCATTAATTAATTTTGTAACCATATTAATTCACCACAATTCATAAATTATTTATTTTTTTCAATAAATAAATTAATTAAAATATTTATTTAATTCAATAAATATTTAAATTAAATTATAAATTTCTCGATCGTTACAGATACTGTGACAATAATTGAATCAATAATATGAGAGATATTATGCAGCAATTATTGTAGTAATAATTGAGTGTAACTGAGTGACTTCTCACGTAAGCATCAATAATCAATATCGTGTTCTACTATGCAGCCATGCGCATTATTGTACTTTTACCACCGGGTAGTTCAACAGTTTAACGGTAAAACTTTCGCCGTTATTTTTATAAAAAGATAATCTTGTCATTTTTTAACTACGACAATATTTCCGTTGTGGGGTCCACCAATGATTGTGTCATCGTACGAATATTCCCTGTTAAAATGAATATTCTCCGACCAATCAAATATTCCCCGACACAACGAATATTTTATATCAACTTGCTTACTTTGCAAAATATTTAAATGTTACCCTTAATTTTAGCCTTTATCAATTTAACCATTTACTAAATAATAATTATAAGAAAATTGAATACTTTCATTTCATAAAATTCGGGGTCTTGCAATCTCCCCTCCTTATAAAATTTTGCCCTCGAAATTAGGGTACGTACCTGGTATGTCGAAGAGATGAGGAGACCTCGTCAGATTCTCACTTTTGAGGTATAACTTTTAAGCATAGAATATGATCATTCTTATCCAAGATTTTAATAGGTATCTCCTCATACGTTAAATCTTCCTCTATCTCGTCTAGTTCTAATTCAACAATGTTGTTCGGGTCGTCCACATATTTACGTAACATCGATACATGAAAAACGTTATGAACACGCGACATACTTGGCGATAAAGCGATTCTATAGGCCACAGTTCCTACTCAATCGAGGATTTCAAATAGACTAATAAAATTGAGGGTTGAGATTTTATCTCTTCGTCGATTCTTGCTTCTAGAATAACGCCCTCTTGAACCTTCTTCTTCATATTCATCAGCATCGGGTGTGTAGCTTGAGCGGCTTTAACTTTATCAATTAAAGTCGATTCTAATCATATATTTGCTATCTTCACGTAGATTCTTAGAGTCTTTAACTCTATCTCCATTTGTTGTAAGTCGTACGAAATAGGTCTTTATGTTAACAATATCGCACTCGTAAACACATACGATCTTCCACTCAACGCGTCAGCTACCACGTTCGCTTTTCTAGGATGGTATTGAATCCTATTATCGCATTCTTCAACAGCTCGAGCCAACGTCTTCGGCGCATGTTATGTTCGTTTTGGGAGAAGAACTATATGAGGGTTTTAGAAATGGGTTTTGTACTGGGGTCAATAAAAATTCAATTTCACGCTTTGGGGTAGGCTAGGAAGTCTTCAAGGAATACGTCAGAAAATTTATTAATAATAGAAATATCATTCAAAATTGTGACCCTCATCCAAGACTTGGATAGCACATGTAATGAAGGTTTCTCCTAACGGAGTTTCAATAGATAAGTAAAAGTCTAATTTTTTCGGAGTTGAATTTAAACATTGAGCACAAGTAGGAGAAATAAAAGAATAGGTAGAACCCATATCGAATAAGGTATAGACTTTGCAAGAGTTTATGATTAACTGGCCCGTGATAACTTCGTTCGGGTTCCTCGACAAACCCTCTCACTTAAACTACCGACTTTAACTTGTCTAGGACATCTTTTGGTGTCATCATCCCAGCTGGACTTCACTTCACTACACGACAAAATCGAGCTAGGTGACCTTCTCTTCTGCAATTGAAACACGCTTTGGGTTGTTGCGTACAGTTTGGACGGATGTGTCCCTCCTGTCCGCATTTGAAACATACGATCGGTGGTCGTTCTTCTTCCTTGGAAATGGGTACTGGTGCTGCTGTCTTTCCATCATTATTGAACCTTCTCTTCTTGAAGTTTCCACTTGAATCATTTCTTCTAATATCTTGGCCATGATTACCACTAAAGTGGTTACCATTCTTGGCATGATAATTTCCTCCACGATGGTTATCATGGTTCCGATGATCGTTGCCACCGGTATGATTATTATTGTGTTGTTGGTCGTTATCTTTTGGTTGGGCTGGCGCATTATCGCGCTCCAATAACTGAGCCTTATTCACCACATCTGAATACAAACATAATTTATGAGAAATGAGGTATTGACGTATTTCGGGTCTCAAATCTCGCAGAAATATTCGCGTCATTCTCTCCTCATTATCAACCAAATGGGATGCGAACCAGGACAACTCGACAAACTTAGCCTCGTACTGTGACACGGTCATATTTTTTTGCTACAGCTTGATAAACTCCACCTCTTTCATGTGATGAATACTTTCAAGAAAGTACTTGTCATTGAACAGTTCTCAGAACTTTTCCCAAGACATTTTGAGTGCGGCAGGCTGAGTACGTTTTACTGATTCCCACCAGTAATCTGCCAATCCTAGCAATATAAAGGTGGCAAAGGGAACCTTTTGCTCCTCGGAGCGTCCCAAGATATCAAATATCTTGGTGATCTGCTTTATCCACATCTCTGCCTTAAGTGGTTTTGGATCTCCCAAAAACTCTGGTAGTCCCAGCTCCTTGAACTGTTTAGCGGTGACCGTCTGAGAGTTGCCAATGTTTCCACCTGCATTTTGAACAGGAGTCTCTCTCGTTTGGTTTTGCATAAATTCTAGAAAACTCCTAAACATACCGTAGTTCGTCATTTGGTCGGTGTTGTTGTTTACCTGAGGATTATTGCCTTCTTGATGCACATTATCCTAGGTATTGATCGTTGGTGACTCAACGGTCTCATGTGCTTCATTGCTTATCTTAACATTTTCAGATGCCATTCTCAAACACTGTCACAAAACAAGGGTTAATTGACATGTCACATATTATCCCTATACTCTGACCGACCAATTAAATACCAAATAAACTTAGGTAGTTCATACTAGCAAAGGAATTCCCCGTCTCTCCCTCCTAGTTCTTGTCTCACATCTCAGCCATGGATCATATCCCTAAGCTTTGATACCAACTGTGACGCCCCCAAAATAGGTATACATCACCCATCTTGAGTCGCCAAATACATAGTATAGAATACAACTACAAACTTCTTTTATCTAACTTTCGTGTAAAATACGACAAAACATAGCTGAGAGTTTTAACAAGAATATTGTCTTCTAGACAATATTTACACTCAATGGAGTCCTCATTACAATTATTATCACATTATTTCATAGAATAGTGAGGACTACAATAGCCACTTATCCTGGAACATCACTCCATTCCCTGACTCGTCCTAGCTACGTTCTCATTTCCTGAAGAGAACAATGAAAGCAAAAGGGTGAGCTCAACTACCCCAGTAAGAAATATTATGACTAAGATAATGCAGAATAAATTATCATTAGACTTAACAGTGTTAAACTGATAAAATACAATAAACATCAGGTTTAACTGCAGCGAAACAAGCAATCCATTAGAAGAGTCTAGTGGAGCATGATATCTACTATCTTCTATGATTTAAAAAGCTTTTCATCCACTTTATCGCTGAGACTCATCTTAATAAATAAACCACATCATCGAATCATCCCTGCACTACGGGCCAAGGATATTTATGTAATCATCAATGGTCATGACTATACCGAATAATCCCTGGTCATAATCATACCAACAACTGTCCATCAATGCACTACGGGCCAATGAGGACTTGTATCACATCATTTGTAACATTACAGGTCATGATTATACCGACTGATCCCTAGTTATAATCATACCAATCAACAGTCCATCTATGCACGTAAGCCAAAGATGACTTTCATCACAATATAAGCATGTGGATGATGACAATGATATAAGCATTAATCAAACAAAATCAAGGATAAATATTAAAGACTTTAAATTTATCCAGAGTTTAAAAATATCTAAATTGTCAACATGATACTGCTTTGTAGAGTAAAATTCAAGAATAATATTCACGCATCAAAAATGATTTGGACAGAAAAGAAATATATTTTTTGGGTGAATAGTACCCCGTGAATAGTATCATATGAATAGTATTTTAGGAATAGTACCTCGTGAATAGTACCTCGGCATGAAAAGTTCTCCAAATACTCGAGTATATAATATTCGAGTGAATAGTAACTGGATGAATAGTAAATGGGTGAATAGTAACCTATGAATAGTAACTCGTGAATAGTACTCTGGCATGAAAAGCATCCCGAATACCCGAGTGAATAATATTCGAGTGAATAGTAATTGGGTGAATAGTAACCTATGAATAGTAAATTATGAATAGTATTCCGACATGAAAAGATCAATAATTATCAAGAAAGCTCAAAATAATATTTTCATGAGAAGATACTGGATGAAGTGCAAATATCAAGGATATTCTACTAATTTCACGGAGTATAGAAGCAATACTTTAACAGAATGAGGGTATAATCAGGAATATGAGACAAAATAATATTACTCACATACTACAGAGTATGGAAGAAAATATTATTTCTTATGAATACTGAACAAAAATAATACCCCTTATGAATACGAAAGAAATAATACCCCTTATGAATATTGAACGAAAATAATATTTCTTACGAATATTGAAAGGAAATAATATTCATATGAATACGAAAAATAATATCTATTCAGAATATGAAATAAATAATACATCTTACCTCTGAAGAAGATTGGATACTAGAATAGTGAAGTAGCAGACTTCTCTTCTTCTTTCTTTCTATAGCTTCTCTCGCTATAGTTTCTCTCTATATAATTATGCTTGTGAGTCTTAGTGAATTGGTGAGAATGAAAGAAGAATGAGCTTCTATTTATAGGTAAATATAGTTTTGATAATTGCACATTTTGGGGCTCGAAATATTACAGTATAACCTTTATCCTTTCCTCCATTTTTAATTTAGTCCTACAAGTATTATCAAACTTGCACCACCTCCCCTAATAGTACATCATGTGAATCAATAGTACATTTATGTGAATTAATAGTTCTATACATGTAAAAAAATAGTTACAGTATAGTATCTTCATCTATACCTCTATTTTTAATTTAGTCATGCAAGTATTATCAATCTTGCACCACCTCCCGTAATAGTACATGCATGTGAATCAATAGTACATTCATGTGAACAAATAGTTATAAGCATGTGAATTAATAGCAATTAATTGCTCATTTATCTTATTAATTATCTGATTGGTCAATATAACCTCCAGACATCTTTTATTATCGAAATAGATGTCAATTTTCACTAACACTATTAATCACAACACAATGACAATATCAATTTCATCTTTAATCAACACGAACTTATTCATCAGTAATATTATAACTCACAATATTTAACAACCAGATCATTCCCAGGAAAAAGGGGACTTTTTGATAAGGATTTTTCCCTATTAGCGCGCAATTAGGTGACCAAACCTCTCCTCGATAGAACTTTCTAGACATTGTCAATATTGCAAATAATAATATGAATAACTTTGTCGTCTCAATTATTGATTTAATAATAATAAATATTATGCAGATGATACTGTGACAATAATTGAATCAATAATATGAGAGATATTATGCAGCAATTACTGTAACAATAATTGAGTGTAATTGAGTGACTTCTCACGTAAGCATCAATAATCAATACCGTGTGCTACTATACAACCACGCGTATTACTGTACTTTTACCATCGGGCAGTTCAGCAGTTCAACAGTTTAACAGTAAAACTTTCGTCGTTATTTTTATAAAAAGATAATCTTGTCGTTTTCTAACTACGACAATACTTCAGTTGTGGGGTCCACCAATGATTATGTCATCGTACGAATATTTCCTGTTAAAATGAATATTCTTCGACCAATCGAATATTCCCCAACACAACGAATATTTTATATCAACTTGCTTACTTTGCAAAATTTTCAAATGTCACCCTTAATTTTAACCTTTATCAATTTAACCATTTACTAAATAATAATTATAAGAAAATTGAATACTTTCATTTTATAAAATTCGGGGTCTTACAATCTCCCCTCCTTATAAAATTTCGCCCTCGAAATTAGGGTACGTACCTGTTATGTCGAAGAGATGAGGATACCTCGTCAAATTCTAACTTTTGAGGTATAACCTTTAAGCATAGAACATGATCCTTCTTATCCAAGATTTTAATAGGTATTTCCTCATACGTTAAATCTTCCTCTATTTCGTCTAGTTCTAATTCAATAATATTGTTCGGGTCGTCCACATATTTACGTAACATCGATACGTGAAAAACGTTATGAACACGCGAAATACTTGGCGATAAAACAATTCTATAGGCCACAGTTCCTACTGAATGGAAAATTTCAAATAGACTAATAAAATTGAGGGTTGAGATTTCATCTCTTCGTCGATTCTTGCTTCTAGAATAACGCCCTCTTGAACCTTCTTCTTCATATTCATCAGCTTCGAGTGTGTAACTTGAGTGTCTTTAACTTTATCAATTAAAGTCGATTCTAATCTTATATTCGCTATCTTCACGTAGGTTCTTGAAGTCTTTAACTCTATCTCCATCTTTTGTAAGTCATACGAAATGGGTCTTTGTGTTAACAATATCGCACTCGTAAACGCATACAATCTTCCACTCAACGCGTCAGCTACCACGTTCGCTTTTCTAGGATGGTATTGAATCGTATTTTCACAATCTTCAACAGCTCGAGCCAACGTCTTTGGTGCATGTTACGTTCGTTTTGGGTGAAGAACTATTTGAGGGTTTTAGAAATGGGTTTTGTACTGGGGTCAGTATAAAATTTTATTTCACGTTTTGGGGTAGGCTAGAAAGTCTTCAAGGAATACGTCAGGAAATTTATTAACAATAGAAATATCATTCAAAATTGTGACTTTCATCCAAGACTTGTATAGCACATGTAATGAAGGTTTCTCCTAACGGAGTTTCAACAGATAAGTCAAAGTTTAATTTTTTCAGAGTTGAATTTAAACATTGAGCGCAAGTAGGAGAAATAAAAGAATGGGTAGAACCCATATCGAATAAGGTATAGACTTCGCAAGAGTTTATGATTAATTGACCCGTGATAACTTCGTTCAGGTTCCTCGACAAACCCTCTCACTTAAACTACCGGCTTTGACTTGTCTGGGACATCCTTTGGCATCATCATCCCAGCTGGACTTGACTTCACTACACGACAAAATTGAGCTAGGTGACCTTCTCTTCCTCAATTGAAACACGCTTTGGGTTATTGCGTACAGTTTGGACGGATGTGTCCCTCCTGTCCGCATTTGAAACATACAACCGGTGGTCGTTCTTCTTCCTTGGAAATGGGTGCTGGTGCTGCTATCTTTCCATCATTATTAAACCTTCTCTTCTTGAAGTTTCCACTTGAATCATTTCTTCTATTATCTTGGCCATGATTACCACTAAAGTGGTTACCATTCTTGGCATGATAATTTCCTCCACGATAGTTATCATTGTTCCGATGACCATTGCCATCGGTATGATTATTATCATGTTGTTGGTCGTTATCTTTTGGTTAGGCTGGCTCATTATCGCGCTCCAATAACTGAGCCTTATTCACTACATCTGAATACAAACATAATTTATGACAAATGAGGTATTGACATATTTCGGGTCTCAAACCTCGCAGAAACAGTCGCGTCATTCTCACCTCATTATCAACCAAATGGGATGCGAACCAGGACATCTCGGTAAACTTAGCCTCGTACTGTGACACGGTCATATTTTTTTGCTCCAGCTTGATGAACTCTACCTCTTTCTTGTGACGAATACTTTCGAGAAAGTACTTATTTTTGAACAGTTCTTGAAACTTTTCCCAAGACATTTTGAGTGCGGCAGGCTGAGTACGTTTTACTGATTTCCACCAGTAATCTGCCTCTCCTATCAACATGAAGGTGACAAAGGGAACCTTTTGCTCCTCGGAGCATCCCAAGACATCAAATATCTTGGTGATCTGCTTTATCCATGTCTCTGCCTTAAGTGATTTTGTCTCTCCCAAAAACTCTAGTGGTTTCAGCTCCTTGAACTGTTTAGCGTTGACCGTCCGAGAGTTGCCAGTGTTTCCACTTGCATTTTGAGCAGGAGTCTCTCTCATTTGGTTTTGCATAAATTCTAGAAAACTCCTAAACATACCGTCGTTCGTCATTTGGTCAGTGTTGTTGTTTACCTGAGGATTATTACCTTCTTGATGCACATTATCCTGGGTATTGATCGTTGGTGACTCAACGATTTCATGTGCTTCATTTCTTATCTCAACATTTTTAGATGTCATTCTCAAACACTGTCACAAAACAAGGGTTAATTGACATATCACATGTTATCCCTATACTCTGACCGACCAATTAAATACCAAGTAAACTTATGTAGTTCATACTAGCGAAGGAATTTCCCGTCTCTCCCCTCCTAGTTCTTGTCTCACATCTCAGCCATGGATCATATCCCTAAGCTTTGATACCAACTGTGACGCCCCCAAAAAGGTATACATCACCCATCTTAAGTCGCCAAATACATAGTACAGAATACAACTACAAACTTCTTTTCTACAACTTTCGTGTAAAATACGACAAAACATAGCTGAGAGTAGTTTTAACAAGAATATTGTCTTCTAGATAATTTCCACACTCAATGGAGTCCTCATTATAATTATTATCACACTATTTCATAGAATAGTGAGGACTACTATATCCACTTATCCTGGACCATCACTCCATTCCCCGACTCGTCCCAGCTACGTTCTCATTTGCTGAAGAGAACAATGAAAGCAAAAGGGTGAGCTCAACTAGCCCAGTAAGAAATATTATAACTAAGATAATGCAGAATAAATTATCATTAGCCTTCAACAGTGTTAAACTGATAAAATGCAATAAACATCAAGTTTAACTGTAGCGGAACAAGCAATCCATTAGAAGAGTCAAGTAGAGCATGATATATACTATCTTCTATGATTTAAAAAGCTTTTCATCCACTTTATCGCTGAGACTCAGCTTAATAAATAAACCACATCATCGAATCATCCATGCACTACGGGCCAAGGATATTTATGTAATCATCAATGGTCATGATTATACCGAATAATCTCTGGTCATAATCATACCAACAACTGTTCATCAATGCACTACGGGCCAATGAGGACTTTTACCACATCATTTGTAACATTACGGGTCATGATTATACCGAATGATCCCTGGTCATAATTATACCAATCAACAGTCCATCTATGCACGTAAGCCAAAGATGACTTTCATCACAATATAAGCATGCGGATGATGACAATGATATAAGCATTAATCAAACGAAATCAAGGATAAATATTAAAGACTTTAAATTTATCCAGAGTTTAAAAATATCCAAATTGTCAACATGATACTGCTTTGTGGTGTAAAATTCAAGAATAATATTTATGTATCAAAAATGATATGGACAGAAAAGAAATATATTTTTTGGGTGAATAGTATCCCGTAAATAGTACTTCAGGAATAGTAGCTCGTGAATAGTACTCCGGCATGAAAAGTGCCCCAAATACCCGAGTGAATAGTAACTGGGTAAATAGTAACTCGTGAATAGTAACTCATGAATAGTACTCTGGCATGAAAAGTATCCCGAATACCCGAGTGAATAATTTTCGAGTGAATAGTAACTGGATGAATAGTAACTTGTGAATAGTAACTTGTGAATAGTACTCCAACATGAAAAGATCAATAATTATCAAGAAAACTCAGAATAATATTTCCATGAAAAGATACTGGATGAAGTGCAAATATCAAGGATATTCTACTAATTTCATGGAGTATAAAAGCAATACTTTAACAAAACAAGGGTATAATCAGGAATATGAGACGAAATAATATTACTCACATACTACAGAGTATGGAAGAAAATATTATTCCATATGAATACTGAACAAAAATAATACCCCTTACGAATACGAAAGAAATAATACCCCTTACGAATATTGAACGAAAATAATATTCCTTACGAATATTGAACAGAAATAATATTCATACGAATACGAAAAATAATATCTCTTCAGAATATAAAATAAATAATACCCCTTACCTCAGAAGAAGATTGGATACTGGAATAGTGAAGTAGCAGACTTCTCTTCTTCTTTCTTCCTATAGCTTCTCTCTCTATAATTGCTCTTGTGAGTCTTAGTGAATTTGTGAGAATGAAAGAAGAATGAGCTTCTATTTATAAAAAAATATAGTTTTGATAATTACACGTTTTGGGGCTCGAAATATTACAGTATAATACCTTCATCATTTCCTCCATTTTTAAATTAGTCCTACAAATATTATCAAACTTGCACCACCTCCCCTAATAGTACATCATGTGAATCAATAGTACATTCATGTGAATCAATAGTTCTATACATGTGAAAAAAAATAGTTACAGTATAGTACCTTCATCTATACCTCCATTTTTAATTTAGTCATGCAAGTATTATAAATCTTGCACCACCTCCCCTAATAGTACATGCATGTGAATCAATAGTACATACATGTGTACACATTGTTATAAGCATGTGAATTAATAGTAATTAATTGCTCATTTATCCGATTAATTACCCGATTGGTCAATATAACCTCCAGACATCCTTTATTATCGAAATAGATGTCAATTTCCACTAACACTAATAATCCCAACACAATGAAAATATAAATTTAATCTTTAATCAACACGAACTTATTTACCACTAATATTATAACTCACAATATTTAACAACCAGATCATTTCCAGGAAAGAGGGGGCTTTCCGATAAGGATTTCTCCCTATTGACGGGCAATTAAGTGACCAAACCTCTCCTCGACAGAACTTTTTAGACATTGTCAATATTGCAAATAATAATATGAATAACTTTGTCGTCTCAATTATTGATTTAATAATAATAAATATTATGCAGATGATACTGTCACAATAATTGAATCAATAATATGAGAGATATTATGCAGCAATTACTGTAGCAATAATTGAGTATAACTGAGTGACTTCTCACGTAAGCATCAATAATCAATACCGTGTGCTACTATGCAACCACGCGTATTACTGTACTTTTATCACCGGGTAGTTCAACAGTTTAACGGTAAAACTTTCACCGTTATTTTTATAAAAAGATAATCCTATCGTTTTCTAACTACGATAAATACTTCCATTGTGGGGTCCACCAATGATTGTGCCGTCGTACGAATATTCTCTGTTAAAATGAATATTCCTCGACCAATCGAATATTCCCCGACATAACGAATATTTTATATCAACTTGCTTACTTTGCAAAATTTTCAAATGTCACCATTAACTTTAACATTTATCAATTTAACCATTTACTAAATAATAATTATAAGAAAATTGAATACTTTTATTTCATAAAATTAGGGGTCTTACAAAATAAAAGGCTTAAGTTGTCCACTCGAGACAGACAGTTCAAAGGAGTTGAAGGCTATGAGCACTAATTCTGGCAGAACACAAGGTGGACTAATCCTAATGCAGGGAATGACAGAGGAGACAAAAGAATTCCCAAAGGAGATTCCTTCGTCAACATCAAACATCCTGTGGCCCAAAGATAGCAACCACGTTCCTGATTTTATCATCTTGGATGATGAGGAGGAAATACTAATCCTTTCCAAGGAAGAAAAAGCCAAAACGGAAAGTTCCTTGCAAGAAATGCCACAACAGTTCATGGAAGATTTCATAGCCGAATCCTCTCAAGCCCACGAAAAGGGTCAAGGAACAGACGAAGGAAAAGATGGTGAGGTTGTCAGGGAAGCCAACCCATTGAAGAATTAAGAGTGTATCCCTTCGTGCAACAGGTCCAGTATAAGCATCCCCGAGGGGTGTGCTGAATCAGGAAGCGATTAAGTTATGGCCATAAGTTAAGATATTCAGAACCAAGAATTAACCTCTATCGCGAGCCCTGAAGGTAACATAACCACTGACAACTGGACTATCATGCCTAAACTAGCCAAAAAGATGTAGATCTAGAGGATACAGTTGTGAGTTCCAGGAGATGTTGGGACGATATCACTTTCTTCGCAGTGTGCCTTTTATTTTCCATATATGTAAATATAAAAAAAACAAAAACAAAAACAAAAACAAAAACAAAAAGAAAAAGAAAAAAAACACAAAAAAAACAAAAAATAAAAATAGAAACATCTTTACACCCTTCTCACCACTTATAACTTTGAACCTTTTCACGCTATGCCTGAACTACGAAAAACTTGATCTCCCCTCATCAATGGGAGTACGTAGGCAGCCATTTATGGCGCGGTCAAACTAAATAAAAACCCAAACAAACACTTCTCAAATCGGTTATCTTATCAAGTAGGAAGTATGCAGACCTGATCTCCCGCACATACAGGAGTACGTAGGCAGCCATCAGTGGTGCGGTCATACCCTCAAAATAAATATCCAAACCCAAACATCAATCCCAAGACACCAAAAAATAACCCTCCAATTCAGCGACCCATGTTGAGAAGACCCAACAACACTTCAATGTCATTCCATCAAATCTGGCACAAATCCCATAAAGGAAAAATAGCAATACACTAAGACAACCAGCAGCGAGGACCTTCAAAGAGTCGACACCTTCAATCATAAGTCTTTATCAAATCAAAAGAAAACCATCAACGCCGATTGCGATAACAAGTTTAGAATAATGATTGAGGGCATCAAAGCCTAAATCCACTACCTGTTCACCATCTGGTATAGAGGTAAAAGCCTCTTGCGATCTCAGCATCTTATCAGCCCATCTGTCAAAGCAATGATCCCAGAAAATAAGCAAGCCTAAGGAAATTTCAAAATTGGCGACAAACGGATATTGGGTCCCTTACAACAAGATTAGGGCAATCTCAGAAACAGCGGTAACTCAACACTTGAGCATTTATCAACCATCATAAAGAGGAAAATGCATCAGTCAGCACCTTCAGTATGGTACATCATCATCAGATCTTCCCACACATCATCTCACTGGCGATTCGGTATGATTATTTGGTCTTTTCCAATCATACTGTTCTCAGAATGGATAATCCACATGTAAGGATATTACTCACTCGCGAGTTGGTCAACAAAGAGAGTTTCTCATACTAATCCCCGACAACAATATGTGAAAGGACTGGGGCATTTTTCAATTCCAGGAAAAGGAAGGAGTTCAAGGCAGGATCAAGCCTCTCATCAAAAGAAAGGGGAAAATTCTCAAGAAAATTCTCAACTCAAAAGCAGAAGCCCAATGACAAAAGGTCTAGTGAATGAAATCCTCATCATCAAATGCGCCAACCGGCGTCGAGTCCTCACAAGTCGAGGCTTCTATGTCGAAGTTCAAATCTAGGTAGTGAAAGAACGAGCTACACCCTCCAGGGATGTCAGCGACATTCAGATCATCAATTCATCTGAGTTACAAATTAAATGCTCAAAGAAATGGGGCACAAGCACCCAATAGCAAAAATGAACTCCAATCACCTCAAAAAGGGTGAGGCAGAGTCTGGTGAAGCAAACCTTGGAATATTACTTTAGCGAAGGTATCGAAAGATTTGGTATTCTAGATCATTGGCATCAATTTAACGTAACATCAAGACAGTTCAAGGATACCACCGCTTGAGTGGGAACCGAAACAGTTGGCGATGTCAGCGTAGTCAACTACTAGCAAGGTAGGCACCGTTATCAAACTACCATCAGGGTAGGCACCATTGTAAACTACCAGCGTATGCATCGAAAAGGTCCGGTGATTTCAGAATGTTATCCCCAGTAGAGATGTAGAAAACATCTCAACTTATCTTCATCAAACAAGCATCGCCAACACCGACAAAAAGCCAAACCGCTGGAGTCAACACCAGTATAAGGCATCAGCAATGATTGGTAAAGGTAAAGTGATTTACAAAAACATTTTAACATTCATCATAACATTCATTACATTGCGATTTGTGATATGCGAAATGCGATGTGCGAGTTGCGAAGTGCGATTGGCCAAATGCAAAAAGCAAAGTACGAAGTGCGAAATGCAATGTGCGATTTGCAAATTGCGATTTGCGAAAATATTTTAACATTCATCATAATATTCATTACATTATGATTTGCATCATTAGAAATACCTTGACATATTTCAAGTGCCTAGTAATCTTTATCATGTTCATTCCATTACATTGCATGTGCATGATAAAGAGGGGCATATGTAGACACTTAAAATTTTGTTTTTCTATTACTAACTATGCAGGAGGATAAAAGCATCTTTTTCACACTCTATAGATAACCCTAGAGGACCACAACGTCAGTTCCAACCCCGAAGATAGCCCCGAGGTATCCAAATTCCAACCCCAGAGATAACCCCGGGAAATTAGTTTTCAACCCCAGAGATAACTCCGAGAAAGTCAGTTCCAACCCTAGAGATAACATCGGGAGATCAAGCCAACCTCAGAGATAACCCTAAGGACATTCATAGTCAACAACATGACAATCTCAGAGATAACTCTGAGAAAAGACAGCTACAACTGCGCCAAAATCGGAAACAACCTCGGGAGGGGCAATTTGGTTATTTTGCCAAATCAACTTCAACTCAAATCAAATACACTCATTTAAGCTCAAATCGCATCAAAAGAAGTCCTACAAAAATCATATCTTAACTTCAAAGCACAAACTACGCAAAACAGCTCAACGGACTGCCTGACGAAAACCTGGAAATGCTATTTCAATTATGGACCCATCTTCTCGGATTCAAAAAAGGACAAATCCTATGTCATTGCATAGCTCTCGAAAAGAGCTTTCTGTAATGGTATGACACGCTTCCATCGGACTCTCGGAATGAAAGTTATGAAGGTTAAAGTGAACAGCGCGTTGTCCGAGTGCACGTACTTCAAGACGGTGGGACCCACATTTATCCAGGGCACCCCAGACAGTCGCAGGTACACTCGCGGCTGCTGCAGGTATACCTGCGTCTCCCCCCTCTATAAATAGAGGGCTTGGGATGGCCATTTTGTAAGAAGAAACGGTGAGAAAGCCTTGTCCAATTTACTCTGTACACACTATAAATTGAGTGTTTTCTCATTTCAAACACTTGTGAACTTATATTTGGCTACTTTTACCGGTGAGAACTGAGTGTTTATCCATTTAAAGCTATTGAAGTCTTCTTTGGCAGTCCACTGTAAGCCTTCTTACATTACTTAACGCATTTCTTCATTTCTTGCACACAATTATTCACGTTGAGAGTCGCGTGTGTGTGTGTATGCCCGGGCCGTCGGCCCGTGGTTTATTGCTTATATATATATATATATATATATATATATATATATATATATATATATATATATATATATATATATATATATATATATATATTATCGAGTTATCTCGATTGAGCCTGAATATAATATTCGGAACGTTTACTACTTTTATTTATATATATAAATACTTATATATATACCTCCTATCATCCAACTCTGTTTTATTGAGCATGGATTTACATCCGGAGCGTTTACTGCTTTTATATATATACATTATTGTCTGGCCTGGAGTTTACTTCGTGGCCATTTATTGCTTTATTTACATTTCGTCCCGCCTGGAGTTTACTTCGAGGCGGTTGATTGTTCATATATATATATATATATATATATACAGCTTTTATATATATATATATACAGCTTTTATATATATATTACTGTTTACAGCTTTCATATAAACTGCTACATCTTGTGAGCCTAGGAATCACGTGATCACAGATTCAGTCTCCTGAATCTAGATTCGGTTTCCGTGATGGACATTTACAGTTGTACATGGCTTGTAAATTATTTACGGTGTTTGAATTTCCTTCGATGGCTCTCATGCCCACAAGGAATTCGGCAATGCTTTGTATCTTATTTTCTCGAAGATGCTTCGTATCTCGAAAATAAAAGTATTAAAGTCGAATACATAATAAAATGGAAGTATCAAAGGCCTCAATTACTATTGAGTCTAAGGGTTTAAAAAACCTCTTTTACAAAACGTCATTGTTATATGTTGTTAAAACTGAACTTTTATACAAATTTCAAACCCTTTGTATATAGGTGCAAACGCAGCATAACACTACTTCCAGATAATTGCGCATTGACCCACACACACAGACATTCATATAACAGTTTAATTAAAAAGTGGCGGTCACCGTGATAACACGGATATCGGGGGGTGCCTAATACCTTCCCTCCCCATAATCAAGCCCCCGGACCCTAACGAATCTCGATTTCACAGACCAGTCAAATGGTGTCACATCACTAGATCAATGTACAAACCTTTTCTTGGTTGAGTTGCTGCAACCATTTAAAAATACCAATCGACGACTCTTACAGTCCAATCGTCGACATATACATGTCGGACCTTTTCACAACTTATTTTTTTCAAATAAATCTCACCTAACATGAGAACACCAAAAGACAACAGAAAAGGGACAAATAAAAATCCCGACGTCGACAGATATCATGCTCTACTTGACTCTTCTAATGGATTGCATGTTCTGCTACAGTTAAACTTGATGTTTATTATATTTTATCAGTTTAACACTGTTGAAGGCTAACGATAATTTATTCTGCATTATCTTAGTCATAATATTTTTTCTAGGCTAGTTGAGCTCACCCTTTTACTTTTATTGTTCTTTTCAAGAAATGAGGATTGAATTTGAGTTTGGATATTATCTATAAGATAATATTTGTGTAAAAACTCAGTTATATTTTGTCGTATTTTACACGACATTTGTATTAATTAAGTTTGTATTTAAATTCTGTATCATGTATTTGGCGACTCAAAATGTGTGATGTATACCTATTTTGGGGGCATCACAGTAAGGGGTATCATTTTTATGGTAAAGGGATATCATTTTCTTTCATACTCCATATTATGGTAAGATATTATTATTCGTTTCTTCAGCTTATCATTAAATGTTGAAAAGTCCTGAAAGGATTAGAATATCCTTAATAGTTTGTGCTTCATCTAATATCTTTACCTAGATCTTTCTATTCAGTCTTAAGTTATTATTTTTGAGTCATGAACTTTACAATACTTAAACTTTATATTTTATCAGGAATTTTAATCGATTTTTCTGGATATCATGTTAACAATTTGGACTCTAGATAATTAAGTTGAAAATCACTAAGATCTATTTTATCTTATTATTCTGATTATATATGTTCATTCATTATATATATCATTGTCATCATCCTCATGTTTATATTGTGGTGAAAGTCATCTTTAACCCGTAGTGTATAGATAGACTGTTGATTGGTATGATTATGATCAAGAATTGTATATTGGTATAATCATGACTTGTAATGTTACAGACGAATGATGTGGTGAAAGTCCTCTTTGGCCCATAGTGCAAAGATGGACTGTTGATTATTGCACTACTAGAAAATCAATCTATAGCGACGGTCGGGGCGGAACCGTCGCAATAGACGTATATAGCGACGCTCATTGTCTGACCGTCGGTATAGGACCCTGAAGGAGGTCTATTGCGAGGGTCACAAATTGGCCGTCGGTATAGGTATATTTTTTTAAGAATTTTAATTAACAAGGGTCATATAAGGGAGGTATCTAGCAAGGGTTACAAGGGGCATTTTATCAGTCACAGATCTCTCATATTCTTTCCCCCAAATTTGACTCTCATTTTCTTTCCCCCAAATCGACATCTTAATCATTCGATTAACATCTTAGTCACTCGATCAAGATCTTCAGCATTCTCACTCCCTCTACATCTCGTGTATGCCGGACTTCGTCGGATTTCATCTCACTTCATCTCTCCGTCCGGCTTGAAAGGATCATATTGACCGGCTGTTTGAGCAGGTATAATTTCATTCTTTAGGTTTTCAATTTTATTTACCCCTTAGTTGTTATGATTTCCTCTATTTCTCTCCTCCCTCTAACAAGCCCTAAATTTTCTAATTTTGGGACACCCTTCTGTGGGGTGTTTTGTGAGCCACTGTGGTTCGAGTTCAATGTCATATTCATATGTCATTGGTAGCAACTACCAATAAAATTTGATGGGAAGCAACTGATGCTGCAAATTTTCGCATAAGTAACTAGTTTGTAAAAGCAGTAGTTACATATATATATATATATATATATATATATATATATATATATAGTTGTCATTTTTGTGGTTAATGGACCTTTGTTGTCATCCTATAAGATTAGGTACTTTATGCTGAATTTCTAAATAAGAAATACTCTGAAGTATAAGTTTCTTTCGGGTATGCATATCAATTTGACGGAGTGATCCCATATTCTTTTCGGTAGTGGGTTCTACTCTTGACCTTTCTGTCCTTTTTAAATGCTTTTGCAAGTTAAAATAATGACATGTTGTGGAATGGGTATAATATTATTGGCAAAATGATGTGTTGCAGTATGGTTTCAAAGGTTCTTGAAATATAGTTGTATCATTCTTAGTAGTCTTGTTGGTGTTCAAGCTTTGTGTTCCCTTGGATAACCTTGTAGCCGTTGTTACTTGGCACTGGGCAATATCATTGAATCCTCAATTACCAGCCCGGCCCCTGGCTGTTCCCACCTTACAGAGAAGCTAACTGTTGCGCTAGGATTTTTTATTGTTAGTGGGCAGGCATAATAACATATTGTCTGTCATTTTGGCGGTATTATCTGTTAAGGGGGCTGACTTTATTTGTTATAAAACTGTTATTTAATAGTAGTAGTTGAACTACCCACTTTAAAGGTATGAGGAGCACTCAAATAGCTAGCATGGCCTAAAAAATCATACAAGTAACAAATCAAGCAACATCAAAGTCATCTAGTAGTTGGTAAAAAATTAAACAAGTAACCAAATTTCTCGTAAGGTTTCTAAGGATTCTTGGCATGCGGGGTGATTAATTAAAACTAGGAAGTTCTACTTTTATAGAGGGCTAAATTCTGATTCTATATACGATATATGAAAGTGGGTGAAAAGGGTCGAGCAACAAAATCTTGTACTTGTTTTAGTTGTACGCTTAATTGTCCTAAAAAAACCTTGCTATTTTAACAAGCCCTAAGTTTTGAAGAGAACATGTGTCTCTACCCGTGGTGGTACTATTTTATGGGGTCTACATAAAAGTAAATCTAACACCAAATGTTAGTTTGAAATCTATAGATTGCTAGTGATTTAGTACTTGTTTTAGTATATTTCTCTCTATTATCTTTAATCGACCTGGGTGGTGGGAAGGGGACTTGGCATAAATCTTAGATACACCATTTTTGTTTTGTTTGAGTGAACTAGGAGTTTGGTTGGCGTTCAAGGTAATTAATTATGATAATTAATTATCATAGGTTTCTCTACGCAATATCATTCTGATGGTTGTTCAATTTGATTTAGGGACATAATATTATGGATAAGACGTGGATGGAATTACCAAGATATTCTAGAGAATATCTTGCAGGCATGGAGAGATTTCTGGACTTTGGTTTCGAAAAAGTGGGCATGGTAACGGGAAGAATTCCTTGTCCATGTAAGAATTGTGTAAATGGCCGATACCAGATTCGAGCTACTATTCGCGAACATTTGATTTGTGATGGATTTATGTTTGGCTACACGAATTGGGTGCATCAAGGGGAAGATGTGATTGTTAGGAATGTGAGTAATGATGATGTTCATGACGAACCATCACAATCCGGAGATGATCATCGTATGCCTGAGATGGTAAATGATATATTTAAGGATCACAGTGCGGAATCATCAGCTGAAGCTATAAAATACTAAAAGAACATGTTAGAGGCCAATCAACCATTATATCCTGGATGTGAAATTGAGACTGTCCTTTCATTCATTGTATGGTTTTTCAATCATAAAAATGTTAGCAAATGGACTGACGTGTCCTTTGATGGTTTGCTCTGTAAGTTCAAGTCATCATTTCCATCATTTGCAAACTTGCCTGATAATTCTTATGAAATGAAGAAAATGGTTGGAAATTTAGGGTTTGGTTATGAGAAGATTGATGCATGCGAGAATAAATTGTATGCTCTTTTGGAGGGAGAATGAAAAATTAGAGTATTGTACAGTTTGTAAATCATTGAGATGGAAGCAGACTGAGATGGTTGTACCAGAGAATGCACAAATAGATACAAATGCTAAGAGGAGCAAAGTAGCTGTGAAGCAATTACGTTATTTACCGTTAATTCTGAGATTGCAGAGGCTATTTATGTCTGTAGAAACTGCAAAATACACGACGTGGCATCATGTAAAGCGACGAAAAGATGGAGTGAATCGTCATCCAGCTGACTCTGCAGCTCGGAAGCATTTGGATACAATGTACCCTACATTCTCTCAAGAATATCGAAATGTAAGACTCGGACTGTTCACTGATGGCATGAGTCCCTTTACCCATGGGTCACTGTATAGTATATGGCCAGTGACAGTTGTTGTTTATAACTTACCACCATGGATGTGTATGAAGCAGGAGTATTTTATCATGCCATTGTTAATACCTGGTCCAAACTCTCCATGTAATGATATTGACGTGTATATGCAACCTTTAATTGAAGAGTTGAAGATACTATGGAGTAATGGGGTTGAAACGTATGATGCATCTACCGGTACAAAGTTCCAAATACGTGCTGCAGTGTTGTGGACAATTAGTGATTTTCCAGCTCTTGC
The DNA here is from genome assembly GCA_016801055.1 of Panax notoginseng. Classification (NCBI taxonomy): domain Eukaryota; kingdom Viridiplantae; phylum Streptophyta; class Magnoliopsida; order Apiales; family Araliaceae; genus Panax; species Panax notoginseng. The sequence continues at coordinate 121,305,742 of CM029013.1, forward strand.
TATGTTGTCTGGTTGGAGCACTAAAGGTAAGTTGGCTTGTCCATCATGTCAAATGAACACTCGTTCTTGTAGATTGCAAAGTAAGGAATGTTATATCGGGCATCATTGTTTTCTGGAGTCGGGTCATAGTTATAGGTTTGATACACGAAGATTTAACGGACAATGTGACCATAGTGAAGCTCCAGTGGTGCCATCAGGATTTGATATTCTCGAACAAGTTAATGCCATTAATGTCACTTTTGGAAAGACACCCACTAGCACGAAGACCACTCCCCATGACTCAAAACATAATTGGAGGAAGAAATCTATTTTCTTTGAATTGCCATATTGGCGGATACTTTTGTTGCGCCATAATCTAGATGGAATGCACATTGCCAAAAACATTTGTGATAGCCTGATTGGGACATTGTTGAGTGTGCAAGGAAAGTCAAAAGATAATTTAAAAGCACGATTGGACTTGATGAAAATGGGTATACGAAGAGAGCTCCATCCATTACCCGTGCAAGCAAGCAATTCAAAGTACCTTTTGCCGGCTGCAAGCTACTCAATGTCTAAGAAAGAAAGACATGATTTCTTGCAAGTGTTGAAAAATGTTAAGGTACCTGATGGATATGCTTCAAATATTTCACGTTGCATCAATTTGAAGGGGGGCAAGATCTCAGGTCTTAAAAGTCACGATTGCCATATTTTAATACAACAATTACTTCCAATAGCAATACGATGTACCAACTTGCCTAGACATGTCTGCTCAACAATAATTGAACTTTGTAACTACTTTAGAGAATTATGTTCTAACTATAACACATCGAAAGATTATGAACGGTTGAACAAGAAAATTCCGTTAATACTTTGCAAGCTTGAGATTGCGTTTCCTCCTGCTTTCTTTGATATAATGGTACATTTGTGTGTCCACCTTGCCGAAGAGGCGAAGATAGCCGAAAATGTGAAATATCGACAACTGTGGGCTTTTGAAAGATACATGTGCAAGTTAAAAGGGTATATTCGCAACAGAAGTCATCCAGAAGGGTCAATTGTAGAAGGGTATATTGCTGAAGAATGTGTTACATTTTGGTCAAGATATTCGAGTCAACACAATGCTGCATGGAAACGAGTTGGAAGAAATGAAGATGGATACGAACAAGGTGAATCAAGTTTATCTGTATTCAGAAACATAGGTCAATTTCTTAATGTCCCAAAAGTTTGTACTCTATGTGGCGATGATGTCAAGAGTGCACACCTGTATGTGCTATTCAATTGTACAGAGGTTGAGTCATATCTAAGGTGAGTAAATAAAGATTGACATTTATTGTTCGAAATATTAATAACTTTTGTTAGCCAGCTAGCTATGACAAAAAAATTTGTTTGTTTATTTGTTTGTAGTATTTGGCAAGATTCATATATGTTACGACGTGGAAAGCGTAAACAAAAACCGACGCCAAGGGAAATTGACAATGCTAAGAAAAAGAAATTTCCTTAATGGTTTAAGAATTATGTAAGTACTACATTATGTGAACGTAATTTTATACAAAATTTTGTAATGGTTATTAATAATAAATGGATGGAATTTGCTTATATTGCTACCATTTTGTAGATGGCAACTATGAATAATGATGCTTCAAAGGAAGTTCAAGCTCTTGCATTTGGCCCAAATTTGATAGGCAGGAGAGGAGATGGTTATTTGGTAAATGGATATCGATTCAATTCTACAAGTTGTGAGAGTAATAGGAGAACGCAGAATAGTGGGGTATATGTGGTAGCAACTACTCGTGGATATTCCTCTGCTAGAGACCGAAATCCTAAGGAAGATGTAGTTGAATACTTTGGTATTTTGGAAGATGTTGGTGAATTAGATTATTATGGATCTGGCAAAGTTATTCTATTCAAATGTAAGTGGTATGACAGTTTAGCACGTGATAGAGGGGTCAAAACTGATGACTATGGCTTCACGCTTGTAAATTATCAAAAGTTTGGTTCAACCGATGAGCCCTTTGTAATGCCTTCTCAAGTTCAACAAATATTTTATGTTGATGATCAAAGGGATAACAATTGGCGTGTGGTTATACGAACAAAGCTGAGAGATTTATGTGAAGATGCTGAAGTAGAATCTGATAGTGACGAGTTACCCAATACCAATAAAGAATTCATCACTCCAGTTGCAGAAGTTGATATTGAAAACATAAATTGGGTTAGGAATGACGTTGATGCTGAATTAGTTGAAAATGGACGAAAAAAACTTAAAAGTAAGCGAAAAACAGGATCTCAAATTGATACATCTCGTTTCAAAAGACGAATGATTGAACATATTGTTGATGAAGATGAGAATGGAGACGGAGACGAAGATGAGAATGGAGACGGAGACGAAGAAGAAGAAGAAGAAGAAGAAGAAGAAGAAGAAGAAGAAGAAGAAGAAGAAGAAGAAGAAGAAGGAGAAGGAGAAGGAGAAGGAGAAGGAGAAGGAGAAGGAGAAGACGAAGACGAAGACGAAGACGAGGGTCCCGAAGATGAAGAGGATGGTGATAGTGAGGAAAATGAAGATGAGGAAGAATGAAGAGGATAAACGTCACAATTGATAGATCTATCTTATTACACTTTGTTCATTTTCTCCAAAAGAGAAACTGTAGTTCTAGACTATCTTATGTCTCCTAATCTTTGCGTGTACAGTATGTGGTTCTTATATAATTCTTGTGAGGCTTGAACTTTACAATCTTGAAGTAGATTTGTCTTTCTGTTAGGCAAAATCACAGTGAGCAAAAGATCTTGATTTGTGTTATTAAAAAAAGAGATTTTACTCGAGGAAAAGATCAGCCCTCTTCCTATTAAAACTGTTCTATCAATTATAAATTGATATTCTTTACTATTCTGAATTCATATTTTTGTTTCTCAGGTTGCTTTAATGGCTTCTAATAGAACGTCTAGATCTCGTGCTAACTGTTCCAATGGCCCGAAAATTAATGATAATGAGATCCATGAAGATGAACCACATGCAGAGGAGGAAAGCATTCATGAGAATGCTGAAGGTACCATGCATATATCTACACTTATACTTGCATTGTCATGAAGGTACCATGCGTATATAAGTAAGGGGAGCTACTCCTTACTTGCAAAAACTTGTCTGTGATTTAGAATGACTGAAGTAGATGACTCGTGCCTTTGAATTCTATACTAGTACTATTTAGAACATTCATTTCTAGATTAGGATACATGTTTTGGTGTGATTACAGTCGGTCGCAGCTCAGCTGGTGTTTCAATGTTTCCTATATTATGCTTTGTATACTTTTGTATACTGTTTCTTTAATTCCTTGAAAAAGTTCATTTATTCAAATTGCACTATGCTTTTGTTATGTGGTATGGGTTGCTGATGTTCCTTTTCAAATTGTTAGAGCAGTCTTGTCTTGTATTCATTTCACAATTAGCTAGCTAGCCAGTATTTGAATATTTGCACTCTAGTGTGATTGATAATATTTCAATTGGTTAACAATGTGCTCTTTTGATGTCTTCTTTCTCTTAACAAGATATATGACCTTCTTAACAATTGATAGTAGTATTTGTATATATGACATGCTTAACAATTGATAGTTAAGATATAGTTAAGATACAAATAAGATATAGTTGACAAGATATATAACAACAGCTGCAACATCACCATCACTAAATGGAAAAATATTAGTCTTTGAAGGTTATAAATCAATAGCATTTTATAGAATTATCAGGACCTGCATGCCATTATGCATCACGTGAATAACATGTTTATTGTACAAATAAGTCCGCAGCCCAGCCAAGTAAGTTCTAGAGCATGTACAACCATATTATCATCTCAGATTCACATGAGAATCCAGAAAGGTGCTCAGTGAAACCATCCAATCCCCCACCACTAAAGGCATGCAGGTCATGTACTGCCTATATGCTGAGTCCAAGAACCTTTATTTATCCCACATTAAATCTTAAAAATGATCTCCTTGACTCCTGCCTCGTGGCTAACCTTTTAATCTGGCTGGCAAATGATAAACAAGAGAATTATTCCATGTAGATGTTTAGTAAGGCCTAATGGTGAGTTTGAAAATGGAGGCATGCTATACACCATCATTTCCATGTTATTTTTAAAACAGAAATTATTGATTTTGATTGCTGAAAGGAATTGTATTCTTTAGATGACTATTTCTAACATGTTTCGCTAATATGTAATTGGCATGGTTTTGATGGGGAGTTTCCTATTTTGGAGGGGTTCTTGTTTAAAGTAAACTGTCTTTGTGTTCCTAATACTTCCCAGCAATGTTTAAAGTAAACTGTCTTTGTGTTCCTAATCTCAAAATCTGTTTAAAGTAAACTGTCTATTTGGACATGATAAGACCTTGCATACTGTGGCTGAGAGATATTATTGGCCTAGGCTTAAACAGATTTTGAGCAGATTGTTCGAACTTTGTGTTATTTACAAACTCTTTTACATATATAAATCATGTTATATTTCAGTTTTGTTTAGTTCATATATCTTGATTCATTCTCTTTTTTAGGTTCTCGACCTAAGATGAAGCGTGGACCAACGATGGGAGCAAAGTTATGGTCAAATATCGATGCACCCAAGAAAGTAATTTATGATGCAAATGGTCATCATGTTGGGGGAGACGCCAATAAGTTAACAACCTTTCTCGGGTGTCTTGCTCGCAATGGAGAATTTTTTCCAATAAGTACTCCAACACGGTCTAATATGACAGAGGCTAACATGACAAGGGCTTGGGATGAAATTCAGGTTATTAATCAATATCATTTTATAGAATTTGACATTAAACACTTTGAAGGTAACTTAATATATGTGTAAATTTGTTTGTTGTAGAAACGATTTACCACAGATCACCCCAATGCTAAAAGAAAATTGATGGCTATCATGAACAATAGGTGGAGAGATTAGAAGTCTAACTTAAAGAGTAATAATTTTGTGCATGGTGACCGTGCCAAATCGATAGCGAATACTATCAACAATGATCGAGTAAATCCTAATCAATGGGCTGCGTTGGTTGATTATTGGCTAACTGATGATGCACAGGTTGTGTTTATTCTAATTTATGTATTATCAATTCTTACTTATTGTTATATATTACTATTAATTTATAAATATATGCAATGCAGGATATAGCAACAAAAAATTGTGAAAATCGAAAAAAATTGTCGATAGGTCATACGTTGGGCACTAAATCAATTCCAAAAAAGAAGCATGAATTGGTAATTTGATGTAATTTCAATATTTTTTGTCGTTAATCATGTATTAGACTTCTATGAATAGAGTATTTCTTGAATTATGTACTATTTTTTGTTTTATTTGTAGTACCAAATAAATAAAAAAGAGATTGATCGAGCGGATATGTATATACAATCCCACACTCGAAGTGATAACTCAATTGTACCGGGAGCATCCTCGAATGTGGTACGTATTTATCAATCCTCAAACAATGGGGTCTTTTAACTCTTTATTCTATATTGTCTTTAAGCTCTTTACCGAGGATATGATTCTATATACTAGTTATTATATGATTATTTATTCTATTAGTTACTGCCTTCTCAAATTAAATCCTTAAAGTGACTTGCCGCTTTGCGTGAGAGAACAATACTTAATTGGGTCACATTGTGACAACCCCAAAATAGGTCCATTCCATCCAACCTATTCTGAGTCGCCAAATACATGGTACAGAAAATAACCACAACTTTATTACAACAATTGTCGTGCAAAATACAACAACACATATGCTGTGAGTTTGGATACAAATATATGCCAAATGTGACTCATGTTCCAACCGTGGACATCACCTCACAATGACACCTTACATAAAGGTATAGTCAAAAACTGTTTTAGAAATTAGAATATTTGGGAAGTGCTCAAGGAAACCTTCGTACATGGGAGGCCATGCGTCTAGGTTATGATAGATATTATATGGCCACAGAATTATCCTTGGTTGACCCAATAGACCCCAAAGAAAAATGAGAAGATTACTATTATATTCTTCCCAATGGTGAGTCTTCTCTTGACATATCATTATCTCTGCTGTCTCTAATTGAGAATTATACTTCAAACAAACACCAAGATTATATAGGTAGTGCTCGTATATATACTCAGCAAGTGGATAAGCACATTCCTGTCTTATGATGACACGAGGTTGTATGTCGTTAGACATCTTGTATGATAGTGGCAAAACACCCTTCCAACGTTGGGTACACCTTACCCTATTGGATTCGCCAAATAAAACTACTAAATGAACTTTTCTATACTGCTTCGGGAGAACATCCACAGCTAGAAACCACCGTTCTATTTTCCCGTTACCCTCGCTCGACCCAGCTACACTCTTATTACCTGAAAGGAATTGTGAAGCAAAATGGTGAGCACAACTAGCTCAGTAAAGAATATCATGACTAAAGATGATTAAATTATCAATAGGCTTCATCAATAATAAATCAGAGATTTAGAACATATGGTAAATGATAAAAATTTCAACCATAGTTGCAGCGGAACGAGCAATCCATTAGAAGAGTCAAATAGACTATAAAGTCTATTATCTTCTCCATGTTAAAAATCCACCAATAATATTTTATCCATGTAACATCACTCAACAGTTCCTTTCCACAATCATATGAATAACTCATAATCATAATTGTGACTCTAAATTTTTCTTCGCACCCAGGACGAAAAATATTTTCATCACCTGTCTTTACCTGAAACATTAAAGATCATGGTTATACCAAATCACAGTTCCTATTCATAATCATACTAATAACTTCATCTTTGCACTACGGCCAAAGATATTCATTTGTACCAGTTGGTCATGTTCATCTCAACACCTGTTCATCTTTGCACTACTGGCCAAAGATATTCAACAACATGTCATCTTTGCACTACAGGCCAAAAATATTCATCAACAATTCATCTTTACACTACAGGCCAAAGATATTCATCAACAGTTCATATTTGCACTACAGGCCAAATATATTCATATCTCAAAGAAATATATAAACATTTCAGAATTTATATAAACAATAATTATAACCATGTTGATCATTTCACCTTTGCACTTAAGCTAAAGATATTCACTTATAAATTCAATGGTCATGATCATACCAGTCACCAATTCAACTTTGCATAACTGGCCAAAGAGAACCCTAGTCATGATCATACCAATAATCTATCCATCTTTACACTCAAGTGAAAGAGAATATCATCATTAGGGTTATAAAAATGTTATATATGATAATAAAAATAATATGATCAACATATAGTTTTAATCTCAAGAGTAATATTCATAAATCAACTATAATTTGGTTAGAAAAAGAAACCAATTTTGTCGTGAATAGTACCCGTGAATAGTAACTCATGAATAGTAACTCATAAATAGTAACCCCGACACAAAAAGGTAGAAATTCCACAATAAAATCCATACCAATATTTCGGTATAATGATATTGAAAGAATAACATTTCTTAAACTTATAAATAATTTAGTTTAATTGTTTACACTTTACTAAATAATGCATTTAATCATTCTAAAATGCCAAACTCATAAGATTTCATCACCAATAACCAAAACCCTCATCAAAAATCTGCATATACCTCATATAGGATTCTCAAGTCATAAAATCCTATTTTTCAATTTTCTTACTTCACAAAACATATTTAATTCATTTACTCATAACTAGACCATTTTCATGAAAAATTCCAAATCAGTTCCAAAAATATTTCTTTTCTGGGATTTAGCAGAATATAGTCCCATATAGAACATATATTTTTCTCAAAATTTTTAAAACTCATTTACTATTTTTCATATGGCCAAAACAGCCGAATATTTAGACATTTATTATAAATTGTAATTTTATCCAAAAATTCCGAAATTCACAAAATACACTGATATTATATAGATATACTTCCAATAAAAATTTCATCAATTTTGGAGTTAACCACAAGGAGTTATAAGCGGTTACTTTTAAAATAGTCTTTTCTCATAAAATTCATAACTCTTAATCTATACATCCAAAAATCACTATTTTTGGACATAATCAAGAAAACTCATCAAAATATCATTTCAAATTTTTTCAGAATTTTTGAAGGTCAGAAAAATTACGAAACTGAAAAACATAACAACCCTTAAAATTCCTTACTAGCCCTTACCTCAAAAGAGCAGTACTTCTGATCGGTATAAGGCTGAAGGAAACTTGCACTGATGAATAGAAACTCACTGAGTATCTAAATACTCACAAAATACACTCAATAATCTAGAGACAGAAAGAGAGAAAACTTATGAATTCTGGTGTGATTTTCAATTCTAAATTAGCCCTCTATTTATAGGAAAATGTTAGCACGCCGAAGCAGACTTAACCTGAAACCTGATGGCTTTACCTGCTACTATTCCCACCCACCACATTTGAATAAAAATCTCAGCACATTTCTTCACCAACCAAGAGTGGGGCCCACCAATTCTAGAATTTTCTACCAAAATGATTAACTCCGAAAATTCAACAATTTTTGAACCACTCATCTCGTAAAATTCATAACAAATCATACGTTCATTTTTAACGGTTCAAAATTTGTGGACATATACTCAACTTATATATGTATAACATATCCAAATATTACCACGATGCAACAGTCGGATTAAAAATTATAACCCTCGCAAAATATCTTAAAAACCCTGATTTTTAATACCTCCATTCTGACAAAAATACTGATAAAAATCTCAACATTAACTCCTTCATTTTTAACCACAAAAATATATCCCTCATTTATATCCATATAAAATAAATATTTTCTTATCATATGAATCAATAATTAATTATTCACAAATAATATTACAGAATCATATTTATGACAACCAGACCGTTCCCAGGAAAGAGGGGGCTTTCCAACAAGAATTTCTCCTTACTGGCGCGCAATTAGGTGACCAAACCTCTCCTTAGACAGAACTTTCTAGACATTGCCAATAATTTTATCTAATAATATTATTCAAATAATATGAATTATTGATCTGATAATGAGAAATACTGTGCAGTGACAATTATTGAACAACAATAATATAAAATTTTAACGTAGCAATTATTGAATCAATAAAATAAAATATTGAATAGTAATTACTGTAACAGTTATTGAGTAGTGCCTTCTTACGTAAGAATCAATAATTTCAAAAATACTATGCAATACCGTGTGCTACTGTGCAATAACGCGTATTATTGTATTTTAACCACCGGGTATTCCAACAGTGTTAACGGTAACAACTACGCCGTTAATTATAAAAACTCAATTTTTGTCATATTCTACGACTAAACGAATATTCCCCGACAACAATGAATATTTTATAACCACTTGTGTATTTTGAAAAAAAAAATTCATATATCACCCTTAACTTTAACATTTATCAATTTAACCATTTACTGAATAGTAATTATAAGAAAAATTGAATACTTTTATTTCATAAAATTCGGGGTCTTACACACATAATTGTCAATGAGGCTGCCTGGTTGGTCCACTTCCGCCAACAGTTTCATTTCCTTGCATCCACAAGCCAATTAGGTTTAAGCACCAACACCTAAAAGTGGCAATTTAAAAAAGATGCATGTGTATTGAGTGCTTAATAAACATACTAGAAAAACTGTAAAGAAGCTGCTTTTGAAAAAAGATGCAGTTTCATGAGGAACTTGATGGTCTTTTTGTTTGATTATTTCTTTCTCCCTTTGGTAGGTTGATGATATTGTAAAGAAGCTGCTTTTGAATATACTAATGGTTTAATTGATAGCATTATTTAATTCAACTTCTTTTTTCCATTGGGATTCTTGTTTCATTTTCTTTATTCAAATCTATTTATATATATATATATATATATATATATATATATATATATATATATATATATATAGTTGGCTTTGATTGTTTCTTTAGCTTGCTATGTGTGTGGCATACATTTCAGATGGAATGTGCATATTTGGTGGTTAGATGGAATGTCCTGTTACACTATAATTATATAAACACATCCCCTCCATCCTATTATAGTTTTTTAAACTTTCCTTTTTAGGGTATAGCACAAATACACTCCTTAAGCGCCAAAAGACTTGTTAATTTCAGCACCCTCAATCCTGCAACAGAGAAGACTACAACCATCAGGAATTGCAATGTATTATGTGCATTGATTTTCAAAGTACTAAAGAATAGACCAATCAAAATAGGCAACACAACACTAAAGAACAGAACATAAGCTAGCTTGTTGCTACTGCTAATGTGTTTCATTCTACTTGACTGCTGCTCCTTTTGTGTATCTTCTAATGCTTAAAATGGTGATATGTTGGTACAGGTTAAAATGGTACTGATCTGTTAAGTGTAATGCTCTGTTGGGCTTCTTGCCTTGTAATCTTTTATATGACTGCTAGCTATATAATGTGATGTTTGGTTTGTGGTGTCTGGGTTTGCAACTATGTTATGATATTGTGGCTCCATTCTATGGTTTGCAACCTCTTCTTGTTGTTGCTGCTGCTAATGTGTTCCATTTTGCTTGGCTATTGCTCCTTTTGTGCCTTCTAATGATATGTTGTTGCGGTGGTCTGTTAACTGTAATGCTATGTTGGGCTTCTTGTCATCATAGGTCTATGCTATATCATGATGGTTGATGGGAGTATCCCATGAGATTTTGTTATTTGTTACCCTTCTTTAAGTTATGTTGAACTGCCTTGTATATTTAAGTTATGTATATTTTGCATTGTATATTTTCACAGGAAAAAATTGTTGAGTTAAAGAAGACTCAGGAATCGACTGGTGAAAGCAGTAGTACAGGACGGAATGATATACTTGCACAAGTTCTTGGACCAGAGCGACATGGTAGACTTCGACAAGGTGGAGTTGGTGCCACAGCTACAAACACTTGGGGGCCTCGTGACACAAATAATGAGGTACAACTGAGAATCAATAATTGAAAGCTGAGCTGAAAAAAGGTGCGAGAAAAAGGAGACGATACTGCAAGGAAAGTGGATGAACTATTATCATTGATGACAGAATTTATGAAGAAATCATCAGTTCCAAATGCTCATTCCAACAATCAGGTGTTACTCTCTCATTCCACTTATACTTAAAATTTTTGCTCTATCACTCTGTTTGTATGGATTAACAAGTTCACTTGATAATTAATTTGTAGGATCATTACACAGAAGGAGATAATGGTGATATTAGTGGATCAAATAATCCTATAGAGGACCTGTGACATGTCTCGTGCTGCTGAAAATTTGTTAGATGTAACACTATTTTGGATGAAAATTTGTTATAGATGTGATACTGAAAATATGTTAAATGTGCGACTGTTATGTACTGTTTTGATACATAGTAACAGTATTTTGGATGGTTATGTATATTTAGATGATATTATACATTAATAGACTTTATTTGTTTTGTTCTTTTAGTTGTAAATGTTATATTCAGATTGGATGGTTGAATGTAGTTATGCTTCTTAACAGGTAAAATAAATAAGAAATATTATATAACAATTTTTTTGTCACCAAAACAGCTATAGCGACGGCCACGACCGTCGCAATACCTCTTACATTTGCGCAAAATCTCACCTATAGCGACGGCCATGACCGTTGCAATAGACCTCAAATCGCGCCAAATCTCACCTATGGCGACGGTCGTCGACTGTCGCAGTAGACCTCGGCTTCGCGCCAAATGTCACCTATAGCGACGGTCTCCGACCGTCGCAGTAGACCAGGGATTCGCACCAAATTTCATCTATAGTGACGGTCTCCGACCGTCGCAGTAGATCTCAGCCATTCGCGCCAAATCTTCTGTAGCGACGGTCATGACCGTCGCTATATCACTGTCCTTGTAACATTCCATAATTTTAAAGTGTGATATTAAATATTTATTGATTTATTTAAGTATTTAATAAAATTGTTATTATTGAATAAATAATTGTTCAATTTGAGGGATGTGGTTTATTTAATTATTTATTGAATAAATAATTAAATATTAAATATTAAATATTAAATATTTATTGGCAATATTAAATATTTATTAAATTATATGGCAATTTGAGTTGATGTGATTTAATTAATTATTTGTTGAGTAAATAATTAAGGAGCTAAATAAATTAATTGTTATGAGGTTATATACCAAATTTATTTAATAAATAAGCTAGAGAGCTTATAGTGATTTTAAATAGGTAATAATATTTTAAATGAAAAATTATAATTTAAAATATTAGTTGGTTAAATAAAATTATAGTTATAAAAGAAATTATAATTATATGATAATGATTTATGTGTCAAAGTAATTTAGTAGATTAATGTTTTAATTGATTTATTTAATTAAATAAAGGGTGATTAATAACATTGTTATAAAGGAGTTATTAAAATAAATTAAAAGAGTTTAATTTAGTTTTGCCAAACATGCCTTATTGTATAATAAGTCTTTAATCTAATAGTGTTTTAGCAAACAAGGTATAAGGATTAATCCATTTGTTTTAATTCAATTTACCAAACAAGGAGTAAGGATTAATGGGTTATTTTATTAAGCTTAACCAAACAAGCCTTATGGCTTTTGATTTTCAAAATAAAAATAACTGATGTCAGTTATGTGAGAGTTATATTATATATTTAATATATACATTATATCTTATACGTTATATTATAATACGTAAGATAGAGGAGAGAGGTTAGAGAGAAAGAAAGAAAAACTCAGAGGAAGAAGAAGAAGAAAAGAAGAAAAAAATAAGAGATTTTTTAGAGAGATTGAGTGTTTATTTTTTAGGTTTTGGAGAAAAGTGATAATCAAAGAGTTAGGACCATCATCTTCTTCATAATCCAACGTAGGCCATCTTCTTCTTTACAAAACTCTAAAAGTTTTTCTTCCCAAAAAGTCTCTGTGAAAAATTTATGAAAAGAAATTTTGTTGTTTTGGTTATAAGTTTATATAATTAGCAATTGTAGATGTGTTTCATGAGTTATGCATGATTATATAGAGTTTAATTCATGTATGTATATATTATGAATAAATTGTTTTACAGAGAATTTTATGAATGAGAATGGGTTATTTTTAAAATAGAAATTAAGGTTTAATTGGTTGTGTTTTGATAAATTGATTGTTAGAATTATTAGAATAGGTATAATCATAATCATGATAGTTAGAAATTTCTATTTTGATTGAATAACAAAATCACAGTGGTAATTTTAATGAAAAATAATATCAATAATGGAGTTTTGCCAAAAACCTTGAAATTAGGTGTTTTATAGTTGATGTTTAGACAAATTATGAATAGAAACACGTTAGGAATTGTCACAATGTGTTTGTATGAAGTTTATGTGCAAAATAGAGTGTAACTAGTCTATTAGATTCGAGCTTTTTGGCCAATTTGGCTTTTCTTTCATGGTTGCCGAAGCTGTCAGTCGACGCTGACAGTTCGCGCCGCGGCGCGGCCCCGCAGTTCATTGCTGGCGCCGCAGCGCCATCACCACGACGTAAGCGGCCTGTTGCACAATCACTGCGCCGCAGTGCCGGCTTATAGTATAATCACTGAGCCGCAGCGCCGACTCAGCGCCGCAGCGCGAGCCACAGTACAAACTGTGGCGCCGCTGCGCGGCTTGGCAGAACTGTCTGACAGTTTTGTTTAAATGTACAAAACTTGAAAATAAATGTTATGTATTTATTATAATAATGTTAAATGATAATTTCAGTATTATTAGACTATGAAATATCATGTTATGAAGTATTATCTACTTGAAATATAATTGATTATGTGAATGGGTAATTCAACCCATATGAGGAATGTAATTGTTTATATAAATGTACAATGTTGGTTAGGACTAATTATGTCAATATGACATATGTTTAGGGTGTCAATTCAAGTGGTAAAAGTGTAGCTTGTGCTACAGGCAAGTTTCCTAAATCTACCTTTTACATTGAGCAAGTTTCTAAGCCTTAACTTTTGATATTTAGCAAGTTCTTTATTGTATAAGTTTTCTAATCATTGGTGTTATTGAACTAATTATTATTTCAATTTTGATTATCATATAATGGTGTAAATTTATTTGGAGCAAGTTATTCTTGTACTTAACTTGTGGTTTAGCATGTACAATTATATACATGTTGTGGATGTTTATTATTCAATTAACCTTGTCTTATTATTGTTCAAGCAAGGTAGGTTATAATTATTCAAATTGTATGCTATTAGATTATCCCTAAAGCATGATGTCAATTTATAAACATCAATTAAACTATGATTATTCCATAGTATACAGTTATGTCGTTGTAATCAACTAAACCTTAGTTGATTACCGTTGAATTCAAAATTACCCCATGATGTATCCAAACCAAACTCACTTTGGTACGGACTTGTATTCTAAATACTGAGAAGAACAACTCTTTTATAAGAGGTTACGCTTAGCGTTGAAATGGTTGTGCACAATACATTGTACGAAGGGTTGATCCCCCTAAGTACGTGAAGTCCTTATAGTCTTATGACTGTTAAAGTTTAAGTTGAAAAATTACTTATAACTGTGGACATGATTCGTGGTCATTAGACCCTCAGTAAAGGTTAAAGCTTTCCAAAAGTTAATAGAATATATTGTTAAATTCTATTGAGCTTAATGTTGACAAATGATGTAAAAGTTACTGATTTAATTATTGTTATTTCAAGTGGGCCTTGTTTGCTCACTCTTGCCTGTAAAATTTCTTACAGCTAAGGTTGAAACTGGTGGTGTGCCTAGTATCAGTAAAGGGAAAGGAAAGACGAAGCAATGCTGAAGACTTGTAATAGTTGAATAGTTTATTTTTCAGACTTGGTTTAAAGATTGTAATGAAATTTATTTTATTTTTTTCGCATGAATGATTGTTTGTAAAGGTTAGTTAACCTGGGAGATTTATTTAAGTTTAATCCTGTATGGGCAGGTTTTGTTATTCAATTTTATTATAATTGGGTAGTTAGAAATGAATGTTTTGATTACGTGAACACCAAACCCTGAGGAAATGAAGTACCGGGATTTGGGGGTGTCACAGGTTGGTATCAAAGCTTTAGGTTATGAACCTTAGGTGGGGGAAAAAGCCTTAGGAAGTAACCTTTGAAAAGATAGTGGAGATAACTCTTATCGAGTTTTAAGAAAGAAGTAATAAAACACTTATGTGCTTATGTGTTTATAACTTATGTGCTCGCGAGTGTCGAGTAGAATGATTAATAACTAAAACTTTAAAATTTTGTTGTCAGGATGACTAATGTCGGAGAATCCAGTCAGGCTAGGGAGGAGGGACCTCAAATGCTTATAGAGGAGGAGCCTCGCGACATTCAGGTAGTTTGGGAACAACTACTGCCACGGGAGTTAGCCCAGTTGGTCACAGTAGTTGAAGATGAGGAGGATGATGTGGAGACAGATGAGGAGGATGAGGAAGAAAGGATTCCACTTAACTCGATAACAGGCCGTATTTACGATGAGGTGCATGACCGCAACGTGGAACTTCAGGATACAGTTGAGGAATTGCAAGAGATAGTAGCTGAACAACAGACTGCAATGACACAAAAAGACGGCGAGATCCAGGATCGTGATGAACGACTGACAAGCGCCGAGGAGAAATTAATACAGACTGAAGGAGAGAAAGAACAATTGATCGAGATGGTTGCTGAACTGGAGAGCAAGCTGAGAGAAGAAGCTGCTAAGAGGGCAAGAGCTGAAGATGCATATGAGGAAGCTTATCAACGAACTGGAAGAGCAGCGAGAAACGCGCAGGCAAAGAGGATGAAGATGGAAGAGATGGATAAAGTATTTAACACCGCAATTAATCGAGCTCAAGATCGGGTCATGGGATATCCGATTCAGTTCGAGACACTGCCATCATTCGTGTTAGATCGCAGAACAATGTTTCGAGTCATGGAGGAGGAACGTGATAGGGCTACGAAGTACCTTAATAGATCATCGTAAAAAAATGTGTCGGTAATGTACGTAATAAGTATTGAATAATGTGTAAGTCCCTAGTGTTAGGTAACCATGGGATATGATAATAATGGTGTTGTCCTTAAACTTTTGTAGTTCAGGAAAGGATGTAGATAGCAGAGATGCTATTGTGTTATGTTTTCAAAAAGTTTATGAATAAATAAAAGTTATTATTTTATTCAAAGTGTTATGTGCTATGTGGTTATTTCTTTTGTTGAGGCAAGTTAATTAGAAATACTTAAAGAAGTTGAGTAATGGTCTAATAGATGTTTTATTTTAAACAGAAAATGCCTCCCAGACGTCAACCAACACGACAGAGAACCACCGAAGAAGCTAACGACAATGTTGATGCGAATCCCGTTTAACAACTAGTAACACTACTGACAGGAGCGTTGCAGAATCAACCTCAAAACCAAGGTACAACGTTTAAGGAGTTTAAGGAGGTTGGACCACCTGAATTCCGTGGGTCCATGAATCCAGTTGAAGCACAAACCTGGATTATGGAGATAGAGAAGGTGTTCGATGTCGCTAGGGTAGGGAATGATCAGAAGACTGCTTTCGCAACGTTCATGTTGAAAGCAGAAGCTAGTTATTGGTGGCAGGCTAATAAAACTCGTGAAGGGCCGGGAGTGATGACCTGGGATAGGTTTAAGGAGTTGTTCTTCGAGACCTATTTCCCAGAGAGTTCAAAGAGTCAGCTGGAAGTACAGTTTCTGGAGCTGAAGCAAGGGACGATGTCAGTATCCGAGTATGCTGCAAAATTCAACGAATTGGCGAGGTTTGCGCCATATCAGGTTAGCACAGACGAACGCAAGGCGAAGAGGTTTGAACAGGGACTGAAGCCCTGGTTGTACAGTATGGTTTCCCTGTTCCAGTTGAAGACATTTGCAGCAGTAATGGAGAAAGCAGTACTCGCCGAAGGTGGAGGCGAGGCGGTAACAAAATTCAACCGGGAACAAAAGAAGAAGAAGAATTAAAATGAGATGAAGAGTGGAGGTGGTAGCGGTGGAAACAACAACAACAACAACAACAACAACAACAACAACAACAACAACAACAACAACTTGAAGAGAAAGTGGAATGGGAGTATGGGTACTGGAAACCAGCAAGGTAACCAGCAGAACAAAAAGTTTGAAGCATGTGCGACATGTGGAAAGTTTCACAAGGGTGCGTGCTTGATGGGAAAACGAGTTTACTACAATTGTGGCCAGGAGGGTCACATCGCCCCAAATTGCACTCAATCAAAGAAGAATGTGTGCTTCACGTGCGGATCCAAGGATCACTTTGCTCGTGAATGTCCTAAGAAGAAGGAGGGAGTGACAACCAGAAGCAAAGAAGATAACAATGGACGTGCGTGGGCTATTACAGGACCTGCAACATCAATCAAACCCACAGCCAGAACCTTCAACATGACTGTGCAAGATGCTGTGCAATCAAAGGATGTGGTGTCAGGTATTATCCCAATCAATGATATTGATGCATATGTATTATTTGATTCGGGTGCTACTTGCTCGTTTATATCTGATGAATTTGCTAAGAGGTTAGAATTGCCTAGAGAAGAACTGAATTTTCCTTTGAACATAGAAATTGCGAATAAGGAAATAATCCCTGTTAGGTTCGTTTACAAGAACTGTAGGGTGAACATTAAGGGGAATATCTTGTTAGTAGATTTGATTCCGATTAGACTCGGGGAATTTGATGTAATTTTGGGAATGGATTGGTTGTTCAATTATGGAGCAGTAATTGACTGCCAAAAGAAGTGTTTAAACCTTATGACTCCGTCAAAGGTAGTATTTTATGGTAGCAAGTCGCCAAGACAAATGAAATGTCTGACGACTATGCAGGCCAAGAAGTTGTTGAGTCAAGGTTGTGTGGGCTATTTAGCTTACATAGTCGATACTCAGAAGAAAGGTGTGAAATTAGAAGAAATACCGGTAGTGAGAGAATTCGAAGACGTGTTTCCAGAAGATTTGCCAGGACTTCCGCCGGACAGAGAAATTGAATTCGTGATCGACTTAGTGCCGGGAACAGCACCGATATCAAAGGCTCCGTACAGAATGGCTCCGGTAGAAATGAAGGAACTGATGGTACAGTTGCAAGAACTGCTAGACAAGAAATATATTCAACCAAGTGTATCGCCATGGGGAGCGCCAGTTTTATTCGTGAAGAAGAAGGACGGGTCAATGCGTCTTTGCATTGATTACAGGGAGTTAAACAAAGTCACTATTAAAAACAAATACCCGTTGCCAAGAATAGATGACTTGTTTGATCAACTGAAGGGTGCTAAGTACTTTTCGAAAATAGATTTGAGAAGTGGTTATCACCAATTGAAGGTAAGAAAGGAGGATATACCACGAATGGCATTCAGAACTCGGTATGGACATTACGAGTTTCTGGTGATGTCTTTTGGTTTAACCAATACACCTGCTGCGTTCATAGATTTGATGAACAGGGTGTTTAAACCATTCCTAGACAAGTTTCTAGTGGTATTTATTGATGACATTCTAGTGTATTCCAAAACTCAAGAAGAACACGTGGAACACTTACGTCTGACATTGGAGACACTAAGAAAGGAAAAACTGTACGCGAAGTTCTCTAAGTGCGAATTTTGGCTCGACCGTGTACAATTTTTGGGGCATGTGATTGACAAAGATGGGATCTCAGTGGATCCGTCGAAAGTGGAAGCAGTAATCAATTGGGAACAACCAAAAACACCGTCGGAAGTGAGGAGTTTCTTGGGACTTGCTGGTTATTATAGAAGATTTATTCAAGATTTTTCTAAGATAGCCACTCCGCTAACAAATTTGACAAGAAAAATTGTAAAATTCGTTTGGACGGAGAAGTGCGAAGAGAGTTTCCAAAATTTGAAGAAGAAGTTAAGTGTGGCACCTGTATTGACTTTGCCAGATAATACAGGAAATTTTGTGGTATATAGTGATGCCTCACATAAAGGGTTGGGTTGTGTTCTTATACAGAACGGCAAAGTTATTGCCTATGCATCAAGACAATTGAAGGATTATGAGAAGGGGTATCCGACTCATGATTTGGAATTGGTTGCAGTGGTGTTTGCTCTAAAAATATGGAGACACTATCTTTATGGAGAGAAATGTGAGATCTACACAGACCACAAAAGTCTGAAGTATATTTTCACTCAGAAGGATTTGAACATGCGTCAAAGAAGGTGGATGAAATTAATAAAAGATTACGATTGTGAGATCTTTTATCATCCGGGTAAAGCGAATGTAGTGGAAGATGCTTTAAGCAGGAAAGGTCGGGAGAAGTTGATGCTGATAACAACTCAAAAGGAGCTCATTTCAGCAATGACAAAATTGGAGTTGGAAATCAAATTTCCAAAAGAATCTGACGAACAACTATTCCAGATAGAAGCTGATCTAACTTTAGTGAACAAAGTGAAAATTGCTCAATTACAAGATGGAGAGTGTGGAAAAATCAAAGAGAATTTGGGTGAAGGCGGAGATGTAAAATACAAGGTCGATACCGAAGGTTTACTACGGTTCGATGGACGAATTTGGGTTCCAGCAGTGCTAGAGCTGAAAGAAGAAATTCTGACTGAAGCTCATAGCTCAAAGTATTCAATTCATCCAGGAAGCACGAAAATGTATCAGGATTTGCGCCGACATTTTTGGTGGCCAAATATGAAAAGAGATGTTGCTGAATGCGTAGCGAAATGCTTGACATGTCAGAGAGTAAAAGCCGAACATCAAAGACCCAGCGGATTACTCCAACCGTTAGAAATACCGGAATGGAAGTGGGAACACATCACAATGAATTTTGTGGTGGGTCTTCCAACTACTCAGAGAGGATGCGATGCGATTTGGGTAATAGTGGACAGACTGACGAAATCAGCGCACTTTTTACCAATAAAGATTAGATTCAATCTTGATCAGTTGGCAAGATTGTACATTAAGGAGATCGTTTCGAGGCACGGAGTGCCAGTATCAATTGTGTCTGATAGAGATCCGCGGTTTACATCGAATTTTTGGAAGAGACTACAAGAATGTATGGGAACACAGTTGCGAATGAGTACGGCTTATCATCCACAAACAGATGGCCAAAGCGAACGAACAATTCAGACATTGGAGGATATGCTGAGAGCATGCTTCATGGATTTTAAAGGAAGCTGGGAAGATCAACTACCATTGGTGGAATTTGCTTACAACAACAGTTATCACGCGAGCATCGGCATGCCACCTTATGAGGCATTGTACGGTAGAAAGTGCAGAACCCCACTATGTTGGGATGAAGTCGGTGAACGCCAACTGTTAGGACCAGAACTGGTACAACAAACTGCTGATGTTGTCAAACTCATCAGGACAAGACTGGTCGCAGCTCAAGACATACAGAAAAAGTATGCTGATCAACACAGACAAGATCGTACATTTGACGTAGGAACTTTTGTATTCTTAAAAGTTTCTCCCTGGAAGGAGAAAATTCGTTTCGATAAAAAGGAAAAGCTAAGTCCGAGGTTTATTGGACCCTTTGAAGTGCTGCGAAGAGTGGGAGAAGTGGCTTACGAGGTAGCTCTACCTCCAGAGTTGGAAAATATTCATAATATTTTTCATATTTCGGTGTTACGACCATATAAATCCGACTACAAACATGTGATTGAGTATGAACCATTGCAGTTTGAGAAAGATTTGTCTTATGAAGAGGTTTCTATCCAGATAGTCGACAGGAAAGAACAAGTGCTCAGGAATAAAGTGATACCTTTTGTGAAGGTGATATGGAGAAACCACAACGCTGAAGAAGCTATATGGGAACTCGAAGAGAAAATATTGAAGGAATACCCTGAGTTATTTGGTTAATCTGTGTCTTCGATTCTGGGGACAGAATCTTTGTAAGTAGGGAAGAATGTAACGAATGATTTGTTTGAATTGTGATTCTGAGGACAGAATCCTTGTAAGGAGGGAATGATGTAACATTCCATAATTTTAAAGTGTGATATTAAATATTTATTGATTTATTTAAGTATTTAATAAAATTGTTATTGTTGAATAAATAATTGTTCAATTTGAGGGATGTGGTTTATTTAATTATTTGTTGAATAAATAATTAAATATTAAATATTTATTGGCAATATTAAATATTTATTGAATTATATGGCAATTTGAGTTGATGTGATTTAATTAATTATTTGTTGAGTAAATAATTAAGGAGCTAAATAAATTAATTGTTATGAGGTTATACACCAAATTTATTTAATAAATAAGCTAGAGAGCTTATAGTGATTTTAAATAGGTAATAATATTTTAAATGGAAAATTATAATTTAAAATATTAGTTGGTTAAATAAAATTATAGTTATAAAAGAAATTATAATTATATGATAATGATTTATGTGTCAAAGTAATTTAGTATATTAATGTTTTAATTGATTTATTTAATTAAATAAAGGGTGATTAATAACCTTGTTATAAAGGAGTTATTAAAATAAATTAAAAGAGTTTAATTTAGTTTTGCCAAACATGCCTTATTGTATAATAAGTCTTTAATCTAATAGTGTTTTAGCAAACAAGGTATAAGGATTAATCCATTTATTTTAATTCAATTTACCAAACAAGGAGTAAGGATTAATGGGTTATTTTATTAAGCTTAACCAAACAAGCCTTATGGCTTTTGATTTTCAAAATAAAAATAACTGATGTCAGTTATGTGAGAGTTATATTATATATTTAATATATACATTATTTCTTATACGTTATATTATAATACGTAAGATAGAGGAGAGAGGTTAGAGAGAAAGAAAGAAAAACTCAGAGGAAGAAGAAGAAGAAAAGAAGAAAAAAATAAGAGATTTTTTAGAGAGATTGAGTGTTTGTTTTTCAGGTTTTGGAGAAAAGTGATAATCAAAGAGTTAGGACCATCATCTTCTTCATAATCCAAGGTAGGCCATCTTCTTCTTTACAAAACTCTAAAAGTTTTTCTTCCCAAAAAGTCTCTGTGAAAAATTTATGAAAAGAAATTTTGTTGTTTTGGTTATAAGTTTATATAATTAGCAATTGTAGATGTGTTTCATGAGTTATACATGATTATATAGAGTTTAATTCATGTATGTATATATTATGAAGAAATTGTTTTACAGAGAATTTTATGAATGAGAATGGGTTATTTTTAAAATAGAAATTAAGGTTTAATTGGTTGTGTTTTGATAAATTGATTGTTAGAATTGTTAGAATAGGTAGAATCATAATCATGATAGTTAGAAATTTCTATTTTGATTGAATAACAAAATCATAGGGGTAATTTTAATGAAAAATAATATCAATAATGGAGTTTTGCCAAAAATCTTGAAATTAGGTGTTTTATAGTTGATGTTTAGACAAATTATGAATAGAAACACGTTAGGAATTGTCACAATGTGTTTGTATGAAGTTTATGTACAAAATAGAGTGTAACTAGTCTATTAGATTCGAGCTTTTTGGCCAATTTGGCTTTTCTTTCATGGTTGCCGAAGCTGTCAGTCAACGCTGACAGTTCGCGCCGCGGCGCGGCCCAGCAGTTCATTGCTGGCGCCGCAGCGCCATCACCACGACGTAAGCGGCCTGTTGCACAATCACTGCGCCGCAGTGCCGGCTTATAGTATAATCGATGAGCCGCAGCGCCGACTCAGCACCGCAGCGCGAGCCACAGTACAAACTGTGGTGCCGCGGCGCGGCTTGGCAGAACTGTCTGACAGTTTTGTTTAAATGTATAAAACTTGAAAATAAATGTTATGTATTTATTATAATAATGTTAAATGATAATTTCAGTATTATTAGACTATAAAATATCATGTTATGAAGTATTATCTACTTGAAATATAATTGATTATGTGAATGGGTAATTCAACCCATATGAGGAATGTAATTGTTTATATAAATGTACAATGTTGGTTAGGACTAATTATGTCAATATGACATATGTTTAGGGTATCAATTCAAGTGGTAAAAGTGTAGCTTGTGCTAAAGGCAAGTTTCCTAAACCTACCTTTTACATTGAGCAAGTTTCTAAGCCTTAACTTTTGATATTTAGCAAGTTCTTTATTGTATAAGTTTTCTAATCATTGGTGTTATTGAACTAATTATTATTTCAATTTCGATTATCATATAATGGTGTAAATTTATTTGGAGCAAGTTATTCTTGTACTTAACTTGTGGTTTAGCATGTACAATTATATACATGTTGTGGATG
Organism: Panax notoginseng; assembly: GCA_016801055.1. Lineage (NCBI taxonomy): Eukaryota > Viridiplantae > Streptophyta > Magnoliopsida > Apiales > Araliaceae > Panax > Panax notoginseng. The sequence goes on from CM029013.1 coordinate 121,328,854, forward strand.
TTTATTATTCAATTAACCTTGTCTTATTATTGTTCAAGCAAGATAGGTTATAATTATTCAAATTGTATGCTATTAGATTATCCCTAAAGCATGATGTCAATTTATAAACATCAATTAAACTATGATTATTCCATAGTATACAGTTATGTCATTGTAATCAACTAAACCTTAGTTGATTACCGTTGAATTCTAAATTACCCCATGATGTATCCAAACCAAACTCACTTTGGTACGGACTTGTATTCTAAATACTGAGAAGAACATCTCTTTTATAAGAGGTTACGCTTAGCGTTGAAATGGTTGTGCACAATACATTGTACGAATGGTTGATCCCCCTAAGTACGTGAAGTCCTTATAGTCTTATGACTGTTAAAGTTTAAGTTGAAAAATTACTTATAACTGTGGACATGATTCGTGGTCATTAGACCCTCAGTAAAGGTTAAAGCTTTCCAAAAGTTAATAGAATATATTGTTAAATTCTATTGAGCTTAATGTTGACAAATGATGTAAAAGTTACTGATTTAATTATTGTTATTTCAAGTGGGCCTTGTTTGTTCACTCTTGCCTGTAAATTTTCTTACAGCTAAGGTTGAAACTGGTGGTGTGCCTAGTACCAGTAAAGGGAAAGGAAAGACGAAGCAATGCTGAAGACTTGTAATAGTTGAATAGTTTATTTTCAGACTTGGTTTAAAGATTGTAATGAAATTTATTTTATTTTTTTCGCATGAATGATTGTTTGTAAAGGTTAGTTAACCTGGGAGATTTATTTAAGTTTAATCCTGTATGGGCAGGTTTTGTTATTCAATTTTATTATAATTGGGTAGTTAGAAATGAATATTTTGATTACGTGAACACCAAACCCTGAGGAAATGAAGTACCGGGATTTGGGGGTGTCACAGTCCTGACCGTCGGTAAAAAACTTCAAGCGCGTTTTTGTGGAGTTTTCTGGCAACGGTCTGACCGTCGCTATAGGGAAAAAGACCGTCGCTATAGGTTTTTGTGACGACTTCTATAGCGACAGTCGTCGACCGTAGCTATAGCCTATAGCAACGGTCTTTTCATTTATAGCGACGGTCGCCGACCGTCGCTATAGCTAGATTTTCTGGTAGTGTTGGTTTTACAGTTATAAATCTTTGGCCCGCGGTGCAAAGATGGACTGTTGATTATTGATTTTACAGTTGTATATCTTTGGCCCGTAGTGCAAAGATGGAATGTTGATTATTGATTTTACAGTTGTATGTCTTTGACCCGTAGTGCAAAGATGGACTGTTGATTATTGATTTTACAGTTGTATGTCTTTGGCCGTAGTACAAAGATGAATTTAATGGCATAATTATAAACATGTACTGTGAATTGGTATAATCATGAACTTTTTGTTTCAGGTAAAAACAGTGATGAAAGTTCTCTTTGTCTTGGGAACAACGAAGAACTGTTGATTAGTGTTACATAAATAAAATATTGATGATGTACTTTTAATTTGGAGAAGATAGTAGACATTATGTTCTAATTGACTCTTCTAATGGATTGTTGATTCTGCTTCAATTATGGTTAAAAACTTTTACCATATGTCGTATGTTCGAAATATCTGATTTATTAGTGATGAAGGCTATTGATAATTTAATTATATTAAGTCATGATATTCTTTACTGGGCTATTTATGCTCACCATTTTGCTTCACAAATCCTTTCAGGTAATAAAAGTGTAGCTGGTACTAGCAGATAGAACATGTGTATAACGTAGTGTTTTGAATTAGTCGCAATCCTAATCAAGTTATGAAACAGAGTGACAAAATAATTGTACTGAGTACTTAAAATGTGGGTGTCGTATTTTATTCGTCATTTAATATTTAATTTTGGTGAACCAAATAGGGTGATTCGAACTCGACTTTGAAAGCATCAAAAATGCACACCATTAGAATGAGGAGGACATAAATCTTCTTATATTCCTTTGAAAACTTGAAATATTTGCAGCTGTATTTTATATGGAATTGTAATAATTTAAGTATGAATATTGTCCTATTATATACGTTACAATATTTGTATTGAAACTCACAGTATATATGTCGTCGTATTTTACACGACAATTAATAGTTGTAATAGAAAAGTTCGCGTCAGTAATGTTTTTAGCGATTCAGAATGGGTTGTGTAGACTTATTTTGGGGAATCACACTTTGGATATGGGAATATCTTCTTTTAAAGTCCGTCAAACTCTTCCATTTAATAAAAATCTCAAAAATTTATGACTTTTTAATTACCAAAATACTTGTATACTTTGTAAAAAATTTTAATTCAATATCACATAACTTTTAAAGATATTACAAAAGTTATAATTGAATATAAATAATTTTTATAACCTGATTGAATACAAAAAACTTTTATTTAAAAATCTTATTAAATTGAACGTCCTAGGAACAAGATAAGATTGTAATGATTGTACTATTTCCCCCGGTCACAATCTAATTGATTCCCCTCCTAACATCATCTCTTACGCAACCCTCATCAAAGAATAGTACATCACCAAAAATAATTTCTCAGTGTCAATCATATATCACTGGTGAGTGAGTCACTAGTAGTGTAAACCGCAACAGAAACGGAAAAAATGGAACTCTCAAATACACTGATTCACTTAATAATCTTCTTCTTCTTCATTAATACCAATTTCCCAGTAGCATCGCCGGACGGTGATGGACACAGCATCACCGACACCGGCACTAGTATAATTTTCGCAACACTAGGTAGTAGATCAAGCTTCTCTTTCGATATCTTCTCCCTCCAAGTTCCGACTAATACCCACCAACTCACCCAATCCAATTATGAACTCCGGCTCACCGACGGTAATTCCCTCAACTTCAATGGACACTTCCCCGCCGGCAATCTTTCTCTCCTGTTACCCAATCAGGCGGACCCACCACCACTCCGCCTCATCTACGTCACTGAACGAAACGGATCATCTACTATATATCTCGATGCGATTTATTATCATGATACTATGAAAACCCTTTACCCCGGTAAGAGATCTGTTCTTCAAGTTTCTACCGAGTCAACTCGCCGAATTCAAATCCCACTGCTTAGTTATGAACGAAGTAGTAACAGTGGTGGTCGGATCTCGATGAAAGACCGGCCGAGTTTGGCGGGTGAGTCGTTGGTTTATGTGTCGACTCAGGAAGACCCGGGTGAGCCTCGGACGAGTTGGGCTGCTGTGTACTCGACTCACCTAAAAACTGGGTTGACTCGAAGGCTGACGCCTTATGGGGTGACTGATTTCAGCCCTGCGGTGTCTCCGTCTGGGGCTTGGACGGCGGTTGCGTCGTTGGAAGGGAAGGGTTGGGATGGAGAGGTTGAGGAACTCGGTACGGATATATATGTGTTCTTGACTAGGGACGGGTCAAGCAGAGTTAAGGTAGTTGAGCACGGCGGATGGCCGAGTTGGGCGGACGAGTCGACTCTGTACTTTCATAGGAGGGGTGGCGACGGTTGGTGGAGTATTTACAAGGCAATTCTTCAGGGAAATGGTCGGATAAACTTTGAGTCGGTTGTGATTCAGCGAGTCACCCCACCAGGTCTTCATTCGTTCACACCAGCTGCTTCTCAAGCTAACAAGGGCTTAATTGCCGTGGCAACAAGACGACCTGGTTCAGATTACCGCCACATAGAGCTATTTGACGTCGTATCCAACAAGTTCATAGAATTAACCCGACCCATTTCAGCAAATTCCCATCACTTCAGTCCATTCTTCTCTCCGGATTCTTTCCGGGTCGGATACCATAGGTGTAGAGGATCCACAAACGCGGAGAAAAGTAAAAGTTTATTCCTTGAAAACCTCCAAACCCCTACGCCCGAGATCCCTCTTTTTCGGATTGATGGGTCATTTCCTTCGTTCTCACCCGACGGCCGCCGGATCGCCTACATAAATTTTCCGGGTCTTTATGTTGTGAACAGCGACGGCTCAGGTCGCCGCAAAGTGTTCGGTAATATGGCATTTGCTACTTCATGGGACTGGAAGAGGAAAGGAGTGGTATACACTAGCTCGGGGCCCACATTCGAATCGGAAAGCACAGAGGTTGATATAATATCTGTAAATGTGGATGATGATGAAATTAATTACAAAAAATTAACTCAAGGAGGGAAAAACAATGCTTTTCCATCCCCTTCGCCCGATGGAAAATGGGTTGTGTTCCGGTCAGGTCGGACGGGTCATAAGAATTTGTATATCATGGATTCAGTTGACGGTGAAACGGGTGGGCTGCAACGCCTAACAGAAGGCCCATGGAGTGATACAATGTGTAATTGGTCACCAGATGGTGATTGGATAGCTTTTGCATCGGATCGCGAAAATGCGGGTTTGGGTAGCTTTGAATTATATATGATTCATCCAAATGGCACGGGACTCCACAAGTTAATCCAAAGCGGGTCTGCTGGACGGACAAACCACCCGTATTTTAGTCCAGATGGAAAAAATATTGTGTTTACTTCGGACTATGCTGCAGTATCAGCTGAGCCTATATCAAACCCTCATCAATATCAACCTTATGGCGAGATTTACATCATTGGATCTGACGGTTCAGGATTAAAAAGATTGACCCATAATTCGTTCGAGGACGGAACCCCAGCTTGGGGGCCCAGGTTTGTGAGGCCTGTTGATGTTGAGTGGGCCAGTGATGAACCACAATGCTCCTTTGAGGATTTGCACTGGCTCAAGATAACAAGTCCTAACCGTAGTGAAGAAGGTGCAGATTTTGATTCATCCAAAATACAGTGTTAGGGATAAATGGGGCTTTTGCACTTGTGTATGTTATTTTGTTATGTGTTATTATTACTTGAGTCACTTGTTGTATATGAGAAGTCTAGTGATTGTAATAGTTAATAAATGTAGTGAACTTGTGTTGCATATGAGAATTCTAGTGATTATAATAGTTAAAATCAATATCTTATATATAAAGACAGTAAGACTGATCCAAAACTCACCCTCTAATTGCAAAATTCATTGAGTCAACTCTTAAATAATTAAGAGTCAACTCGCTCAATTAGAAAATTAACACGATTCCATACTTCAGTCGACTGACTCCTCTTCTTCATAGTCAATCGACTCCTTCTCTTCTTCTCGAGCGATTCTTCTCTTCTTTCCCTCGATCGCTTCACCTTTATAAATCATCACCTTTTCACACCTCTCTTCTCACCCTGCCTCTTCTCTTCCTCTCATCTTATAAAACTCCTATTTTCACATCTCTAAAAACCCTCAATCTCCGGAAAAATCAAGGGAAAGTAACTCCAGGCAGATAACTTGAAAAAGTTAGAAAAGTGCGATAATTTGAGATTTTTGAGAAATTGGGAAACCCTAGAAAAGGGTTGTAATTGGTGGTTAATCTTAGATTCGGTAATTTCTCCTCTCTCATGGCAAATCTCATCACCAAAACCCCGTCTCCTTTAATATTTTTCTAAATTTTCAGAAAATTAGAATTATAGATCAAATTGAAGGATGCAGGGACAGGGTTTTCCGGCGGTCCATGGCCACCTTCACAAGAACATAAGTGAGTTTATTCATGCAATCTAATTTAACTATTTATGTACGATTTTCTTTTCAGTTTTCTGGGTGTTTGATTTTGTGTTTTTTATATTTATAATTAATTAGTGTTTGGAATGTTAAGTTGGAATGGACACTTATATTCAGTTACAACTGTTTGGTTGTTGAGAAATTATAAGATACTTGGTTCAATATTTTTTTGGTGTGAGGATGAACTTCAAATTAAAAAATTTAATGGGTTATTTTTATTTTTATTTCTGTTCGACAATGAAACCAAACTTTAGTTGGCAATTTGAATGAATGATGTGAAACCCATTTTGAATAAATGATTTGTTTTATCATGAATAAGTGTTAATTGAAATATAAAAGTGCTGATCTGTCTACTTTTGACCATGAGCAAGGAACATCCAGAAAATTTATGAAGGGGGTCAAAATTATTCATTGACATTAGATATGTTAGATTCAACATTATAACATTGTTAAATTTCATTACAACTTTTATTATTATTGAGAGTAAAAAATTTATTTATTTCATAATTTTCACAACTTTCATGTAAGATTTGTATGTATTACTTTATGTATGGTTGTCTTTCTGAAGTTTGCATTTATAATGTTCTCTGCATGACCATGGCATTACCACTTATATAATGTATCATTTTTTTATTTATTCTTTTTCTTTTCTGATCCAGAAAGCCTCATGTGAATGTTGGTACCATTGGACATGTTGGTCATGGGAAAACTTCACTAATAGCTGCAATCACAAAGGTTACTGGACTTGCTCCTTGACCTAATGGGTTTCATTTTGTAAGTAAACTTGGTGTTAATTTGTTAATTGTTGTTATATTTCTTAAAATCATATGATTCTGAAATTTTTATAATTATTTTGGTTGTTGTGTAGCACGAATTTGGTGATACCACAAATGGGTGTATCTCAATATATTGGATTTGATTGTGTTTTTACTTTTGAGATTTAATTGGTTGAAGTTTTGGTTTTAGCTGTGTTTTGATTGGTGATTTATTATATTAGATTTTATTGTTGTTTGGTGTTATGTTGTGATTTTTGGTTTAATTACATTATTACAGGACCACATTTTAATCCTAATGATGATGGTAATGCACATTCAACCCTGTCAATTTTCTTTGGTCAGATTGGTCTTGGAATTAGACTAAGTATGGAATTAATAGGCAATCTGGATTCCATTAGCATTGTAGTTTATTTAAAAATGTAATTATCTTTTTGAAATTTGAGAATGTCATCTGTTGGTAATTTAAATAATTCAGAAACACCAACTTCGAAAGTAAACAACAAGATTATTAATTAATTTTAGAAGCCTAAATTTGAACCTGATAGTGCTCCAAGTGCCATAATTTGAAACTGAGAATATATTATGAGGTTCAATTTTAATATTGAGAAGCAATTTTGGTCCAATTTCTGCATGTCAGTCTTGGAATTTTGGTCCAAATTCTTGTCACAACTGATGGTCGTTGATTTGACGCTGATACCAAAATAAATAATTTTGTTTTAATGTACCAAAAATTTTTGATCGTCCGAGAGGAACTGATAGTAGAGGTTACTGCTCCGGTACTGGAAGCCATCAAGGTATCTATAATCTATCTATCCGTTTTAAATTTGTTTTGTTAAGGTGCGAGTATAAAGGCTAGGTTGTGATGTTCTAATAGAATTTATTGACTCGATTCTAAACTATTTCTTACCAAATTTTGTAAATTAGATGTTTAACTTGAGTCCTGTTTTTTTAAACTCAAAGGTTATCTGAGTTATTGTTTGGATGTCATCATCTTCAAGCATTGTCAGAGATTGATTTTTCTGCCTGTGAAGTCGTCTGCCTATGAAGTGTTTGATGAAATTCTTCAATGAAGGTGATAGGGTGATTAGGATCGGGGTAAGCATGAAATTGGTTTATTATTTGTTTACTTCCATTACAACTTTTTGTAGATGTTATTTAGAAAAATATTTTGTTTGATATATATATATATATATATATATATATATATATATATATATATATATATATATATATATATATATATATATATATATGTACTTGGTTTTAATTAAACAAAAACTACTTAAAATGTCATTTATACTATCAAATTGTATATCTTCACAAACATAACCACACAGAGTGAGTCAAAGATAGAGAGAGGCAAAAATACTCTATGTTAATTGTTATCTTCTTTATGTTCCTTTATCAAATTAGAGTCAACTTCCCCAAATATAGTCATTAGCGACTTTCTGTCACCATGATCTTTCTGTTTTTATGTTCTTTCTGTGTATTTGTTTGCATTAATTTTTAATTTTAGGCAATTTTGTGTATTAATCTGTTAATTGTGACGCAATATTTGCAGAAGTTGGAAAATGTAATGCCAATTAACTCAAAAATTATGGTATTTTTAAAATTATTAGATGGAAATTTGGGGTTTTCCATATTATTTGTAAAATTTTCCCATGGGTGATGGCTAATTCTAAACCTAAGTCTGAAATGCGATTCATAGAAATTGACTGAATCGATGGTTGGGCTTCTCAATAGAATTTAAACTTTGAAATAGGTAATCTCAATTAATAGTTGCCCTAGGATTTTAATTCAATTCTCTTTTATTGTGAACTTCACCACGCTGCTATTGGCATCTTGCTACAATCAAGGATAGTGCCATCTGGTGCTTCCTAATAGGGGAAGCCTTTAAATTGTGTTTCTTATGCTAATAGTTTGGTCATCACTTTTTTATAATATTACAGTGAGAAAACTTTGGTCTACATAGAAACATCAACCGTGTTTTGCGGTTACTTAATTGATTACATTTTCTTCTCTCTCTTTCAATTTTTTAATTTTTGCATGGTTGTCTACAGTGCATTATTCCAAGGTTGACTTAAAAAAAAATTAGTCGTCGAGGTTTGAAAAAATTAATGGCATTGTGGGGCTTTCTAATAGAATTTGATTTAATATACATCAATACTATCTTATGTGTGACGCCCCCAAAATAGGTCCACACTGTGACGCCCCCAAAATAGGTATACATCACCCATTATGAGTCGCCAAATACTTGGTACAGAAACAACTACAACTTCATTAATACAATTGTTGTGTAAAAATACAACAATCCAATACTTTGAGTTTGAATACAATTATTCTCTACTAGAAAGTATATAAACTCAAAAGGAGTCCTTATTACAATTATTATCACACTATTTTATAAAATAGTGAGGACTGCTAACACCACTAACTGAAAACATCACTCCGCACCCCGACTAGTTCCCGCTATATTCTCGCCTCCTGAGAAAAATGGAACAAAAAGGATGAGCTCAACTAGCCCAGTAAAGAATATTATGACTAAGATAATATACAACAAATTATCATTAGTATTCAACAGGGAAAAATCTGATAGAATATAATCGACAACAAGTTTTAGATCAACAACTTGCAGTGGAAACATCAATCCATTAGAAGAGTCAAGTAGAGAATGAGTTATACTATCTTCTAAGATTTAAAAGTCCATCATCAATATTTTATCCCTGTAACAACAATCAATATTCATCTTTAATCAATTATTCATCTTTGTACTATACGCCAAAGATATTCATTTGTATCACCAGTTGGTCATGTTCATCTCAACACTTGTTCATCTTTGCACTACGGGCCAAAGATATTCATTAGGCAATCATTCAACTTTGCACTACAGGCCAAAGATATTCAGTAATATCATCATTTAGGACTGAGGATGATGAAAAATATTTTAAAGAAAATGAATCCTGTGAGATAAAAGACTAAATTTTAGAGATTCGTATTACAGTTTATCCAAGTTCAATAATACTCCATAATAACCAATTTTGAAGTAGAATTCAAAAATAAAGATCAAAACATGGATACAATCAAAGAAAGTAACCATAATAGACAACTTGGACAAAAAGAAGAAAATTTTATTTTTCGATGAATAGTGTCGTATTCGTGAATAGTGTCGTATACGTGAATAGTGCCGTATACGTGAATAGTAACCCCGACACCAAAAAGTTTCAAATTTGATAAAAAGTTCAGATCAATATTTCGGCATAATGATGTTGAGAGAATAACATCATTAGGAAGAAAATAATATCCCTTACCTTAAACGAGCAGTACTTCTAATCGAAATATCGGATACGAGGCTGAATGAAACTTGTGCTGAATAACAACTCTCAAAGTATCAAAATACTCACAAAATACACTCAATAATATAGAGAGAGAAAGAGAGAAAACTTGTTTCTGGTGTGATTTTCAATTCTAACTTAGCCCTCTATTTATAGGAAAATGTTAGCACGCCGAAGCAGACTTAACCTGCAACCTGATGGCTTTACCTGCTACTATTCCCACCCACCACATTTGAATAAAAATCTCAGCATATTTTCACCAACCAAAAGTGGGGCCCACCAATTCTAGAATTTTCCACCAAAATGATAAATTCCGAAACTTCAACAATTTTTGAATCAGTCATCTCTTAAAATTCATAACAAATCATACGTTCATTTTTAATTGTTCAAAATTTGTGGATATATACTCAAATTATATATATATAAAATATCCAAAAATCACAACGATCCAACGGTCGGATTAAAAATTATAACCCCCGCAATATATCTCAAAAACCCTGATTGATTTTTAATACCTCCATTTCGACAAAAATACTGATAAAACACTTCAACATTAACTCCTTCATTTTTTAACCACAAAATATATCCAACATTTATATTCACATAAAATAAATATTCCCTTATCATATGAATCAATAAATAATTATTCACAATTAATATTACAGAATCACATTTATGACAACCAAGCCGTTCCCAGGAAAGAGGGGGCTTTCCAATAAGGATTTCTCCTTACTGGCGCACAATTAGGTGATCAAACCTCTCCTTAGACAGAACTTTCTAGATATTACCAATAATGCTATCTAATAATATTATTCAAATAATATGAATTATTGATCTGATAATGGAAAATACTGTGCAATTACAATTATTAAAATAACAATAATATAAAATATCAATGCAGCAATTATTAAATCAATAAAATAAAATATTAAACAGTAACTACTGTAACAATTATTGAGTAGTGCCTTCTTACGTAGGAATCAATAATTTAACTATACTGTGCAATACCGTGTGCTACTGTGCAACCACGCGTATTACTGTATTTTTAACCACCGTGTATTCCAACAGTGTTAACGGTAATAACTACACCGTTATTTATAAAAACTCAATTTTGTCGTTATCTTCATCCAACCTTTTTCTGTTATGGGGCCCACAAATAGCTACGCCGTCGTACGAATATTCTCCGACAGAAAGAATATTCCACGACCAAACGAATATTCCCCGACAAAATGAATATTTTATAACCACTTGTTTATTTTGTAAAATTTGTACATTTCACCCATAACCAAAATATTATATCAAATTAACACCTTATTATTCACAATAATAATTAGAGAAAATTTAATTTTATTTATTAATAAGTTGGGGTCTTACAACCTCCCCTCCTTATGAAATTTCGTCCTCGAAATTGACGTACGTACCTGGTGTTTCGAAAAGGTGGGGATACCTCGCTTTCATTTTTGATTCTAACTTTCAGGTCATTTCTTCAATAGCATGGTTTCTCCACAAAACCTTAACTTGTGGCATAACCTTCGTGCGTAGGACATGCTCTTTCCTATCTAATATCTTAACAGGTACCTCCTCGTACGTTAAATCTTCGGCTATCTTGTCTGGTTCTAACTTAATTATGTGGTTCGGGTCTTTTACATATTTACGAAGCACAGATACGTAAAAAATATTATGAACACGAGACATGCTTGGAGGTAATGCGAGTCGATATGCCACATTTCCTATTCGGTCAAGAATTTTAAATGAACCAACAAATCGTGGATTGAGCTTTCCTCTTTTCCCAAATCTTGTAACTCCTTTCCATGGTGCAACACATAACAATACATGATCCCCAATACTAAATTCTACATCCTTTCGATGAAGACCCGCATAACTCTTTTGTCGATCCTGTGCCGTTTGTATACGTTGTCGAATCGTTTAGATCTTCTCTGTAGTTATGCGTACCAATTCTGGTCCCAATAACGTTGCTTCTCCCACCTCGTCCTAGCATACTGGAGAACGACACTTTCGTCCATACAAGGCTTCAAATGGAGCCATACCTATACTTGCCCGATAACTGTTGTTGTAGGAGAAGTCCACCAGTGGCAAGTACTTATCCCAACTTCTTTTAAAATCTAGAACATAGAGTCTTAATAGATCTTCAAGGGTTTGAATAGTCCTCTCTGATTGCCCATTCGTTTGAGGATGGTATGCTGAACTGAATCGTAAATCTGTGCCCATAGCTTTCTGCAAGCTAACCCAAAATCGTTAAGTGAATCTTGGGTCACAATCTGAAACTATGGATACTAGCATACCATGCAATCTCACAATCTCATCTACGTACATACTAGCAAGACGTTCAAGGGAATAAGTGTCACGTATAGGCAAGAAATGTGCCGACTTGGTTAATCTATCAACAATAACCCAAATCGCATCTATACCTTGAGAAACCTTGGGAAGACCCGTAACGAAATCCATGGTAATGTGTTCCCACTTCCACTTCAGAATCTCAAGTGGTTGCAATGAACCCTTTGGTACTTGATGCTCCGCCTTTACACGTTGACAAGTTAAACACCTCGAGATAAACTCCGCGATCTCTCTTTTCATATTGCTCCACCAAAATGTATATCGAAGATCGTGATACATTTTGGTACTCTCAGGATGGATTGCAAACGGTGTTGTGTGCCTCCATCATGATTCTATGCTTCAAGTCAAAATCGTTAGGAACACAAAGTCTAGAGTTGACTCGAAGTATTCCTTCTTCATCGATTCTTGCTTCTGGAATAACACCTTCTTGCACTTTCTTCTTCATACGCATCAGCTCCATGTCCGTAGCTTGAGCAGCTTTAACTTTATCGATTAAAGTTGGTTCTACTCGTATGTTTGATATCATCACGTGGGTACTTGGAGCCTTCATCTCTATCTACATCCTTTGCAAGTCATACAAAATGGGCCTTTGCGTTAACAACTTTGCACTCGTACCCGCATATGATCTTCTACTCATTGCGTCAGCTACTACGTTTGCTTTTCCATGATGATATTGGATGGTATGATCGTAATCTTTCAGCAGCTTGAGCCAACGTCGTTGTCGCATGTTGAGTTCCTTTTGGGTGAAGAAATATTTGAGGCTTTTATGATCTATATAGATCTCCACTTTCTTCCCATATAGGTAGTGTCTCCAAATCTTCAACGCGAAAACGACTGCTGCCAACTCAAAATCATGAGGAGGATAATTCCTCTCATATTCTTTGAGTTATCGCGAGGCATAGGCTATGACTTTTCTATGTTGCATGAGAACACATCCTAACCCTTTGCCTGAAGCATCGTTGTAGATAACAAATCCATCCGAACCAGATGGTATTGTCAGAACAGGTGCCGAAATGAGTCTCCTCTTGAGTTCTTGAAAATTCTTCTCATAATTCTCGCTCCAACCGAATTTTGTATCTTTACGAGTCAGCTGAGTTAACGGAGTAGCGATTCGAGAAAATCCTTCCACGAATCTCCGATAGTAACCAGCTAAGCCCAGAAAGCTACGTACTTCGGTCACCGACTTTGGTTGCTCCCAACTTTGTATGGCTTCAATCTTCGCCGGGTCGACAGATACTCCATGTTTTGACACCACATGCCCAAGGAATGCTACTTCCTCAAGCCAGAACTCACATTTCTTCAGCTTGGCATATTGGCATATAGCTTGTTATCACTAAGCCTTTGCAGTACCAGCTTTAAATGGTGCTTATGATCTTTACGGCTTTTGGAATAGATGAGGATGTTATCAATATAGATAACAACGAACTGATCCAAATATTCCTTGAATACACGGTTCATCATATCCATGAAAGCAGCAGGAGCATTAGTCAATCCGAAAGACATGACTAAGAATTCATAATGCCTGTACCGAGTTCTGAAGGCAGTCTTTGGAATATCCTCAGTTTTAATCTTCAGCTGATGATATCCAGAACGAAGATCGATCTTTGAAAAGAATTGTGTTCCTTGCAACTAGTCAAACAGGTCATCAATGCGAGGTAGCGGATACCTATTCTTGATAGTGACATGATTCAATTCTCGGTAGTCGATACAAAGTTGCATACTCCTGTCTTTCTTCTTTACGAATAACACAGGAGCACCCCAAGAAGATGTACTAGGACGAATAAAACCGATGTCCAACAACTCTTGTAGTTGAACCTTTAACTCCTGAAGTTCAATAAGAGCCATTCGATATGGGGTTTTAGAAATGGGCTTAGTACCAGGTTCAAGGTCAATAAAGAATTCAACTTCACGTTCTGAGGGTAGACCGGGAAGTTCTTCAGGAAATACGAGAGGAAATTCAATAACAACGAAAATAGTATTCAAATCTGACGTGTTTTTATTCAAGTTTGTGACATGGGCTAAGAAAGCTTGATATCCATTTTTCAATAAACGAATAGCTTTATGGCTTGATATGATAGTGATTGACTTTAATGGTTTGGTTGTTTGAATTCGCATAATAGGTTGGTTAGGAATATGAAAACTAATAATCTTACGAAAACAATCAATTTTAGCATGATGCGTGGTTAACCAATCAATCCCTAAAATCACATCAAATGCAAGAATTTTCAACGAAATAAGGTCGGCAGGTAATGTGATGGTACCGACTTGAATCAAGCAAGATTTATAGATAGTAGATGTAATGAAAGTTTCTCCTAACGGAGTCTCAACAGATAAGTCAAGGTCTAATTTCTCTGGAGTCAAGTTTAAACGTTGAGCACAAGCAGGAGAGATAAAAGAATGGGTAGAACCGGTATCTAATAAGGTATAAACTTCGCAAGAGTTTATGATTAGCTTACCCGTGATCACCTCGTTCGGGTTCCTCGCGTTTTGGGCAGTTACGACAAACGCCCTTCCAGGAACCACTGACTTTGACTTGTCCGGAACAGCCTTCGGAGTCACTATCCTCGTTGAACTTGGTTTCGCAACAAGACAATCTTTAGCTATATGACCTTCCTTTCCACAGGTTATAACATACCTTGACTGTTGTGGTCAGTTTGGGCTGATGTGTCCCTCTTTCCCGCATTTGTAACATACGACCGGTGCTCGTTCTCCTCCCCTAGAAACAGTTGATGTTGGTGCTGACGTCTTCACGTTATCGTTGTTATACCTTCTCCTTTTGAAATCTCCTCCCGACTCGCTCCTTCTATTATCACGGCCACGATTACCACCAGAGTGATTACCGCTTTTGTCCGAATGTTTTCCTCCCTGCTGGTTTTCATTGCTCCGATGAACGCTGCCACCGATATGACCCTGGTTGTGGTCCCTCGGTTGAACATACTCATTATCTCGCTCTATTAATTAAGCCCTGTTTACAACATCTGAATATAAAGAAAATTTATGAGAGATAAGATATTGCCAAATCTCGGGCTTTAAACCTCTCAGAAACATCCTTGTTATTCGTTCCTCATTTTCGACCAAATGAGGTGCAAACCTGGATAACTCTACAAACTTCGCCTCGTACTGGGACACAGTCATGTTGTTTTGTTCTAGTCTGATAAACTGTACCTCCTTCATATGACGAATACTTTCAGGAAAGTACTTGTCATTAAACAGTTTTTGAAACGTTTCCCAAGACATGTTGAGTGCGTCAGGCTGGGTACGCTTCACAGACTCCCACCAGTAGAGACCTCACCGAGAAATATAAAGGTGGCGAATGGAACCTTCTGTTCCTCTGTGCATCCCAAGACATCGAATATCTTGGTAATTTGCTTAACCCACGTTTCCGTCATGATCGGATCTGGCTTTCTCTTAAATTCTGGTGGTCCCAACTCTTTGAACTGCTTGGCTGTGACAAGCCGTGCATTGCTAGCATTTCCACCCGTATTTTGTGCACGAGTCTCCCTCGTCTGGTTTTGCATGAACTGCAAGAAACTTCTAAACATCCCATCATTCATCATTTGTTCGGTAGTGTTATTTACAGGAGGAATATTACCTTCATGTTACACGTTCCCGTGGGTGGTGATCAAAGGTGTCTCCACGGCCTGATTTACTCCATTATTAACGTTCTCAGCTGCCATTCTTAAATACTGCCATAAAACAAGGATTAATAGTCATGTCATATATTATCCCTATACTCTGTCCGACCAAATAAACACCAAATAAACTTAGTCAGGTCATACTAGCGAAGGAATTCCCCGTCTCTCCCCTCCTAGTTCTTGTCTCACATCTGAGCCAGGGATCATATCCCTAAGCTCTGATACCAACTGTGACGCCCCCAAAATAGGTATACATCACCCATTATGAGTCGCCAAATACTTGGTACAGAAACAACTACAACTTCATTAATACAATTGTTGTGTAAAAATACAACAATCCAATACTGTGAGTTTGAATACAATTATTCTCTACTAGAGAGTATACAAACTCAAAAGGAGTCCTTATTACAATTATTATCACACTATTTTATAAAATAGTGAGGACTGCTAACACCACTAACTGAAAACATCACTCCGCACCCCGACTAGTTCCCGCTATATTCTCGCCTCCTGAGAAAAATGGAACAAAAAAGATGAGCTCAACTAGCCCAGTAAAGAATATTATGACTAAGATAATATACAACAAATTATCATTAGTATTCAACAGGGAAAAATCTGATAGAATATAATCGACAACAAGTTTTAGATCAACAACTGCAGCGGAAACATCAATCTATTAGAAGAGTCAAGTAGAGAATGAGTTATACTATCTTCTAAGATTTAAAAGTCCATCATCAATATTTTATCCCTGTAACAACAATCAATATTCATCTTTAATCAATTATTCATCTTTGTACTATACGCCAAAGATATTCATTTGTATCACCAGTTGGTCAAGTTCATCTCAACACTTGTTCATCTTTGCACTACGGGCCAAAGATATTCATTAGGCAATCATTCAACTTTGCACTACAGGCCAAAGATATTCAGTAATATCATCATTTAGGACTGAGGATGATGAAAAATATTTTAAAGAAAATGAATCCTGTGAGATAAAAGACTAAATTTTAGAGATTCGTATTACAGTTTATCCAAGTTCAATAATACTCCATAATAACCAATTTTGAAGTAGAATTCAAAAATAAAGATCAAAACATGGATACAATCAAAGAAAGTAACCATAATAGACAACTTGGACAAAAAAAAGAAAATTTCATTTTTCGGTGAATAGTGCCGTATTCGTGAATAGTGCCGTATACGTGAATAGTGTCGTATACGTGAATAGTAACCCCGACACCAAAAATTTTAAATTTGATAAAAAGTTCATATCAATATTTCGGCATAATGATGTTAAGAGAATAACATCATTAGGAAAAAAATAATATCCCTTACCTTAAACGAACAGTACTTCTGATCGGAATATCGGATACGAGGCTGAATGAAACTTGTGCTGAATAGCAACTCTCAAAGTATCAAAATACTCACAAAATATACTCAATAATATAGAGAGAGAAAGAGAGAAAACTTGTTTCTGGTGTGATTTTCAATTCTAACTTAGCCCTCTATTTATAGAAAAATACCCTGATTGATTTTTAATACCTCTATTCCGATAAAAATACTGATAAAATACCTCAACATTAACTCCTTCATTTTTTAACCACAAAATATATCCAACATTTATATTTACATAAAATAAATATTTTCTTATCATATGAATCAATAATTAATTATTCACAATTAATATTACAGAATCATATTTATGACAACCAGGCCGTTCCCAGGAAAGAGGGGGCTTTCCAATAAGGATTTCTCCTTACTGGCGCACAATTAGGTGACCAAACCTCTCCTTAGACAGAACTTTCTAGACATTACCAATAATGCTATCTAATAATATTATTCAAATAATATGAATTATTGATCTGATAATAGAAAATACTGTGCAGTGACAATTATTGAAACAACAATAATATAAAATATTAATACAACAATTATTGAATCAATAAAATAAAATATTGAACAGTAACTACTGTAACAATTATTGAGTAGTGCCTTCTTACGTACGAATTAATAATTCAACTATACTGTGTAATACCGTGTGCTATTGTACAACCACACGTATTACTGTATTTTTAACCACCGGGTATTCTAACAGTGTTAACGGTAACAACTACGCCGTTATTTATAAAAACTCAATTTTGTCGTTATCTTCATCCAATCGTTTTTTGTTATGGGGCCCACAAATAGCTGCTCCGTCGTACGAATATTTCTCGACAGAAAGAATATTCCACGACCAAACGAATATTCCCGACAAAATGAATATTTTATAACCACTTGTTTATTTTACAAAATTTGCACATTTCACCCATAACCAAAATATTATATCAAATTAACACCTTATTATTCACAATAATAATTAGAGAACATTTGATTTTATTCATTAATAAGTTGGGGTCTTACACACACAACCTATTCTGAGTCGCCAAATTTATGGTACAGAAAATAACTACAACTTCATTATTACAATTGTCGTGCAAAATACGACAACACATATGCTGTGAGTTTAAATACAAATATTGTCTTCTAGATAATATCCAAACTCAAATAAGTCATCACTATAATTATTGATACACTATTTTATAAAATAGTGAGGACTGCTAAAACAATTGTCTTGAACCATCACTTCACACCCCGATTAGTTTCCGCTATATTTCTGCCTCCTGAGAAGAAAAATGGAATAAAAAGAAAATGATAAGCTCAACTAGCCCAGTAAAAAATATTATGACTAAGATAATGAAAAACAAATTATCGTTAGCCTTCAATAAATCAGATAAAATATAATGGGCAACAAGTTTAGAACAATATTCGCAGCGAAAATAATAATTCATTAGAAGAGTTAAGTAGAGAATGAAGTCTACTCTCTTTTATGATTTAAAAGTCCATCATCAATATTTTATCCCTTTAACATCAATCAATATACATCTTGAATCAAATATTCATCTTTGCACTGCGGGCCACAGATATTCATTTGTATCACCAGTTGGTCATGTTCATCTCAACATCTGTCCATCTTTGCACTACAGGCCAAAGATATTCATCAGGTAATCATTCATCTTTGTACTACAGGCCAAAGATATTCAGTTATCACCATTTAGGACTAAGGATGATAAAAATATTTTCAAGAAAACGAATCCAGAGAGATAAAATGGTAAATATTAGGTATTCGTACTTTAGTTTATCTATAAGACCCCAAATTTTTATAAATAAATTTTAATTTCCTCTAATTATTATTTTGAATAATAAGGTGTTAATTTGATATAATACGTTGGTTATGGGTGAAATGTGCAAATTTTGCAAAAGAAGCAAGTGGTTATAAAATATTCATTGTTGTTGGGGAATATTCGTTTGGTCGTGAAATATTCTTGCTGTCAGGGAATATTCAAACGATGGCGCAACCATTTGTGGGCCCCATAGTGGAAAACGGTCGGATGAAAATAACGATGTAGTTGTTACCGTTAACACTGTTAGAATACCCGATGGTTAAAATACAGTAAAACGCGTGGTTGCACAGTAGCACACAGTATTACACAATATTTTTGAATTATTGATTCTTACATAAGAAGACACTACTCAATAATTGTTACAGTAATTACTGTTCAATATTTTATTTATTGATTCAATAATTGCTACGTTGATATTTTATATTATTATTGTTTCAATAAATTGTCACTGCACAGTATTTTCCATTATCAGATCAATAATTCATATTATTTGAATAATATTATTAGATAGAATTACTGGCAATGTCTAAGGAAGTTCTATCTTGGAAAGGGGTTTGGTCACCTAATTGCGCGACAGTAAGGAGAAATTCTTATCGGAAAGCCCCCACTTTTCTGAGAATGATCTGGTTGTCATAATTATGATTCTGTAATATTATTTATAAATAATTAATTATTAATTTATATGATAAGAAAATATATTTTTTTATGTGAATATAAATGAAGGAATTAATGTTGAGGCATTTTATCAGTATTTTATCAGAATGGAGATATTAAAAATCATCCGTATGTGGATTTCGGATATTTTCTGTTTGGAATTTGGAAAAACTTTCTTCTACAAAGTTGTAGAGAATTAAATTTTCTATAGAAAAGACATAGAATTCGTATTTTTTTGATAAAAGGGCTATTTATTATGAATTATTGAAGTTTCAGAAATAAATATTTTTATTAAAAATATGGTGGGCCGCATTTTTGGTTGGTGTGGAATTAGCTGATTTTGGTGGGCCCCACTTGAGGTGTGCTGAAAATTGTTCAAAAGTGGCGTGCTTGAAAATTTTGTATAAAATATTATTTTATTAAATTTAGTCTGCTTTGGCGTTTTAAGCATTTTCCTATAAATAGAGTGCTTAGTTAGAATTGAAAATCACACCAGAACCATAAGCTTTCTCTCTTTATATTATCGAGCGTATTTTGTGAGTATTTAAATACTTTAAAAGTTGCTATTCAGTGTAAGTTTCTTTCAGCGTTATATCCAATATTCCTGTCAGAAGTACTGTTCTTTTAAGGTAAGGATGTTATTTTCTTCGAAAATGATGTTATTTCGTTCAATATCATTATGTTGAAATATTGGTATGAATTATAAAGCCCCCAAATTCAGGTACTTAAAATCCGAACTCGGTACTTTACAATACCATTTCTATGAGCGGAATAATACTAATAATAATAACAATAATATAGATACCAACTTAATTTATATATTTATCAAAGTCTAAATCCTAAGTACGCAACCTTTAATACATTCCTCACAATACGTGATAGGTAATATATATCATATTTATATTAATAAAGATAACTATTACATAAAATGGCATTGAATTCATCCTGCAACCTTTCCTTTCCCTTTATTCTTAGTCGAGCCTTCTACTTATTCACACTTAGCTGAAAATATTTAAATTAAGCAAGGATGAGCATTTGAGTGCCCAACAAGTAATAACAATTATATATATATATATATATATATATATATATATATATATATATATATATATAGCTGAAAGAGTTTAAATATATTTTTTATACTATCCTTCTACAACAATTCAATAGTTGTGAAGTAATCTGAACCGATAATATTAACATAACAACCCTCTTTCAAATTTTATAACTACGCACTGACTATATATATAGTTAAGGGGACATACTATGAACATTATTTTTATTTTCGAATAGGTTTAGCAGAACTTCATCCGCAAACCATCATAACTTACGGGCACGAGAGTGTACATCCCATGGACCCTGTATTGATCAATACTGCATACAAGAATGATATGATCGTTCACTCTGTCCGCCTTGGACGCATAAAAGTTTTCCCGTGTAAGGGATGTTCATACTTGTCGGGGTTCCAAACCAAAGCAATTCGGTTGGATAATAATAAGGTTTTATCTTGTTCAACAATAATCTATAATTCAACATATATGTATACGGGTAATTAACAAAGGTGTATCAACATGTGGTTAATTGCAATGATTATCCAAGTGGGGACACTTGTATAACCATTTATAGAAATTATCGAACATGATATATATTTGAATTACAATATACTAACATGTTGATAATCAATGAGCGTATATAATATAGGGTTAATAATATGTACAGTAATAATATAATTCTGAAACATTCTTACTCATGTTCATTGCATAAAGAAAAATGCAAAGGTAGGATACTTGCCTGATGCGCTGCTTATAATACGTAACTTAGTTTTATCTTTTATATCACGACCTATCATTAATCAGATCATTCGTTCTATTAGAACAATATACTATAACATATAGTACTACATTTAGTAGTCAACACATAACCTAATCACATTATCACACATGTTCAACAGTTATTGCATCACAAACAAACATTAATACAGTCAAAATATCCAAGTCCAGATCAATTTCTGAAATATGTCGGTGTACCGACAACTTTATCGGGTAATTTTCGAGTCTAAGACTCTATTCCGAAGCTCAATAACTATAAGATAAATATTTAATATAATTTATCAAGAATTCCAAACACTAGAATCATTATCAAATGATTTAAGTATTAAACCATTCTATTATCATTTAATTATTATTTAACTATTAATGAAACCATTGCCAAAATATTAAAGTTATTTATAACAACTTAAAATATTTTTAAAACATTTATATTACCCTTAAATGATTTTTTTAAAACGCTTAAAATTATTTTTAAATAATTACCATTAATATTAAGATATTAATGTACTATTTCTTAAAATATTGAAAGTCATTAAGTATAACTTAAGATATTTTTAATTCACTTAATATTATTAATCTTGATAATATTTAATTCACCTCTTAGTATTATTAATTCACTAATAACACTTTTATTCGCTTACTAATATTATTAACATCTTAATAATATTTTAATACTTTACTAATATTATTAATCATCTTAATAATATTTTAATCATGCATTAATATTATTACTTTAATAATATCTTACTTATGCTTTAGTATCATTAATCAATTAATAATACTTTTTAGTCATTTACCAATCGTATTAATATTTTATTTATTTACTAATATTATTGATCATTTAATAATATTTTATTCCTTTACTAATGTTATTACATTAATAATATTTTTTTTAATCTCGTATATTATTATTTACTTAATAATATTTTAATAATCCAATAATACTTTAATTTAATTTTATTAATCTTTTAATAATATTTTAATCTAAGATTAATATTCTAATATAATATTATTAATCATTTAATAATACTTTAATCATTTATTAATATTTTAAATCAAATATGATTAACCATTTAATAATATTTTAATAAAGTTTTAATCTTGATATTTTTTTATTTACTTAACAATATCATATTCTACTATTATTAATAACATAATAACATTTTAATAATTTATTAGATCAATAAAAAATTTATTTTATTTGTTCATCCCTTATAAAATTATTTATTTAATATCGATAAAATGCCATAAATAATATTTCTTATTATAAATTACCAAAATGCCCTAAAATAGTCATAATATTATATATTAGGAGTATTCAAGCATTAAAATCATATTTTTCTTATTTAAGACAACATTTAACTATTTATTTCCTTTTATCCATAACTTAATTATTTTTAGGAAAAATAGCAAAATGATTCCAAAAATTCTTATTTTCTGCATTTGGACAGTATATGACCCAACCATGATCCCTAAATTTTTCTGTAATTTTAGAAAATGATTTACTAATTTTAAAGTGCCCAAAACACCCGATTTTGCTTCATTTTTCATAAATCGAGTTTTGCTCAGAAAACTCTGAAATTTTCAAGGTATACTCTCCTAACATATATGAACCTACTGTAAAAATTTTGGAATTTTCCAGTGTATACACAGTGAGAAATTTGAGTGTTAATATTTAGGAGTCCTTTACAGAAATAGCCATTACGCACAACCTATAAATCGAAACGCGTCCGTTCTTTTTCCTACACGTAGATAATTTCTTAAGGTACCTCTGTGATTTTCCCTAGATTTTTAAAAGACTTACAACTGCCCATAACAGCCTCAAGAAAAACGGGGACAATAGCTTTTTAAGGTTTTGAAACTTTAACTTTCCAAGTGGACTGTTTTGGGAAAAACAGCCCTCATGGCTTCAATACTTGCTAGATTTGTGTTTTACCACTTGGGTTTACTAGATAACTCATGTATCTAGCACCCCCCTTTGACGGATCACAAATCAAACTTCTAAAACTTGAGTTACACAAGATTTAGTGGAAGAAAAACAAGAGTTCCACCCCTTGGAGAACATATGCTCATTTCCTTCCTCTAAGCCTTTGATCTAACACACAAAATACTTAGTTCCATACATGATAATATGTAGAACTAGGGTATCTTGAGTATTAATCCATATCTCCAACAAATCATGCAATAACACAAAATAGAAGAAGATTAAGAAAAGAATGGATGAGAACCTCACCTAGTTTTATTTGCTATCCTTCTTGATCTTCCAAAGTAATGTATAATTATAGGGTGCATTAAGCAACTAACACACCTCTCTCTCTCACACAAAACCGAAACTCTCTCTCTCTCTCTCTTGTATGTTGCTAGCTTGGGAGAAAAAGAAGAAGAAGGAGAATAAGAGAAATGAAAATGATCTAGCAAATGAATGGGTGATTAACTGTTATCCTCCATACTTTTATTGTCCCATGGATAAAAGACTACACCTTATCTCTTCAATTAGCCTAATCATGTGATTAAGGGTGCTTAATAGATTTGTAACTAATGGGAGATTGACACACATGTACTTGTGTGTAAGACTTCTACTTATGGACATTGATTATCATAATTTGTTGCCTTAAAAGGCCTAATGGGGCCAGCTATATAAATGCCCACTAATTCCTTCATTTAGCCTTTATTTTAATGCATAAATTAGATAAATCAAAGGTCAAAAATATTCTTAATCAAGTAGACTAAGTTTGGGCTTTTATTTTATTTCTTTTGAGCTTCTCCTTTAATTGTTTTGGACCATGTAATGAACATAGTCTAAAAATTTTAATACATGCTACCCAAATTGTTTATTTAGGGTTTGCATTCCCAATCTTATGAAATTTAATTACTTATACATGTGACTTTAGCTCATAAACCTAATTAGGTTTACTAGAAATAGGTTTAAAATTATTAGTCACTTGAAATAACAAGATTATCCACATAAGTTAGTATACATATTAAATACTATTCTTTCCTTATTACCATAACCCTTAGGTTATTTAATTGTCTCACCTAATATATAATTAGGTTACAAAGCTTTCATTTAGGGTTTAAAATAAAATAAAATTAGTTCCTAAAATTTATAATTAGGGTTTTCTTAATTTGATTAGGGTTCTAATCATACATGAACATTAGGATATTATATAATAATTATAATTATCATTGCTAATCTAGCAATTAAGGTTTATAATTAATAAATAGGATTTCAAGAAATTAATAAATCTAAATGTTAATTAGGGTTGACCTAATCAATAAATAAAAAATCATATAACACAGTTATATAATAGTCTTAAACTCACAATTAAGTTTCAAATTAGGGTTTCCC
Source organism: Panax notoginseng (assembly GCA_016801055.1). Lineage (NCBI taxonomy): Eukaryota > Viridiplantae > Streptophyta > Magnoliopsida > Apiales > Araliaceae > Panax > Panax notoginseng. The sequence continues at coordinate 121,353,549 of CM029013.1, forward strand.
ACAATAAAATTAGGGTTTGACATAATACACCATAACTGACCAATCATTGTCAGTCCACATACAGTATATAATTATAGCACTAAAAATCAAAATATAAATAATATTATATTATTATTCTCATTCCTTGAACAAAATCCAAAATTAGGGTTTGAATTCTATATCTGATTTATCTGTCATACTTAACATTACTAATTAAGTTAAAATAATTAACATAATAATCTGTACTAAAATTCATATAATAAAATAATTATTTTAATTTTTTTAAAAAATTATTTCATATATTATATAAATAATATATAATTATATTTTCATGGAAAATAATTAATAAAAATATTTCTACTATAAAATTAATTATTATAATAATATAGTTTATAACAATCAAAAATTTTAAAATAAAATTATTTAAAATCATTCATGTAATAAATATATCACATAAATACATACACACATTATCTTGGCACATATTCCCCATATTTAAAATAATAATAAAAAAAATTTATACGCAAAACTTCTAATTTATTTGTATAGAAAATATCGGGTTGTTACATTCACTCCCCCTTATAAAGATTCCGTCTCCGGAATCACCGTTTTAAAACCTACACATACAAGTGTACGTAGCTTATACTATCATTGCAAGTAGATTTTGATCATAAATGATCGCACTGATCTTCAATATATTCACGTAAAGCTTGTCTATCTGATTAAACGAAAATTTGATTTCTAAAAGAACTCAAATTTCTTCTTCAAAATTTCTTTATAAAATAGTTTATTATATATATATATATATAGAAAATCATATATAAGAAAATAAAATTTGATTAGAATACTACCTGGAGTTGCATTCTTCGCTGCCACCGTATCTTGAACTGTCATACTGAAGACTCCTGTGGTTGGTTCTATTATTTCGTTTGTTGAAGTTGGTCCCGTTGTTGCCAATGTCCTGCCGCCTTTTCCCTTATTCACATTTCTTGCCTCCCTTATCTTTTTTGGACAGTCTTTCACCTTATGCTCCATTGATTCACAAATAAAACATCCACTATACATTCTCGGATTGGGGCAGTTGGGAGAGATATGTCCCTTCTGCCCACACTTATAATACGCAAACTTACCTTCTATATCTTAGGATATTTACATAACGCGAAATTTTCTACTCGAATAATCATGTATTCAAAATATTAGATTTCAAAAACTTTGGTTTACTGTATTAACCAGTGCTCAGATGATTGATTACTATCTTTATACCAACTTATTTCATTAATCCATCATAGATTCATATTCATAACAATTGACATTCTATAACAGATACTGCTTTAAACATCCGCTATCCCTTTGTGACTATAAAAGTCGGGATTTACAACCTTGACCAACACAAAAGTTGAGAATATTTTATTGCATAGACATACTTAACATTAAATAGACCTACCCAACAGAACCTATACTACTTATTCACTACCATCTACCCCTCTATCAAATAAAAGTTGTGGTCTAACTGCCATCCTATACATACAACAAGGCATAAGGATTTACAACAACTAAACAGTCCCTAATTGAAACAAAAAGTGGGACTATATCGAACATGAATACAAATCAACGCCTGCTCTCTCTGCTGGAGGGAAGCTCCATCCAATCAGCGTCGAACTGCATAAAGGCGATGTCTAAAGCTTGCTCCAAAGTATATATATCCTTACATCTTTAGCTTCCACCTCAACTTTCAACTTTCCTAGCTATAGCTCTCTCTGCTCCAACCTCCCTCGCAACTCGGCTAACTCAGTCTGTGCCTGGTAAGCAGCGTCCTTGTACTGCTGCTCTGAAATCTGGAGGGTGTGGTTCTGCGCCTCTACTCGCTCAGCCCTAACCTTTAGCTCGTCGTTCTTGGCCAACAAATATCCTATCATCGCATGCTCCATGGACTCCTCACTAGAGTCCCTCGACTCTTGGTTCACTGAATAACTATCTTAACTCTTGTCAGTCATCTTATGACCACAATAGACAATCAAAACAACATCAGTACCACAATAAAATATATTCATTGATACAATGAAAGGATATTTTATTCAGTACAACTAAAACTTGATGGATCTCCTCAACCCATCACCTAGCTAACATAGTCTATAAAAATTTTCTACTAAGATTATAACCTAGGTTTCGCATTCCTAATATTTATAACCTACAACTTTGATACCAACTTATAAAGCCCCCAAATCCAGGTACTTGAAACCTAAACTCGGTGCTTTACGATACCATTTCTATGAGCGGAATAATACTAATAATAATAACAATAATATAGATACCAACTTAATTTACATATTTATCAAAGTCTAAATCCAAAGTACGCAACCTTTAATACATTCCTCACAATACGTGATAGGTAATATATATTATATTTGTCTTAATAAAGATAACTATTACATAAAATGACATTGAATTCATTCTGCAACCTTTCCTTTCCCTTTATTCTTAGTCGAGCCTTCTACTTGTTCACACTTAACTGAAAACATTTAAATTAAGCAAGGATGAGCATTTGAGTGCCCAGCAAGTAATAGCAATTATATATATATATATATATATATATATATAAGCTGAAAGAATTTAAATATTTTCTTTATACTATCCTTCTACAACAATCCAATAGTTGTGAAGTAATCTGAACCGATAATATTAACATAACAACCCTCTTTCAAATTTTAAAACTACGCATTAACTATATATATATAGTTAAGGGAACATACTATGAACATTATTTTTATTTTCGAATAGATTTAGCAGAACTTCATCCGTAAACCGTCATAAGTTACGGGCACGAGGGTGTACATCCCATAGACCCTGTATTGATCAATACTGCATGCAAGAACGATAGGATCGTTCGCTCTGTCCACCTTGGGCGCATAAAAGTTTTCCTGTGTAAGGGATGTTCATACTTGTCGGGGTTCCAAACCAAAACAATTCGGTTGGATAATAATAAGATTTTATCTTGTTCAACAATAATCTATAATTTAACATATATGTATACGGGTAATTAACAAAGGTGTATCAACATGTGGTTAAATGCAATGATTATCCAAGTGGGGACACTTGTATAACCATTTATAGAAATTATCGAACATGATTTATATCTGAATTATCATATACTAACATGTTGATAATCAATGAGCGTATATAATATAGGGTTAATAATATTTACAGTAATAATATAATTCTGAAACATTCTTACTCATGTCCATTGCATAAAGAAAAATGCAAAGGTAGGATACTTGCCTGATGCGTTGCTTATAATACACAACTTAGTTTTATCTTTTATATCACGACCTATCATTAATCAGATCATTCGTTCTATTAGAACAATATACTATAACATATAGTACTGCATTTCGCAGTCAGCACATAACCTAATCACATTGTCACACATGTTCAACAGTTATTGCATCACAAACAAACATTAATACAGTCAAAATATCTAAGTCCAGATCAATTTCTGAAATATATCGGTGTACCGACAGCTTTATCGGGTAATTATCGAGTCTAAGACTCTATTCCGAAGCTCAATAACTATAAGTATCAGTCATATCATTTTAAATGACTTAATAAACAGTTAATATAATTTATCAAGAATTTAAAACACCAGAATCATTATCAAATGATTTAAGTATTAAACAATTCGATTGTCATTTAATTATTATTTAACTATTAATGAAACCATTGCCAAAATATTAAAGTTATTTATAACAACTCAAAATATTTTTAAAATATTTATATTACCCTTAAATGATTTTTTGAAAATGCTTAAAATTATTTTTAAATAATTACTATTAATATTAAGATATTAATGTACTATTTCTTAAAATATTAAAAGTCATTAAGTATAACTTAAGATATTTTTAATTCACTTAATATTACTAATCTTGATAATATTTAATTCACCTCTTAGTATTATTAATTCAATAATAACACTTTTATTCGCTTACTAATATTATTAACATCTTAATAATATTTTAATACTTTACTAATATTATTAATCCTCTTAATAATATTTTAATCATCCATTAATATTATTACTTTAATAATATCTTACTTATGCTTTAATATCATTTATCAATTAATAATACTTTTAGTTATTTACCAATCGTATTAATATTTTATTTATTTACTAATATTATTGATCATTTAATAATATTTTATTCCTTTACTAATGTTATTACATTAATAACATTTTATTTAATCTCGTATATTATTATTTACTTAATAATATTTTAATCATCCAATAATACTTTAATTTAATATTATTAATCTTTTAATAATATTTTAATCTAAGATTAATATTCTAATCTAATATTATTAATCATTTAATAATACTTTAATCATTTATTAATATTTTAAATCAAATATGATTTTCCATTTAATAATATTTTAATAAAGTTTTAATCTTAATATTTTTTATTTACTTAACAATATCATATTCTAATATTATTAATATCATAATAACATTTTAATAATTTATTAGATCAACAAACAATTTATTTTAATTGTTCACCTTTTATAAAACCATTTATTTAATATCCATAAAAGGTCATAAATAATATTTCTTATTATAAATTACCAAAATGCCCTAAAATAGTCATAATAGTATATATTAGGAGTATTCAAGCATTAAAATCATATTTTTCTTATTTAAGACGTCATTTAACTATTTATTTCCTTTTATTCATAACTTAATCATTTTTAGGAAAAATAGGAAACTGATTCCAAAAATTCTTATTTTCTGGATTTGGACAGTATATGACCCAACCATGATCCCCAAATATTTCTGGAATTTTAGAAAATGATTTACTAATTTTAAAGTGCCCAAAACACCCGGATTTTGCTTCATTTTTCATAAATCGAGTTTTGCTCAAAAAACTCTGAAATTTTCAGGGTATCTCCTAACATATATGAACCTACTGTAAAAATTTCGGAATTTTCCAGTGTATACACAGTGAGAAATTCGAGTGTTAATATTTAGGAGTCCTTTACGGAAATAGCCATTACGCACAACCTATAAATCGAAACGCGTCCGTTCTTTTTCCTACACGTAGATATCTTCTTCAGGTACCTCTGTGATTTTTCCTAGATTTTTAAAAGACTTACAACTGCCCGAAATAGCCTCAAGAAAAACGGGGACAGTAGCTTTTTAGGATTTTGAAACTTTAACTTTCCAAGTGGACTGTTTTGGGAAAAACAGCCCTCATGGCTTCTATAGTTGTTATATTTGTGTTCTACCACTTGGGTTTACTAGATAACTCATGTTATCTAGCACCCCCTTTGACGGATCACAAATCCAAGTTGTAAAACTTGAGTTACACAAGATTTAGTGGAAGAAAAACAAGAGTTTCACCCCTTGGAGAACATATGCTCATTTCCTTCCTCTAAGCTTTTGATCTAACACTCAAAATACTTAGTTCCATACATGATAATATGTATAACTAGGGTATCTTGAGTATTAATCCATATCTCCAACAAATCATGCTATAACACAAAATAGAAGAAGAATAAGAAAAGAATGGATGAGAACCTCCCCTAGTTTTATTTGCTATCCTTCTTGATCTTGCAAAGTAATGTATAATCTTAGGGTGCATTAAGTAACTATCACACCTCTCTCTCTCTCAAAACCAAAACTCTCTCTCTCTCTCTCTCTCTCTCTCTTGTATGTTGCTAGCTTGGGAGAAAAAGAAGAAGAAGGAGAATAAGAGAAATGAAAATGATCTAGCAAATGAATTGTTGATTAACTATTATCCTCCATACTTTTATTGTCCCATGGATAAAAGACTACATCTTATCTCTTCAATTAGCCTAATCATGTGATTAAGGGTGCTTAATAGATTTGTAACTAATGGGAGATTGACACACATGTACTTGTGTGTAAGACTTCTACTTATGGACATTGATTAACATAATTTGTTGCCTTAAAAGGTCTAATGGGGCCAGCTATATAAATGCCCACTAATTCTTTCATTTAGCCTTTATTTTAATGCATAAATTAGATAAATCAAAGGTCTAAAATACCCTTAATCAAGTGGACTAAGTTTGAGCTTGTATTTTATTTCTTTTGGGCTTCTCCTTTAATTGTTTTGGACCATGTAATGAACATAGTCTAACAATTTTAATACATGCTACCCAAATTGTTTATTTAGGGTTTCCATTCCCAATCTTATAAAATTTAATTACTTATACATGTGACTTTAGCTCATAACCTAATTAGGTTTACTAGAAAAAGGTTTAAAATTATTACTCACTTGAAATAACAAGATTATCCACATAAATTAGTATACATGTTAAATACTATCATTTCCTTATTACCATAACCCTTAGGTTATTTAATTGTCTCACCTAATGTATAATTAGGCTACAAAGCTTTCATTTAGGGTTTAAAATAAAATAAAATTAGTTCCTAAAATTTATAATTAGGGTTTTCTTAATTTGATTAGGGTTCTAATCATACATGAACATTAGGGTATTATATAATAATTATAATTATCATTGCTAATCTAGCAATTAGGGTTTATAATTAATAAATAGGATTTCAAGAAATTAATAAATCTAAATGTTAATTAGGGTTGACCTAATCAATAAATAAAAAAAAATCATATAACACATTTATATAATAGTCTTAAACTCACAATTGAGTTTCAAATTAGGTTTCTCACAGTAAAACTAGGGTTTGACATAATACACCATAATTGACTAATCATTGTCAGTCCACATACATACAGTATATAATTATAGCACTAAAAATCAAAATATAAATAATATTATATTATTATTCTCATTCCTTGATCAAAATCTAAAATTAGGGTTTGGATTCCATATCTGATTTATCTGTCATACTTAACATTATTAATTAAGTTAAAATAATTAACTTAATAATCTGTACTAAAATTCATATAATAAAATAATTATTATAATTATTAAAAAAAATCATTTCATATATTATATAAATAATATATGATTATATTTTCATGGAAAATAATTAATAAAAATATTTCTACTATAAAATTAATTATTATAATAATATAGTTTATAACAATCAAAAATTTTAAAATAAAATTATTTAAAATCATTCATGTAAGAAATATATCACATAAATACATACACACATTATCTTGGCACATATTTCCCATATTTAAAATAATAATAAAAAAAATTTATACGCAAAATTTCTAATTTATTTGTATAGAAAATATCGGGTTGTTACATTCACTCCCCCTTATAAAGATTCTGTCCTCGGAATCACCATTTTAAAACCTACACATACAAGTGTACGTAGCTTATACTATCATTGCAAGTAGATCTTGATCATAAATGATCGCACTGATCTTCAATCTATTCACGTAAAGCTTGTCTATCTGATTAAACAAAAATTTGATTTCTAAAAGAACTCAAATTTCTTCTTCAAAATTTCTTTATAAAATAATTTATTATATATATAAGAAAATCATATATAAGAAAATAAAATTTGATTAGAATACTACCAGGAGTTGCATCCTTCGCTGCCACCGTATCTTGAACTGTACACTGAAGACTCCCGTGGTTGGTTCTATTATTTTGTTTGTTGAAGTTGGTCCCGTTGTTGCCAATGTCCTGCCGCCTTTTCCCTTATTCACATTTCTTTCCTCCCTTATATTTTTTGGACAGTCTTTAACCTTATGCTTCATTGATTCACAAATAAAACATCCACTATACATTCTCGGATTGCGGCAGTTGGGAGAGATATGTCCCTTCTACCCACACTTATAACACGCAAACTTACCTTCTATATCTTAGGGTATTTACATAACGCGAAATTTTCTACTCGAATAATCATGTATTCAAAATATTAGATTTCAAAAACTTTGGTTTACTATATTAACCAGTGCTCAGATGATTGATAACTATCTTTATACTAACTTATTTCATTAATCCATCATAGATTCATATTCATAACACTTGACATTCTATAACACATACTGCTTTAAACATCCGCTATCCCTTTGTGACTATAAAAGTCAGGATTTACAACCGTGACCAACACAAAAGTTGAGAATATTTCATTGCATAGATATACTTAACATTAAACAGACCTACCCAACAGAACCTATACTACTTATTCACTACTATCTACCCCTCTATCAAATAAAAGTTGGGGTCTAACTGCCATCCTATGCATACATCAAGGCATAAGGATTTACAACAACTAAACAGTCCCTAATAGAAACAAAAAGTGGGACTATATCGAACATGAATACAAATCAACGCCTGCTCTCTCTACTGGAGGGCAGCTCCATCCAATCAGCGTTGAACTGCATAAAGGCGATGTCTAAAGTTTGCTCCAAAGTCTATATCCTCACATCTTTAGCTTCCACCTTAACTCTCAACTGTCCTAGCTGTAGCTCTCTCTGCTCCAACCTCCCTCACAACTCGGCTAACTCAGTCTGTGCCTGGTAAGCAGCGTCCTTGTACTGCTGCTCTGAAATCTAGAGGGTGTGGTTCTGCGCCTCCACTCGGTCAGCCCTAACCTTTAGCTCGTTGTTCTTGGCCAACAAATCTCCTATCATTGCATGCTTCATGGACTCCTCACTAGAGTCCCTCGACTCTTGGTTCACTAAAAAACTATCTTGACTCTTGTCAGTCATCCTATGACCACAATAGACAATCAAAACAACATCAGTACCACAATTAAATATAGTCATTGATAAAATGAAAGGATATTTTATTCAGTACAACTAAAACTTGATGGATCTCCTCAACCCATCACCTAGCTAACATAGTCTATAAAAATTTTCTACTAAGGTTATAACCTAGGTTTCACATTCCTAATATTTATAACCTACAACTTTGATACCAACTTATAAAGCCCCCAAATCAAGGTACTTGAAACCCAAACTCGATGCTTTACGATACCATTTCTATGAGCGAAATAATACTAATAATAATAACAATAATATAGATACCAACTTAATTTACATATTTATCAAAGTCTAAATCCCAAGTACGCAACCTTTAATACATTCCTCACAATACGTGATAGGTAATATATATTATATTTGTCTTAATAAAGATAACTATTACATAAAATGGCATTGAATTCATTCTGCAACCTTTCCTTTCCCTTTATTCTTAGCCGAGCCTTCTACTTGTTCACACTTAGCTGAAAATATTTAAATTAAGCAAGGATGAGCATTTGAGTACCCAACAAGTAATAACAATTATATATATATAAGCTGAAAGAATTTAAATATTTTCTTTATACTATCCTTCTACAACAATTCAATAGTTGTGAAGTAATCTGAACCGATAATATTAACATAACAACCCTCTTTCAAATTTTAAAACTACGCACTGACTATATATATAGTTAAGGGAACATACTATGAACATTATTTTTATTTTCGAATAGGTTTAGCAGAACTTCATCCGCAAACTGTCATAACTTACGGGCACGAGGGTGTACATCCCATGGACCCTATATTGATCAATACTGCAAGCAAGAACGATAGGATCGTTCACTCTGTCCACCTTGGGCGCATAAAAGTTTTCCCGTGTAAGGTATGTTCATACTTGTCGGGGTTCCAAACCAAAGCAATTCGGTTGGATAATAATAAGGTTTTATCTTGTTTAACAATAATCTATAATTCAACATATATGTATACGAGTAATTAACAAAGGTGTATCAACATGTGGTTAAATGCAATAAGTGGGGACACTTATATAACCATTTATAGAAATTATCGAACAGGATATATATCTGCATTACCATATACTAACATGTTGATAATCAATGAGCGTATATAATATAGGGTTAATAATATGTACAATAATAATATAATTCTGAAACATTCTTACTCATGTCCATTGCATAAAGAAAAATACAAAGGTAGGATACTTGCCTGATGCGTTGCTTATAATACACAACTTAGTTTTATCTTTTATATCACGACCTATCATTAATAAGATCATTCGTTCTATTAGAACAATATACTATAACATATAGTACTGCATTTCGCAGTCAGCACATAACCTAATCACATTATCACATATGTTCAACAATTATTGCATCACAAACAAATATTAATACAGTCAAAATATCTAAGTCCAGATCAATTTCTGAAATATATCGGTGTGCCGACAGCTTTATCGGATAATTATCGAGTCTAAGACTCTATCCCGAAGCTCAATAACTATAAGTATCAATCATATCATTTTAAATGACTTAATAAACATTTAATATAATTTATCAAGAATTCAAAACACCAGAATCATTATCAAATGATTTAAGTATTAAACAATTCTATTGTCATTTAATTATTATTTAACTATTAATGAAACCATTGCCAAAATATTAAAGTTATTTATAACAACTCAAAATATTTTTAAAACATTTATATTACCCTTAAATAATTTTTTGAAAATGCTTAAATTTTTTTTTAAATAATTACCATTAATATTAAGATATTAATGTACTATTTCTTAAAATATTAAAAGTCATTAAGTATAACTTAAGATATTTTTAATTCACTTAATATTATTAATCTTGATAATATTTAATTCACCTCTTAGTATTATTAATTCAATAATAACACTTTTATTCGCTTACTAATATTATTAACATCTTAATAATATTTTAATACTTTACTACTATTATTAATCCTCTTAATAATATTTTAATCATGCATTAATATTATTACTTTAATAATATCTTACTTATGCTTTAGTATCATTTATCAATTAATAATACTTTTAGTTATTTGCCAATCGTATTAATATTTTATTTATTTACTAATATTATTGATCATTTAATAATAATTTATTTATTTACTAATGTTATTACATTAATAACATTTTATTTAATCTCGTATATTATTATTTACTTAATAATATTTTAATTATCCAATAATACTTTAATTTAATATTATTAATCTTTTAATAATATTTTAATCTAAGTTTAATATTCTAATCTAATATTATTAATTATTTAATAATACTTTAATCATTTATTAATATTTTAAATCAAATATGATTAACCATTTAATAATATTTTAATAAAGTTTTAATCTTAATATTTTTTATTTACTTAACAGTATCATATTCTAATATTATTAATATCATAATAATATTTCAATAATTTATTAGATCAATAAACAATTTATTTTAATTGTTCACCATTTATAAAACTATTTATTTAATATACATAAAAGGTCATAAATAATATTTCTTATTATAAATTACCAAAATACCCTAAAATAGTCATAATATTATATATTAGGAGTATTCAAGCATTAAAATCATATTTTTTTTTATTTAAGACATCATTTAACTATTTATTTCTTTTTATTCATAACTTAATCATTTTTAGGAAAAATAGCAAACTGATTCCAAAAATTCTTATTTTCTGGGTTTGGACAGTATATGACCCAACCATGATCCCTAAATTTTTCTGGAATTTTAGAAAATGATTTACTAATTTTAAAGTGCCCAAAACACCCAGATTTTGCTTCATTTTTCATAAATCGAGTTTTGCTTAGAAAACTCTGAAATATTCAAGGTATACTCTCCTAACATATATGAACCTACTGTAAAAATCTCGGAATTTTCCAGTGTATACACAGTGAGAAATTCGAGTGTTAATATTTAGGAGTCCTTTACGGAAATAGCCATTACGCACAACCTATAAATCGAAACGCGTCCGTTCTTTTTCCTACACGTAGATAACTTCTTAAGGTACCTTTGTGAGTTTTTCCATATTTTTAAAAGACTTGCAACTACCCGAAACAGCCTCAAGAAAAACAGGGATAGTAGCTTTTTAGGGTTTTGAAACTTTAACTTTCCAAGTGGACTGTTTTGGGGAAAATGGCCCTCATGGCTTCAATACTTGCTAGATTCGTGTTCTACCACTTGGGTTTACTATATAAATCATGTATCTAGCACCCCCCCTTTGACGGATCACAAATCTAACTGGTAAAACTTGAGTTACACAAGATTTAGTGGAAGAAAAACAAGAGTTTCACCCCTTGGAGAATATATGCTCATTTCCTTCCTCTAAGCCTTTGATCTAACACTCAAAATACTTAGTTCCATACATGATAATATGTAGAACTAGGGTATCTTGAGTATTAATCCATATCTCCAACAAATCATGCTATAACACAAAATAGAAGAAGAATAAGAAAAGAATGGATGAGAACCTCACCTAGTTTTATTTGCTATCCTTCTTGATCTTTCAAAGTAATGTATAATCTAAGGGTGCATTAAGCAACTAGCACACCTCTCTCTCTCTCACAAAACCGAAACTCTCTCTCTCTCTCTCTCTCTGTATGTTGCTAGCTTGGGAGAAAAAGAAGAAGAAGGAGAATAAGAGAAATGAAAATGATCTAGCAAATGAATGGGTGATTAACTATTATCCCCCATACTTTTATTGTCCCATGAATAAAAGACTACACCTTATCTCTTCAATTAGCCTAATCATGTGATTAAGGGTGCTTAATAGATTTACAACTAATGGGAGATTGACACACATGTACTTGTGTGTAAGACTTCTACTTATGGACATTGATTAACATAATTTGTTGCCTTAAAAGGTCTAATGGGGCCAGCTATATAAATGCCCACTAATTCTTTCATTTAGCCTTTATTTTAATGCATAAATTAGATAAATCAAAGGTCTAAAATACCCTTAATCAAGTGGACTAAGTTTGAGCTTGTATTTTATTTCTTTTGGGCTTCTCCTTTAATTGTTTTGGACCATGTAATGAACATAGTCTAACAATTTTAATACATGCTACCCAAATTGTTTATTTAGGGTTTCCATTCCCAATCTTATAAAATTTAATTACTTATACATGTGACTTTAGCTCATAACCTAATTAGGTTTACTAGAAAAAGGTTTAAAATTATTACTCACTTGAAATAACAAGATTATCCACATAAGTTAGTATACATGTTAAATACTATCATTTCCTTATTACCATAACCCTTAGGTTATTTAATTGTCTCACCTAATGTATAATTAGGTTATAAAGCTTTTATTTTGGGTTTAAAATAAAATAAAATTATTTCCTAAAATTTATAATTAGGGTTTTCTTAATTTGATTAGGGTTCTAATCATACATGAACATTCGGGTATTATATAATAATTATAAATATCATTGCTAATCTAGCAATTAGGGTTTATAATTAATAAATAAGATTTCAAGAAATTAATAAATCTAAATGTTAATTAGGGTTGACCTAATCAATAAATAAAAAATCATATAACATTGTTATATAATAGTCTTAAACTCACAATTGAGTTTCAAATTAGGGTTTCTCACAGTAAACTAGGGTTTGACATAATACACCATAACTGACCAATTATTATCAGTCCACATACATACAGTATATAATTATAGCACTAAAAACCAAAATATAAATAATATTATATTATTATTCTGATTCCTTGATCAAAATCCAAAATTAGGGTTTGGATTCCATATCTGATTTATCTGTCATACTTAACATTATTAATTAAGTTAAAATAATTAACTTAATTTTCTGTACTAAAATTCATTTAATAAAATAATTATTATAATTATTAAAAAAAATATTTCATATATTATATAAATAATATATGATTATATTTTCATGAAAAATAATTAATAAAAATATTTCTACTATAAAATTAATTATTATAATAATATAGTTTATAACAGTCAAAAATTTTAAAATAAAATTATTTAAAATTATTCATGTAATACATATATCACATAAATACATACACACATTATCTTGGCACATATTCCCCATATTTAAAATAATAATAATAAAAAAATTATACGCAAAATTTTTAATTTATTTGTATAGAAAATATCGGGTTGTTACATGAATTCTATTGTGAAATTTCTACCTTTTCATGTCGAGATTACTATTTACGTATATGACACTATTCACGTATACGAAACTATTCACGAAGTATGAATTTTCTTGTGGAATTTCTACCTTTTTGTGTCGGGGTTACTATTCACATATACGACACTATTCACAAATACGACACTATTCACAGAAAAATAAAATTTTCTCTTCTTTGTCCCAGATATCTATTATGGTTACTATCTTTGATTGTATTCATGTTTTGATCTTCATTCTTGAATTTTACTCCACTATGGTTTATTATGGAGTATTTTTGAACTTGAATTATCTAAAGTACGAATCCCTAATCTTTGTCCTTTTATTTCACTGGATTCATTTCTTTAAAATATATTTCATCATCCTCAGTCCTAAATGATGATATAAATAAATATTTTTGGCCTGTAGTGCAAAGATGAATGATTACCTAATGAATAACCTTGGCCCGTAGTGCAAAGATGAACATGTGTTGAGATAAACATGACCAACTGGTGATACAAATGAATATCTTTGGCCCGTAGTGCAAAGATGAATATTTGGTTCAAGATGTATATTGATTGATGTTACAGGAATAAAATATTGATGATGGACTTTTAAATCATAGAAGATAGTAGATTTTATTTTCTACTTAACTATTCTAATGAATTGTTATTTCCGTTGCGAATATTGATCTAAAACTTGTTGTCCATTATATTTTATCTGATTTGTTGAAGGCTAACGATAATTTGTTGTTCATTATCTTAGTCATAATGTTCTTTACTGGGCTAGTTGAGTTCACCCTTTCCTTTTTGTTCCATTTTTCTTCTCAGGAGGCGAGAATATAGCAGGAACTAGTCGTGGTGTGGAGTGATGTTTCCAGTCAGTTGTTTTAGTAGTCCTCACTATTTTGTAAAATAGTGTATCAATAATTGTAATGAGAACTTATTTGAGTTTGAATACTGTCTAGAAGATAATATTTGTATTTAAACTCACACAATACAAAAAAAGGCCTATCTGCGACCAATGATATTAGCGACCGCCATATTCGGTCACTGATAATTGTACTAGCGACCGCTATCTACGACCGATAAGGTTTCTAGTCGCTAGTTTATATCAGCAACCACATGCGGTCGCTAATCGGTCGTTGTCATGTATTTCCCTCCCAAAAATTGGTGCGAAACTTTGGCGTGGCGACCACTCTATATCAGCGACCGGTAGCGGTTGCTGATATGTTCACATCATTAAAAATTATTGACCTCATGCGGTCGCTGATGGCGGTCGCTGATTCTCATAAACTTAATCAGATTCAGGTGCTCGCTCGTTCAGTTCAGAAGAGAAAAAAAAAGAAGGAGAAACAGATCGGGAGAAGAGGCAGTAGGGGGAGAAGAGAAGAGGGAGGGAGAAGAGAAGAGGGGGTGCCACCTTCACCACGTACGAGGGCTATTTCATTGTTACTGCCATTATAAGTCCGGTACAACCTCAAACACGAAAGGTAAAAAAGTTCCAAATTTTAAGTTTTAATTTGTCATGTCCCCTCCATATATATTGTTTGATTTAGGGTTTCTCCTTTATGGTTTTGTTCAACTATTGATTTTATAATTGTTTATTGATTCTGATTTTGTTTTGTGAATGGAGATTTGGGTTTTTGTTAATTAATTTCAGTCATTATATATATATTTCATCGGGAATTGATGTAAATTAGCTAAGGAGGTATTTGTTGACCACAAGATTATTTATTTTCCTCTGTAGTTCATAGAATTAGCTGATATTCATCTTGCGAAATTTAGAAGTCAAATAGCTATATATTCATCTTTTTGAAACTCCTGTTGATACAAATTTGGGTTTCTTGAGGTTCATAATAAAGTCCTCGTATATTATCAAATTATAGTTAAAAACATATTTTATCACTAAATATATCTTCTACTTAATAGATATCTAATAAATGTCAAATGGAGAATTGAAATAATTTGTTTTAAAGTAGGAAAACATAAATTACATTTATTTATTGTGTCACATAAAATGTAATTGTGTAAGTTTACTTTAACATTTAATATTAATTACAAGTGACATATTCTATATTATCATTACCAAAAAGAAGATGCACTCTATTCTATATTATAATTACAAATATAATTTTAATATAAATTAAGTCTTATAGTGAATCAATATTTAACTAATGTAGGAGTCTATAAATATTTCAAATATGTTATAAATAAAAACTATAATTTGTGTATTAAAAAATTAAGAATATATCTTTAATGATGACAATTAAGATAATGATTGATGTGTTTGAACTTAGTCATAATTCATTTCAATGAAATTAGACATAATTGTTAAAGTATTTTAAAAATAAAAAGTAATTATTGATTAAATTAACTCAAGACTATGGGTGTAAATGAACCGAGTCGAGTTCACAAAATTTATCGAGTATGAAATAAATTGGGTTATATTCCTATTCAATTAAAGAAACATAAACCCCAAATCAAACTAACAACATTTAGAAGAAAATATGACACATTCACATCAGAGCATAACACACTCCATTTACTATAGATCTAGTGATCAACTAAAGATTTATTTAGCCTATCATTTTAAGAAAACAAATTTGGAGAGAGAGAGAGAGATCCTCTTACATTGCTTCAAAAGAAGCAACCCAAGCAAGAAAAGAAGTCCCAAATCAAACAAGAGGTTGTGTGTTACTGCAATTTACTGGTATAGTGGTGAATGCGGACACTTATACAAGTAAAATACTGGTATAGTGGTGAACGTGGACACTTATACAAGTACTCTAGTTGGCCAGTTATACAAGTAAAATTATAAAATTTTCCTACATACCTATCAAACAAACTCTAAATTATTAAATTTGTATATAATTATGTACAAGGAGATTGTTACAATGAGCTTGGTCGTACCTTTTATGGGGAGTTGGAGGAAATCGTAGAGTTATCGTACAAGGGCACGTACGGGGGTCATATTAACTTGTTCAAGTGTTGTTGGTTTGATTCAGAAAAATAGATACGTGTTAACAGACATTGAATCGTCGATATTGACCTCCATAGGTCTACGTACTCCAATGAACCATTCGTTTTCCAACTCAAATAGTACAAGTATTGTGACACCCCCAAATCTGGTACTTCCATTTCCACATGATTTGGTGTTCACGATACAAATATCATCTTTCTATCTACCCATAATAAATGTAAGCCAAGTAATAGATAGAATAAAAATCTTCCCCTTAAGGGTTACAACATCTGAATAATAATAATACAATCCCAGGTTAACTAACCTTAAAACATCTGTGCGAAATCATAAATAAATAAGTCTTAATAACATCATATTCAAGTCTTAAACATAAATACATCATCTAATAAAAATAACAAGTCTTCATCACTTGCTAACTTTGCCTTTGCCCTTACTAGTGGAAGGTTCATCACTTCTTTCATTCTTAACTGTAATGTTATTATTAAGCAAGAGTGAGCACAAATGCCCACAAGTATAAAAAAAATGAAATAACAGTATAATAACATGCGAATAAATCAAAGACATCTGAATAAAAGCTCAACTTTTGAATCAAGAGTGAATAACAAGAATCAAAAGAATTCTGAGAGTCATAAGACCTTAAACTATGTCCTAGGTTAACAAGGGTTATACTTGAAAACTTTAACAGTCATAAGACTATGGACCTTCTTCTCGTACTTAGGGGGATCAGCCCTTAGTACCATACTGTGCACAATATCTTAACGCTAAAGCGTAAATAATCCCCTATACAGGGTTGTTCATCTCAGTTTAACGTTCAAGTCCGCACCAAAGGAAGTTTGGTTTGGATAATTCATCAAGGGTTCTGAATTTTAGAACGCTCATCAACTAAGGACTAGTTGAATCATTAAGGTTTCACTAGTCTAATAAGGTTCAACAATAATTGATATTCGATTTGAATAATAATCTCAAAAGTATACAATAGGACAATTATTGTATAACTGAATCATGCTTTGAAAAGATAATCAATCTTTAATATAACATTTGAACTTGAATGATAGTAATGATAATTTACTCGAGGTAAATAATAAACTTGAATAATAATGATAAATAGGGTTAGGAAACTTGCCTCGTGCGTAGATTACACTTTAACTAAACACGTTCTTTGATTTAAATCCTACATACCATTCACATTTACAATACCAGTTAATTATAACTTAACTAATCAACATAAACCCATTCTCTTTGTCTACTTTGATTATTGACTATACTTAATCAATTTACCACTTTGTCACATAATTTGTACTTCATGAATTATCAAGCTAATTATGTATTCAATAATTCAATTCACATGTAATTATGTTATTTACATGTTAAACAACTATTTTATCATCACATTAAACTTCTAACATGTTTACATGTTCATTACATTAATTCACTAACACATTATTAGGCTTAAACATTTTAAAAAATCTCATTCTTGAACTTTCTAGAGAGTGGCGCTGCGGCGCCACTGTTATGCATGACCTTCGCGCTGCAGCGCGACGGCGCTGTGGTCTGAGACCTGGCGCTGTGGCACGGTGGCGCTGCGGCGTAGGTCTTCAGTTCTGGAGTTGGCGCCGCAGCGCGAGACTCCAGAATTTGATTCCCAGTTCGCGAAGAAGATATAGTTCAGCGAAAAGGACACTAAATAATCATTAATTTCACTAATTTAACATACACACATGTTAATATTCACATATAATCATTACCCAACATCTGTAAAGTAATTTTAACCCATTAAAACACATAATCACAGAATTAAAACATCAAATTTTCCTCTGTTCTTGATGTTCTTGAAGTTAATGAACAAAATCATAAATTTAACACTATGAATTCATTATAACACCGAATACGTTCGATTAAGGCTTGGTCTCTTCGTATCAACGTGCCTAATAATATAGGAGTGTAAAATTTAGGGATAATATACGATCACTACATAAAATTTCACGTATAAGGCCATAAGGCCAAAACCCAAACTCTGTATATTTTGAAATAACAAGTCATCAATAATACGACATGTTTTCATGAATTTGATGTTATGGTTTACAACATATATATAATTAAACACAATTTGATATAACATAAGATATATATAACTCATAATCATTACTCCTAACCCAATTACAGAGGTTTAAACTAAAACTATGCAACCCATTTTATGAAAACTAAAAGACATAATTTAGAAATTGGGAAGGAGGAAATTACCCTGAGAATGAGTATAGATTAGTAGGGAATGAGGTTCTTCTCAACTCTTCTTAAATTAAACAATTTTCTCTCAACACCTCACAATCTCTCTCTCTGAAACTCTCTCTGCTATGTATCTTAGTCTTAGGAAAACGAAAGAAATAAAATACGTAGGATATAATAATCAGATAACTGAGCGCAGAGTGGTCAGTTGGCCCAATCATGGGTTAACTGCACCAACTCCCCTTAGAGCCTTGTTTGGCTAGCTAGAATAGGTTTCAAAAAAATCATTTAATTTAATAAAGCTTTATCATATAGTTTAATTAATGTCACACTTCTTCATAAAATAAACTCATATCTTATTTAACTTATTATAAATAAAATATAATAATTTCTCATAGATTCACATAGTTACATAATTAAACATCTCATTAATAAATAATGTCAATTTATTAAATCTCTAATTAATAATTAAATTAGTTAAAATACCAATATACTTATTAAATATTTCTTTTAATACAATAAGCTCACATAATTACATACTTTGATAATAAAAATTCTCTACATTAATTTAATAAATGTAACACATATAATTAAATTAATCTATCACAATTGCATCAATTAATTATTTAATTCAATAATTAAATCATCGAAAAATATTTATTTAATTCAATAAATATTAAAATTAAATTATAAAATTCTCGTTCGTCACATCTTTCCCCCCTTAAAAGGATTCTGTCCCCAGAATGACTACTCAATAAATTCGACCCGTTACAAGTATACTACACTCCTAGTACTGTTAGGAAGAGGGATAGACCGCCTACAGATTGTCAAGTTGTAATTCATACTCCCGCGCGCAGTCGTGTCCAAGTAATGGACGAGGATTTCTACCAAGAGGAGATGCTTCATAGACCTCCTATATTAAATATAGAGGACAACAATGAATTAATTCAGTTAGAGAGTGGAGATGAACCTGATGAATTGGATCCCGAGATAGTTATTGTGCCAGATGACACTGATACTGAGGAATAGTTATTAACTGACACTGACACTGAATCTGAAGAAGAAGATGGTTATGAATCTCTAATACTTACACACAATGATTCTGACTCAGACAATGATTTTCATTAATATGTATGTTTAGTTTTAATTGTATTACATACAATTACATATATACAAGTGCTTTATATCCTTGACATGTTTATGTACCTTTCATTTATAGTTGTCATAGTTAACTATTTCATACAATTACTTATCATTATTGTCATTTTATTTATATATGTAAATCATGTAAATCCTTAACATGTTTATGTACCTTTCATTTTTATTTATAAATGTCTTCTGAACCAGCACAACGAAAGTGCGGGTTGGGTCGGGGCCCTAATCATGTGCCAAAGGCCCCGGCTAATCTGAATGATCGCATTCTCATACAAATCCGTCCTCCTCCAGAAAGCACGTAAGTTAAACATCGTGTATATATTACCATTTTATATTTCCATTGTTATAGATATATTTTAATGTAAATTGTTGTATATTGTAGTGATTTTCAAGATAGTAAGATTGTGAAGTGTATTTCACAATTATGCTTACAGAATTGGCCTACGCCAGTGATTACGTGGGCGAGCACACCTCTCGCCCATAAGGATGCAGTTTGGGCTAAATTTTAGGTATTTTTTTTATCACTCTGATAGATAATATATAGTTAATAATATTGTTTAGTAATATTGGATTATGGTAATATAATAGTTTTATATTATTATTGTTGTTTTATTTGCAAAAAAGGTATAGATGGGATGACTCGCAGACATCAGTTATTCAGACACTATTCTGGTAGAAGTGAGCCATATGGGTGCAGATGTGTGACCAGTGGAGATCTGAGAGTTGGGTCAAGAGATGCAAGATTGCCTCCTCGAATAGATCCTCAGGTGTATCTGAAGGCGACAAGGCAAAAGGCACGTATCGGGGCGACAGTATATCACAGCTGTAGCATATTGCTGCCAGGGTACGTATGTATAGCAAGCTTATTAGCTTAGTTATTTGTTTTTATGTTTACAGTCATGTTTTGTAGCTAAAATATCATATGTTTACATATTAATATGAGAACATGAACTGTAGGAGTCTCAGTCTCAAGGTCAACCTATCAATTGGTTGGATGTGTATGTGGCCACCCGCGATGGTCTGCCTGAGGTTGTTCAGATAGCGGTAATAAGTTAACTTTATACTAATATGTTGTTTATAAATTGTGACGACATTTTTTAGCATCTTTTAATTTATTTTTAACTATTTAATTGTTGACCTTCTAACAGGACACTTATAAGGGCTTAATGAACGAGCGCTATCCTGAAGGCACCCCGCGTCCGTCGATTGATTAAGAATTGTGGGAGAGGGCGTCAGTCGTGAAGAAAAACTACGTTAAAGGCCAAGGACAAAAATGACGCCCGACCATCAATGGCACAATCAGCTCTGCTCCCCAGTCTACACAATCATCAGGTCATCCAGCCTATCATATTCCTGCTAACTATGTGAGAGCGATCTTTTAGGATCGTGATCTTCTTCGTATACTGGGCAGGCATCTGCAGTCTCTGAGTCTTGATGAGTTGGCGGATGCAGTGGCGGTAGCAGCACGACATCAGGATGGCGATCAGGTATACTTGGATATTGTTGTGTCTTACTTACGTTTAAATAATTTCTATTGTTTAGCTTTCCCTAAGTCATCCATGTACGTCAACACATGTAACATGTTATATTCTTTTGCTAATTACAGTATCCTACTAATTTGGATGATGATGTGAAGAGCTACACTTATTTTTTAGATATTTGGGTAGTTGCCTTGTACTTTTATATTCATTCTTTGGACAAGTGTATTGATTGATATTGTGTTAGTTTATTTGTCTGCAATGGATGGATGTTTATATATGCTGTTGTACGTGGATGTGTTGGGATATTTATATAAATTATGGATGGATGTTTATATGGATGCTTATATATACTGCTGTATTGGGATTGAAAGCAAGTACAAAATAGGTATATTTTTTTTGGGAAATCAATAAAACAGGAAAAAATATTAAAACAAAATTATTAACATCAGCGACCGCATTCGGTCGCTACTACTAAGCGCGGTCGCTAATATCCTTTGGATACTTAGCGACTAACGCGATCGCTGTTTACGATCGCTGACATGTATGCCACGTCATCCCTGATAACTGACTCAGCATGAGTTAGATTAGAGATGGAGTCGGTCGCTGATACGTCAGTCGCTAATAATGGTCGCTGACGTCCATCCAGCGACTAGATTATCTGCGACTAATATTAGTGACCGCAGTTGGTCGCTAATACTCATTTGCGATGCGGTAGCAGATATGCGGTCGTTGATAAGCCTTTTCGTTATAGTGACAGTATATGTGTTGTCGTATTTTGCACGACAATTGTAATACTAAAGTTGTAGTTGTTTTCTATACCATGTATTTGGCCACCCAAGATGGATGATGTATATTTATTTTGGGGGCGTCACAGTTGGTATCAGAGCTTAGGAATATAGTCTCTGGCAGAGATCGGAGAATAGAACTAGGAGGGGAGAGACGAGTAAAATCCTTCGCTAGTGTGTCCTACCTAAGCTTAATTATTGGTCGGTCATAATATAGGGATATTATGTGGCATGTTAATTTTTTTAATTAACCCTTGTTTTATGACAGTATTTAAGAATTACAGCTGAGAATGTTAACAATGGAGTGAATGAGACCGTGGAGACACCTTTAATCACCAACCAGGAGAACGTGCAATAGGATGACAATGTTCCTCCTGTAAACAACAAAATCGATCAAAGGATGAATGATGTGATGTTTAGAAGCTTTTCGCTGTTCATGCAAAATCAGAAGAGGGAGACTCGTGTACAAAATATGGGTGGAAATGATAGCAACGCGTGGCTTGTCACAGCTAAGCAGTTCAAAGAGTTGGGACCACCAGAATTTTTTGGAAAGTCGGAATCGATCAAGGCGGAAACGTGGGTTAAGTAAATTACCAAGATATTTGATGTCTTGGGATGCACAGAGGAATAGAAGGTTCTATTTGCCACCTTTATGTTCCGTGGTGAGGCAGATTACTGATGGGAATCGGTGAAGCGTACCCAGCCAGACACACTCAATATGTCTTGAGAAACATTTTAGAAACTGTTCAATGACAAGTACTTTCCTTAAAGTATTCGTCATATGAAGGAGGTAGAGTTTATTAGACTGGAACAGAACAACATGACTGTGTCCCAGTACGATACTAAGTTCGCAGAGTTATCCAAATTTGTACCTCATTTGGTAGAGAATGCAAAATGCATGATGCGGATGTTTCTTAGAGGTCTGAAACCCGAGATTCGACAATATCTTATTTCTCATTTTCTCTATATTCAGATGTTGTAAATAGGGCTCAATTATTAGAGCGAGATAATGAGTATGTTCAACCGAGGGACCAGTGGAGAGGAAAGTATCCAGACAAAAGCGGTAACCACTCTGGTGGTAATCGTGGCCATGATAGTAGAAGAAGCGAGTCGGGAGGAGATTTCAAAAAGAGAAGGTACAATAATGACAACGTGAAGACGTCAACACCAGCATCAACTATTCCTAGGGGAGAAGAACGATTACCGGTTGTATGTTATAAATGCGGAAAAGAGGGACACATCAGTCCAAACAGCCCACAACAATCTAAGGTATGTTATAACTGTGGAAAGGAAGGTCATATAGCTAGAGATTATCTTGTAGTGAAACCAAGTCCAGCAGGGATGGTGACTCCAAAGGCTGTTCCGGACAAGTCAAAGTCAGCGATTCCTGGAAGAGCGTTTGTTGTGACTGGCCAAAACGCGAAAAACCCGAACGAGGTGATCACGGGTAAGCTAATCATAAACTCTTGCGAAGTTTATACCTTACTAGATACCGGTTCTACCCATTCTTTTATGTCTCCTGCTTGTTCTCAACGTTTGAACTTGACTCCGGAGAAATTAGACTTTGTCTTATCTGTTGTGACTCCGTTAGGAGAAACTTTTATTACATCCACTGTTTATAAATCTTGCTTGATCCAAGTTGGCACCATCACATTACCTGTTGATCTTATCTCTTTAAAGATACTTGCATTTGATGTGATTTTAGGAATTTATTGGTTAACCACTCATTATGCTAAAATTGATTATTTTTGTAAGGTTGTTAGTTTTCATATTCCTAACCAACCTGTTATGCGAATTCAAGCAACCAAACCACTAAAGTTAATCACTGTCATATCAAGCCATAAAGCCATTCGTTTATTAAAAAATAGATGTCAAGCTTTCTTAGCCCATGCCATGGACTTGAACAAAAATACGTCAGATTTGAATAATATTTCTGTTGTTAGTGAGTTTCCTGATGTATTTCCTGAAGAACTTCTCGGTCTACCCCCAGAACGTGAAGTTGAATTCTTTATTGACCTTGAACCTAGTACAAAACCCATTTTTAAAATCTCATATCGAATGGCTCCTATTGAACTTTAGGAGTTAAAGGTCCAACTACAGGAGTTGTTAGACATCGGTTTCATTCGTCCTAGTACATATCCTTGGGGTGCTCCTATTTTATTCGTAAAGAAGAAAGACAGGAGTATGCGACTTTGTATTGACTATCGGGAATTGAACCATATCACCATCAAGAATAGGTATCCACTACCTCGCATTGATGACCTATTCGACCAGTTGCAAGGAGCATAATTCTTTTCAAAGATCGATCTCCGTTCTGGATATCACCAGCTAAAGATTAAAATTGAGGATATTTCGAAGACTACTTTCAGAACTCGGTACGTGCATTATGAATTCTTAGTCATGTCTTTTGGACTGACTAATGCTCCTGCTTCTTTCATGGATATGATGAACTGTGTGTTCAAGGAATATTTGGATCAGTTCGTTATTGTCTTTATTGACGACATCCTCATCTATTCTAAAAGTCGTGAAGATCATGAGCGCCATTTGAAGCTGGTACTTCAAAGGCTTCGTGAAAATAAGCTATATGCCAAGCTGAAGAAATGCGAGTTCTGGCTTGAGGAAGTAGCATTCCTTGGGCACGTGGTGTCAAAATATGGAGTATCTGTTGACCCAATGAAGATTGAAGCAATACATAATTGGGAGCAACCGAAGTTGGTGATCGAGGTACGTAGCTTTTTGGGCTTAGCTGGTTTTTATCGGAGATTCGTGGAAGGATTTTCTCGAATCTCTACTCCGTTAACTCAGCTGACTCGAAAAGATACAAAATTCTTATGGAGCGAGGAATGCGAGAAGAGTTTCCAAGAGCTCAAGAGGAGACTCATTTCGGCACATGTCCTGACAATACCATCTGGTTCGGTTGGATTTGTTATCTACAGCGATGCTTCAAGTAAAGGGTTAGGATGTGTTCTCATGCAACATGAGAAAGTCATAGCCTATGATTCGCGATAACTCAAAGAATATGAAAGGAATTATCTTACTCATGATCTGGAGTTGGCAGCAGTCGTTTTCGCATTGAAGATCTGGAGACACTACCTGTATGGGGAGAAAGTGGAGATCTATACAGATCATAAAAGCCTCAAATATTTTTTTACCCAAAAGGAACTTAACATGCGGGAACGACATTGGCTCGAGCTGTTGAAAGATTACAATCATACCATTCAATACCATCTTGGAAAAGCGAACGTGGTAGCTGACGCATTGAGTAGAAGATCGTATGTGGGTACGAGTGCGATGTTGTTAACACAAATACCCATTTTGTACGACTTACAAAGGATGGAGATAGAGTTAAAGGATCTAAGTAATCACGTGATGATATCAAGCATACGAGTAGAACCGACTTTAATCGATAAAGTTAAAACTGCTCAAACTACAGTCCCAGAGCTAATGTATATGAAGAAGAAAGTACAAGAAGGTGTTATTCCAGAAGCAAGAATCGATGAAGAAGGAATACTTCGAGTCAACTCCAGACTTTGCATTCCTAACGATTCT
This sequence comes from Panax notoginseng, assembly GCA_016801055.1. Classification (NCBI taxonomy): domain Eukaryota; kingdom Viridiplantae; phylum Streptophyta; class Magnoliopsida; order Apiales; family Araliaceae; genus Panax; species Panax notoginseng. The sequence continues at coordinate 121,379,590 of CM029013.1, forward strand.
GACTTGAAGCATAGAATCATGATGGAGGCACACAACACACCGTTTGCAATCCATCCTAGAAGTACTAAAATGTATCATGATCTTCGGCATACATTTTGGTGGAACAATATGAAGAGAGTGATCGCGGAGTTTATCTCGAGGTGTTTAACTTGTCAACGTGTAAAGGCGGAGTATCAAGTGCCAAAGGGTCCATTGCAACCACTTGAGATTTTGAAATGGAAGTGGGAACACATTACCATGGATTTTATTACGGGTCTTCCCAAGATTTCTCAAGGCATATATGCGATTTGAGTTATTATTGATAGATTAACCAAGTCTACTCATTTCTTGCCGATACGGGAGACTTATTCCCTTGAACGTCTTGCTCGTATGTACGTGAATGAGATTGTGAGATTGTGAGATTGCATGGCATTCCAGTATTCATAGTTTCGGATCATGACCCAAGATTCACTTCACGATTTTGGGTTAGCTTGTAGAAAGCTATGAGCACGGATTTACGATTCAGTTCGGCATACCATCCTCAAATGGACGGGAAATAAAAAAGGTCTATTCAAACTCTTGAAGATCTATTAAGACTCTGTGTCCTAGATTTTAAAGGGAGTTGGGATAAGTACTTACCATTGGTGGAATTCTCCTACAACAACAGTTATCAGGCAAGTATAGGTGTGGCTCCATTCGAAGCATTGTATGGACGAAAGTGTCGCTCTCTAGTATATTGGGATGAGGTGGGAGAAGAAACGTTGTTGGGACTAGTGTTGGTACATATGATTACAGAGAAAATCCAAATGATCCGATAACGTATACAAACGGCACAGGATCGTCAAAAGAGTTATGCAGATCTTCATCGTAAGGACGTATAATTTAATATTGGCGATCATGTATTATTACGTATTGCTCCATGGAATAGAGTTACAAGATTTGGGAAGAGAGAAAAGCTTAATCCACAATTTGTTGGTCCATTTGAGATTCTTGATCGAATAGAAAATGTGGCCTATAGACTCGCATTACCTCTAAGCATGTCTCGTGTTCATAATATTTTTCACATATCTATGTTTCATAAATATGTGAAATACCCAAACCACATTATTGAGTTAGAACTAGACGAGATAACCGAAAATTTAACGTACGAGGAGGTACATGTCAAGATCTTGGATAGGAATGAGCATGTCCTACGCACAAAGGTTATACAACAAGTTAAAGTTTTGTGGAGGAACTATGCTATTGAGGAAATGACCTGGGAGTTAAAATCAGAAAAGAGAGCGAGGTACCCTCACCTTTTTGAAACACCAGGTACGAATGTCAATTTCGAGGACGAAATTTCATAAGGAGGGGAGGTTGTAAGACCCCAACTTTTTATAAATAAAATTAAATTTCCTCTAATTATTATTTTGAATAATAAGGTGTTAATTTGATATAATACTTTGGTTATGGGTGAAATGTGCAAATTTTGTAAAATAAGCAAGTGGTTATAAAATATTCATTTTTGTCGGAGAATATTCGTTTGGACGTGAAATATTCTTGCTGTCGGAGAATATTCATACGACGGCACAGCCATTTGTGGGCCCCATAGCAGAAAACGGTCGGATGAAGAAAATGACAAGTTTGAGTTTTTACAAATAACGGCGTAGTTGTTACCGTTAACACTGTTGGAATACCCGGTGGTTAACATACAGTAATACGCATAGTTGCACAGTAGCACACGATATTACACAGTATTTTTGAATTATTGATTCTTACGTAAGAAGGCACTACTCAATAATTGTTACAGTAATTACTGTTCAATATTTTATTTTATTGATTCAATAATTGCTACGTTGATATTTTATATTATTGTTGTTTCAATAATTGTCACTGCACAGTATTTTCTATTATCAGATCAATAATTCATATTATTTGAATAATATTATTAGATAGCATTATTGGTAATGTCTAAGGAAGTTCTGTCTAAGAAAGAAGTTTGGTCACCTAATTGCACGCCAGTAAGGAGAAATCCTTATCGAAAAACTCCCTCTTTCCTGGGAACGACCTGGTTGTCATAATTGTGATTTTGTAATATTATTTGTGAATAGTTAATTATTAATTTATATGATAAAGAAATATATTTTTTATATGGATATAAATGAATGAATTAATGTTGAGGTGTTTTTATCAGTATTTTGTCGGAATGGAGATATTAAAAATTATTCGTATGTGGATTTCAGACATTTTCTGTTTGAAATTTAGAAAAACTTTCTTCTACAAAGTTGTAGAGAATTAAATTTCCTATAGAAAGGACATAGAATTCGTATTTTTCTGATAAAAGGCTATTTATTAGGAATTATTGAAGTTTCAAAAATAAATTTTTTTATTAAAAACATGGTAAGCCCCACTTTTGGTTGGTGTGGAATTGGCTAATTTTGGTGGGGCCCACTTGAGGTGTGCTGAAAATTGATCAAAAGTGGCGTGCTTGAAAATTTTGTATAAAATATTATTTTATTAAATTTAGTCTGCTTTGGCGTTCTAAGCATTTTCGTATAAATAGAGTGTTTAGTTAGAATTGAAAATCACACCAGAACCATAAGATTTCTCTCTCTATATTATCGAGCGTATTTTGTGAGTATTTAGATACTTTGAGAGTTGCTATTCAGTGCATGTTACATTCAGCGTTATATCCAATATTTCAGTCAGAAGTACTGTTCTTTTGAGGTAAGGGATGTTATTTTCTTTTTAAATGATGTTATTTCGTTCAATATCATTATGCTAAAATATTGGTATTAATTATATTGTGAAATTTTTACCTTTTCATGTCGAGGTTACTATTCATGTATACGACACTATTCACGAAGTATGAATTTTCTTGTGGAATTTTTACCTTTTTGTGTCGGGGTTACTATTCACATATACGATACTATTCACAAATACAACACTATTCACAAAAAAATGAAATTTTCTCTTCTTTGTCCAAGATGTCTATTATGGTTACTATCTTTGATTGTATCCATATTTTGATATTCATTCTTGAATTTTACTCCACTATGGTTTATTATGGAGTGTTTTTGAACTTGGATTATCTAAAGTACGAATCCCTAATTTTTGTCCTTTTATTTCACTGGATTCGTTTTCTTTAAAATATATTTCATCATCCTCAGTCCTAAATGATGATATAACTGAATATCTTTGGCCTGTAGTGCAAAGATGAATGATTACTTGATGAATATCCTTGGCCCGTAGTGCAAAGATGAACAGGTGTTGAGATGAACATGACCAACTGGTGATACAAATGAATATCTTTGGCCTGTAGTGCAAAGATGAATATTTGGTTCAAGATGTATATTGATTGATATTACATGAATAAAATATTGATGATGAACTTTTAAATAATAGAAGACAGTAGATTTCATTTTCTACTTAACTCTTCTAATGAATTGTTATTTTCACTGCGAATATTGATCTAAAACTTGTTGTCCATTATATTTTATCTGATTTGTTAATGGCTAATGATAATTTGTTGTTCATTATCTTAGTCATAATGTTCTTTACTGGGCTAGTTGAGCTCACTCTTTTCTTTTTGTTCCATTTTTCTTCTCAGGAGGCGAGAATATATCGGGAACTAGTCGGGGTGTAGAGTGATATTTTCAGTCAGTTGTTTTAGCAGTCCTCACTATTTTATAAAATAGTATATCAATAATTGTAATAAGGACTTATTTGAGTTTGAATACTGTATAGAAGACAATATTTATATTTAAACTCACAGTATATGTGTTGTCTTATTTTGCACGAAAATTGTAATATTAAAGTTGTAGTTATTTTCTGTACTATGTATTTGGTGACCCAAGATGGGTGATGTATACCTATTTTGGGGGCGTCATATTATCTAAGTTCAAAAATACTCCATAATAATCAATTGTGGAGCAACATTCAAGAATAAAGATCCAAAAATAGATACAATCAAAGATAGTAACCATAATAGACAACTTGGACAAAGAAAAGAAAATTTAATTTTTTTGTGAATAGTGCCGTATTCGTGAATAGTGTCGTATACGTGAATAGTAATCTCGACTCAAAAAGGTAAAAATTTTACAATAAAATTTATTTCAATATTTTGGTATAATGATATTAAAAGAAATAACATCATTTATGAAAAAAACATAACATCCCTTACCTCTAAAGAACAGTACTTCTGACTGAAATATCAGATATAATTATGAAGAAAACTTACACTGCTTATCAACTCTCAAAGTATCTAAATACTCGTAAAAATACGCTCGATATTATAGAGAGAGAAAACTTCTGATTCTGGTGTGATTTTTAATTCTAACATATGCACTCTATTTATAGAAAAATACTTAGAACGTAAAAGTAAAAAATTTAATAAAATAATATTTTATTAAAAAAAATTCACGCCCACCATTTGACCAAATTCATCATCAGACCAGTGGGGCCCACCAACATAAAAAAAACCTTTTTCTTTAAAAAAATATTTATAACTCCAAAAATTAATTATTCCGGAACTTCAATAATTTATAATAAATAGCCCTTTTATCATAAAAATTCGAATCTTATGTCCATTTCATAGGAAATTTAATTCTCTACAACTTTGTAGAAGAAATTTTTTTTCAAATTCCAAACGAAAAATGACCGAAATCCACATACGGATGATTTTTAACACTTCCATTCCGACAAAATATTGATAAACACCTCAGCATTAATTCCTTCATTTATATCCACAAAAAATAAATATTTCCTTATCATATAAATTAATAATTAATTATTCATAAATAATATTATAGAGCTACAATATTAACAACCAGGTAGTTCTCAGGAAAGAGGGGGTCTTCTAGCAAGGATTTCTCCTTACTGGCGTGCAATTAAATAATCCCTCATAGATAGAACTTCCTTAAACATTGCCAATAATGCTATCTAATAATATTATTCAAATAATATAAATTATTGATCTGATAATTTAAAATACTGTGCAATGACAATTATTGAATAAATAATATAAAATATCAACGTAGCAATTATTAAATTAATAAAATAAAATATTAAACAGTAATTACTGTAACAATTATTGAGTAGTGACTTCTTACGTAAGAATCAATAATTAGAATTATTGTGCAATACCGTGTGCTACTGTGCAACATCGCGTATTACTGTATTTTAACCACCAGGTATTCCAATAGTTTTAACGGTAACAAGTATGCCGTTATTTATAAAAAAACTCATACTTGTCGTTTTCTTCATCCGATAGTTTTTCGTTATGGGGCCCACAAATGGTTGTGCCGTCGTATGAATATTTCCCGACAGCAAGAATATTCCACGACCAAATGAATTTTCCCCAACAACATTGAGTATTTTATAACCATTTGCTTATTTAAAATATTTGCACATTTTACCCATAACTAACCGCATTAATCAAATCAATCCTTTACTATTTCAAAATAATAAATAGAGAAATTTTAATTTTACAAAAAGTTGGGGTCTTACAACCTCTCATCCTTATGAAATTTTTTCCTCGAAATTGACATACGTACCTAGTGTTTCAAAAAGGTGAGGATACTTCGCTCTCATTTTTGATTCTAACTCCCAGGTCATTTCCTCAATAGCATGCTTCCTCCACAAAACTTTGACTTGTGGTATAACCTTTGTGCGTAGGATATGCTCCTTCCTATCTAAAATCTTGACAGGTACCTCCTCGTACGTTAAATCTTCAGCTATCTAGTCTGGTTCTAACTCAATAATGTGGTTTGGGTCTTTCACATATTTACGAAGCACAAATATGTGAAAAATTAAACATTATGAACACGAGACATGCTTGGAGGTAATGCGAGTCTATAGGCCACATTTTTTACTCGGTCAAGAATCTCAAATGGACAAACAAATTATGGATTGAGCTTTCCTCTCTTCCCGAATCTTGTAACTCCCTTCCATGGAGCAATACGTAACAATATATGATCCCCAACATTAAATTTTATATTCTTTCGATGAAGATCCACATAACTCTTTTGTCGATCATGTGCCGTTTGTATACGTTTTCGGATCATTTAGATCTTTTCTGTAGTCATACGTACTAACTCTGGTCCCAACAATGTTGCTTCACCCACCTCACCCCAACATACTGGAGAGCGACACTTTCGTCCATACAACGCTTCGAATGGAGCCACACGTATACTTGCCTGATAACTGTTGTTGTAGGAGAATTCCACCAATGGTAAGTACTTATCCCAACTCCCTTTGAAGTCTAGAACACAAAGTCTCAATAGATCTTCAAGAGTTTGAATAGTCCTTTTCGATTGCCCGTCCGTTTGAGGATGGTATGCCGAACTAAATTGTAAATCCGTGCCCATAGCTTTCTGCAAGCTAACCCAAAATCGTGAAGTGAATCTTGGGTCTCGATCAGAAACTATGGATACTGGCATCCCTCACAATCTCATTTATATACATACGAGCAAGGCGTTCAAGTGAATAAGTTTCTCGTATAGGCAAGAAATGAGCAGACTTGGTTAATCTATCGACAATGACCCAAATTGCATCTATGCCTTGAGAAACCTTGAGAAGACCGGTAACAAAATTCAAGGTGATGTACTCCCACTTCCATTCTGGAATTTCAAGTGGTTGCAATGAACCTTTTGGTACTTGATGCTCTGCCTTGACACGTTGATAGGTTAAACACCTTGATATAAACTCTGCAATCTCTCTCTTTATATTGCTCCACCAAAATATATGTCGAAGATCACGATACATTTTAGTACTTCTAAGATGGATTGCAAATGATGTGTTGTGTGCCTCCATCATGATTTTGTACTTCAAATCAAAGTCATTAGGAACACAAAGTCTGGAGTTGACTCGAAGTATTCCTTCTTCGTCGATTCTTGCTTCTGGAATATCACCTTCTCGTACTTTTTTCTTCATACGCATCAGATCCGGATCTGTGGCTTGAGCAGCTTTAACTTTATCGATTAAAGTTGGTTCTACTCATATATTTGATATCATTACGTGGGTACTTGGAGCCTTTAACTCTATCTCCATCCTTTGTAAGTCGTAAAAGATGGGTCTTTGTGTTAACAACATCGCACTCGTACCCGCATACGATTTTCTACTCAATGCGTAAGCTACCACGTTTACTTTTTCAGGATGGTATTGGATAGTATGGTCGTAATCTTTTAATAGCTCAAGCCAACGTTGTTGCCGCATGTTGAGTTCTTTTTGGGTAAAAAAATATTTGAGGCTTTTATTATCTAAATACAACTCCACTTTCTCCCCATATAGATAGTGCCTCTAGATTTTTAACGTGAAAACGATTGCTGCCAACTCTAGATCATGAGTAGGATAATTCCTCTCATATTCTTTGAGTTATCGCGAGGCATAGGCTATGACTTTCTTATGTTGCATGAGAACACATCCTAAACCTTTGCCTGAAGCATCGCTATAGATGACAAATCCCTCCGAACTAGATAGTATTATCAGAACAGGTGTTGAAATGAGTCTCCTCTTGAGTTCTTGAAAACTCTTCTCACAATCCTCGCTCCAACCGAATTTTGTATCTTTTCAAGTCAGCTGAGTTAATGGAGTAGCGATTCGAGAAAATCCTTCCACGAATCTCCGATAATAACCCGTTAAGCCTAGAAAGCTATGTACTTCGGTTACTGACTTAGGTTGTTCCCAGCTTTGTATTGCTTCAATCTTTGTCGGGTCCACTGATATTCCATACTTTGAAATTACGTGCCCAAAGAATGCTACTTCCTCAAGCTAGAACTCGCATTTCTTCAACTTGACATATAACTTGTTTTTGCGAAGCTTTTGGAGTATAAGCCTAAAGTGTTGCTCATGATCTTCACGACTTTTGGAATAGATGAGGACGTCATCAATAAAGACAACCACAAAATGATCCAAATATTCCTTGAATACTCCGTTCATCATATCCATGAAGGCCGAAGGCCGCAGGAGCATTAGTCAATCCAAAAGACATGACTAGGAATTCATAATTCCCGTACCGAGTCCTGAAAGCAGTCTTTGGAATGTCATTAGTTTTAATCTTTAACTGATGATATCCGGAACGAAGATCGATTTTTGAGAAGAATTTAACACCTTTCAACTGATCAAACAGGTCATCAATGCAAGGTGGTTCAACTCCCGATAGTCAATGCAAAGTCGCATATTCCCATCTTTCTTCTTTATGAATAAAACATGGGCACCCCAAGGAGATGTACTAGGACGAATGAAACCAATGTCTAACAACTCCTATAGTTGAGTTTTTAACTCCTGAAGTTCAATAGGAGCCATTCAATATGGGGTTTTAGAAATGGGTTTTGTACCGGGTTCAAGGTCAATACAAAATTCGATATCACGCTCTGGGGGTAGGCCAGGAAGTTCTTCAGGAAAAATGTCAGGAAATTCACTAACAATAGAAATATTATTCAAATCTGACATATTTTTGTTTAAATCCATGACATGGCTAAGAAATCTTGACATCTGTTTTTCAATAAACGAATGGCTTTATGGCTTGATATGATAGTGATTGACTTTAGTGGTTTGATTGCTTGAATTCGTATAACAGGTTGATTAGGAATATGAAAACTAACAACCTTACAAAAATAATCAATTTTAGCATGATGAGTGGTTAACCAATCAATCCCTAAAATTACATCAAATGCAAGTATTTTCAAAGGGATGAGATCAACAGGTAATGTGATGGTCCCAACTTGAATCAAGTATGATTTATAAACAGTGGATATAATAAAAGTTTTTCCTAACGGAGTTTCAACAGATAAGTCAAATTCTAATTTCTCAAGGGTCAAGTTCAAATGTTGAGCACAAGTAGGAGAGATAAAAGAATGGGTAGAACCAGTATCTAATAAGGTATAAACTTCTCAAGAGTTTATGATTAGCTTACCCGTGATCACCTCGTTCGGGTTCCTCGCATTTTGGGCAGTCACGACAAACGCAATCCGTTGAACCATTGACTTTAACTTTTTTGGGATTGACTTTGGTGTCATCGTCCTAACTGTACTTAACTTCTCTATAGAGTACATTCCACCCTCAATTGCTTCATCCCACTCTTGATCCATGATTTGAATCATCACTCTCTGATCCATATCGAATTGGGGTTGACCGCTTTGCACAGGGTAATTCTGAACTCGATGTTGGATTCTCCTAATTGCTGTCCAAAAAGCAAAATCCATTTCAACTATTTTGGCCTTCTTGGATCGGACGTCTTTTTCTATGATATCAACGCGTCGTGAGGCTTTTACCTATGCATCCTCCATTCTCATTCGTTCAGTTGTTTCTTCTTTCATCAGAACTTTGACCATAGCATTCTCAGATTCCAGCTCTAATATAATATGCTCTGCCAGACAGAGCTTTTGTTCAAGCCTCGCATATCGGGTAGCAAAATCTAGAATTGTTGCATCCTTTTGCTCCACGACCGCCTGCCGTTCTTCAGCCTGCTCTTCTAACTCATGAATACGATTATGCAGTTCTACATTTCGATCATAAAATTCTCCTAATAAATCCTCCTCAGGTTCCTCTTCTTCCTCACTTTCAGCTGCTACCTCTGCGACTAGCTCGGGTGCAACTATTAATTCTTCACTCACCACGTGGATATCTCTAATTTCTTCTTTTTCTGACATCACATTATCCTGGTTGGTGATTAGAGGTGTCTCAACGGTCTCATTCACTCAATTGTTAACATTTTCAGCTGCTATTCTCAAATACTGTCACAAAACAAGGGATAATTAAATAAATTAACATATCACATATTAGCCCTATGCTCCGACTGACCAATTAAATATCAAATAAGCTTAGGTAGGACACATTAGCGAAGGATTTACTCGTCTCTCCCCTCCTAGTTCTATTCCCCGATCTCCACCAAAGACCATATCCCTAAGCTCTGATACCATCTGTGACGCCTCCAAAATAGGTCCACACAACCTATTCTGAGTTGCCAAATACATGGTACAGAAATCAACTACAACTTCATTTTTACAATTGTCGTGTAAAATATGGCAACACATATGATGTGAGTTTAAATACAAATATTGTCTTCTAGATAATATCCAAACTCAAATAAGTCTTTATTACAATTATTGATACACTATTTTACAAAATAGTGAGGACTGCTAAAACAACTGTCTTGAACCATCACTCCACACCCTGACTAGTTCTTGCTATATTCCCACCTCCTGAGAAGAAAAATGGAATAAAAGAAAAAGGATGAGCTCAACTAGCCCGGTAAAGAATATTATGACTAAGATAATGAAAAACAAATTATCGTTAGCCTTCAATAAATCAGATAAAATATAATGGACAACAAGTTTAGATCAATATGTACAGCAAAAATAACAATTAATTAGAAGAGTTAAGTAGAGAATGAAGTTTACTCTCTTCTATGATTTAAAAGTCTGTCATCAATATTTTATCCATGTAACATCAATCAACATACATCTTGAATCAAATATTCATCTTTGCACTACGGGCTAAAGATATTTATTCGTATCACCAGTTGGTCATGTTCATCTCAACACTTGTCCATCTTTGCACTACGGGCTAAAGATATTCATCAGGTAATCATTCATCTTTGCACTACAGGCCAAAGATATTCAGTTATATCACCATTTAGGACTGAGGATGATAAAAATATTTTCAAGAAAACGAATCCAGAAAGATAAAATGACAAAGATTAGGGATTCGTACTTTAGTTTATCCAAGTTCAAAAACACTCTATAATAATCAATTGTGGAGTAAAATTCAAGAATGCAGATCAAAACATGGATATAATCAAAGATAGTAATTATAATAGACAATTTGGACAAAGAAAAGAAAACTTAATTTTTCTGTGAATAGTGCAATGTTCGTGAATAGTGCCGTATACGTGAATAGTAACCTCAACGCGAAAAAGTAAAAATTTCACAATAAAATTCATGTCAATTTTTTGGTATAATGATATTAAAAGAAATAACATCATTTATGAAAAAAACTAACATCTCTTACCTCAAAAGAACATTACTTCTGACTGGAATATCGAATATAATACTGAAGAAAACTTACACTGCTTATCAACTCTCAAAGTATCTAAATACTCGTAAAAATACGCTAGATATTATAGAGAGAGAAAACTTCTGATTCTGGTGTGATTTTCAATTCTAACCTAAGCACCCTATTTATAGAAAAATACTTAGAACGCTAAAGCATAAAATTTAATAAAATAATATTTTATTAAAAAAAATTCACGCCCACCACTTGACCAAATTCATCAGCACAACAGTAGGGCCCACCAACATAAACATTTTTCTTTAAAAAAAATATTAATAACTCCAAAAATTAATTATTTTGGAACTTCAATAATTCATAATAAATGACCCTTTTATCAGAAAAATTTAAATCTTATGTCCATTTCATAGGAAATTTTATTCTTTACAACTTTGTAGAAGAAAGTTTTTCTAAATTCTAAACGAAAAATGACTGAAATCCACACATAGATGATTTTTAATACCTCCATTCCGACAAAATACTGATAAAATACCTCAGCATTAATTCTTTCATTTATATCCACATAAAATAAATATTTTCTTATCATATAAATTAATGATTAATTATTCACAAATAATAATACATAACTATAATATTGACAACTAGGTCGTTCCTTGGAAAGAGGGGGCCTTCCGGTAAGGATTTCTCATTACTGGCGCGCAATTAAATAACCCTTCCTAGACAGAACTTTCTTAGAAATTGCCAATAATGTTATCTAATAATATTATTCAAATAATATAAATTATTGATTTGATAATTTAAAATACTGTGCAATGACAATTATTGAATCAATAATATAAAATATCAACGTAGCAATTATTGAATCAATAAAATAAAATATTGAATAGTAATTACTGTAACAATTATTGAGTAGTGGCTTCTTACGTAAGAATCAATAATTAGAATTATTGTGCAATACCGTGTGCTACTGTGCAACATCGCGTATTACTGTATTTTAACCATCGGGTATCCCAGTAGTTTTAAAGGTAACAACTACGCCGTTATTTATAAAAAAAACTCATATTTGTCATTTTCTTCATCCGACAATTTTTTGTTATGGGGTCCATAAATGGCTGCGCCGTCGTACGAATATTTTCCGACAGCAAGAATATTCCACGACTAAATGAATATTCCTCGACAACAATGAGTATTTCATAACTACTTGCTTATTTAAAATATTTGCGCATTTTACCCATAACTAACCACATTAATCAAATCAACCCCTTACTATTTCAAAATAATAAATAGAGGAATTTCAATTTTATAAAAAGTTGGGGTCTTACATTATGTGTAATAATTTGTCTCAGTTTGCAGGATATATTTTTGACTCTTAACATTTTGACTAAGCCTTATTAATGGTTTTGGATCATGTATTCTTACTCTCTTTTTTTATTTCCTCATTCACATGTATTTCTAACATAGTTATATTAAATGAATTTGACCCTTAGGATTTGCAAAGTTGGTGGTCAAAGCTAGATACTCAAGTAAAGGTGTACTGATTATGAATGTTTGTCAATTATTTCATCTTTTCTGATTAATAATTGAATTATTTTTGAGAAATTATTTCACCTTTAATTTGGTCAATTGAAGCCTTATTTGAAGGGTTTCTCCTCTTCAAAAGCTTATGCAAAAATACAGTGTCGGAATGGTGGGGTTTGATTTAACAAATCTCTATCGTACGTAGTACTGAGAGAGAGATAGACAACTTAAATGTTTGGAAGATATAATATTGTATTTTTTTGTGGTGTTTAAATTGTAGGATGTAAAATGTGTTGCATTGTGAATTTTGTAAACACATTTAGCCATTCTTTTTGTTGTAATTCTCCTAGGTCTTGAACTTCTTTTGGACAAATTAAATACATTTATAACCCTTTTTTAGGGGGAGATACTCCTTAGCAAGGATGAGTTTAAAGTCTGATATATATTCTCTTTATCTTTTTGCTGGAATTATTAAGGTAATATGACTCATAATTTTATGTTAAGGTATTTCAACAAATTTACAGGAATTGTGTACTTCGAATTCTTTTTTTACATGAATTGTGTATTTTGAGTATTTTTTGACATGATTGTCAGATAAATTATTAAATTCATTATTCAAACTAGCCGTGCATTGCACGGGCTATCAACTAGTATATAGTAATGGTAGCACGGTAGTACTCAATTTAACTAATATTAGTAATGATATGACTTTAATTTTTTACAATTTAAAAATAAATTTGTCTTTTCTCCCTGCCAAACTTCAATTTAGAGAATAAAAGGTAAAAGACTTAACACCCCCACCCAAACAAAAAACAAACAAATTTTGGTACATTTTACAGAAAACTATGAACTTTTATTTTTATTAATTAAACTAATAATATCTCAAAAAGGATATCAAGAATAATTAAGATTTGACCTAACCTCTCTCTCTCCCCTTTTACAAACTTAGCAACCACCTCCTTAATACTTATTTATGGCCCAAAATAGCGGCAAAAAAAATATTCTTTCGCCTTATGTCTTAATGTATAATTTGTTATAAAGTTATGTATGTCTAGATTCATATTATGGATGTCTAGGTGCATGTAACTTCCATGTCATTGAGTTATAAAACTCATAACCTTTGAGTTTTGTAACCTACTAGTATTTATATTAGTATTGATGTTATTATATCTATAAATAATAACATTTGTAAAGTGAATGATGAATATATATCAAAGTAAAAAGAGAATGCTTTCTTTTCTCTAATCTTATTTGTTCTTGATTTTAGTAATATTTTATAACACGTTATCAGCATGAATTGCTTCTCACTTTTGTCTTGAAGATAATCATATTTGATTTGAAGGAGAAGGTATATATATATCTATTATTTACATGTAGTTGCCTATATGCTCATTTTTTTTATTTCAGTGTACATGCACATTACTTATATATATATATATTGATATGCAACATACTGCATAATATATTGCATGCCAAAAAAAAATTATACGACAGGCTTATGGAAATTACTTGTTAAAATTAAAATATTGATGTATGTCGGTCTTTATTCCATCTTCGATGCATCTAAAAATCATATGTATTGACAACATCAAATGGTAACATGTGACTTACTCAAACATAAACAGAAAGTATTAATCATTAGCATAATAATCTTTGAAAGCCCAAAAGGTTAGCATATCAGTAGATTCATAGATTTTATTTAAATTACCCCTGAATGTTTTTTTAATTTATTTGCGTATTTCAAGTTTATATATAATTTAAAAACACAAAAGAGAAAAACATTAAGTTTACAAGCTTGTTATAAAGTACACCCTTCTGTTGGTTTTGGAGTAAGGTAATACCAAGATCCAAGTGAAATTGACTTAAAGATAATCCTCCATGTAATACTGGTTTTGCTTTAACATCACATGCTATAAGTGGTGATGATTTGTAAACAATTTTTTTTAAAAATAATTCAAAACTAATCATCTAGATCCCCAACCAAAGGCTAGTACGATACACTTCTAAGATACATCATGTTTGATATTCATGCACATGTGGATAGTTATAATAAACTAAATTTCTAATGATTTTTGATATATTTTTGTATGAAGTTACAATGACAAATATACTTAGTAGTGTTGGTTTGTTATTTAGTTTTAGTGGACAAATATTCCCTGAAGCGATAAAGGAAACTATGTTCACAGAAATGATATTATGTCTTCTAGTGGCTGTACAAAATAATGAGTTTTTGCTAAAAAACCAACAATCTCACTCGACCGATTCTATTACATTCCCTGAAGTGAATGGAACCTCATTTGATAATCATAGAGGAAATTATGGTTGTGGTAGTGGACGTGAAAAGAACAATTAATTTAGAAAAGGGAATGTACTCTTCGTACTCCTAAACATTTGGTAGATTTGTACCAAGACTCCATAAAAGAAAAGGAAATAAAATTAAAATAAATTTTATTGATCATAATGATCCTGAAGATCCCATGAATTATTTTGACTTTTTCAAATGGAGTGGATATACGTTATAATGGTTATCATATTGAAACCAATATTAAAGGCAGCGAAGAATTTCTTTATATTACTTCAATAGTATCGGGCCAGAAGCTCATATTAGAAAAACTGTATATTTTCTCTTCTGGTTATATTATACTAAAATGAGAATAGTTGAAACAAATGTTGTAATACACCAGAAGTGTGCAATACACCAGAAGTGTTTGGATCCAAATGTTTTTATGATTTGGCATGATCATTTAGGATCAATAATGATGCATTGAATTATTGAAAACTCCCATGAACATTCCTTAAAGAACCAGAAGATTCCTTTACCTTTTGATTATATCACAGTAAATTAATTATCAAAGTATCACATTTAATTATTGTTATTTAGTTAAGAAAGAATTCAGAGTGATATTTTTAAGGTATATTTTGAGGATTGTTATTTTAATAGTCTTCCCACCATTAGGGGGAGAAAAGTCGTTGCCTGAAGCACGACGTGAGATCATTGCCTGAAGCACGACGGGAGATTAATTGAAATATTTCAACGTTATTTAATCTTGATCCTTATACAAATCCATATGAACTAGAAGTTCAAAGGATAATTGATTTGCAATGAATTGCAAATCAATTACCAGAATTATTCACCGATAATAAGAAAATAGTGATATCTCACATTCTAGCTGCTAATACTCTAGCAGAGATTGAAGTCCCTGTAGGACAATCAGTTAATACATCAGCAAATTGAATCAAAATTACACCTGAAGCGTGGAAGATCTATCAGTGTTAAAAAAATAAAATTTCCCAAAAGAAGAAAGTACAAGAAAAATAAGTTGTAGTCTATAAAGAGGCTATACCCATGAAACAGGCTACAAAATTTATCGATCTATCCAAAACTTATGAACAAAATTCTCCTGTAAATAAAACTCTTGAAGAGGTATCCCCTGAAGAGGATGAGTTATCCCCTGAAGAGGACCAGGTACCTAAAAATAACAAGATCTCGATACATTATGTATATAGAAGAGGCGGATATATTGGATAGAAATAAAATTGTTGTCGACAACATATTTTCATATAAATTGTTCTTGATATTACCAGAAGTAATGATCATGAATATAAATCACAAATTGTTGATGAATGTAGAAATATTTGGCCAATGTGAAAAGAGGCGATTCAAACAGAATTAAATTCACTAAGTAAATGTGAAGTTTTTGGACCTGTAGTTCGAACACCTAAAGGTGTAATGCCTATTGGATACAAATAGGTATTTTTACATAAACAAAATGAGAAAAACAAAATTATAAGGTACAAAGCGTGACTTGTAGCACAAAGGTTTCTCGCAGAAACCTGGTATTAATTATAAAGAAACATATGCTCCTGTAATGGACGCAATTATATTTAGATTTTTAATTAGCTTGGTAGCAAAAGAAAATTTGGATATGCGATTAATGGATATTGTTACATCATATCTGTATAGATCATTAGATAATTATAACTACATGAAAATCCCTGAAGGATATTAAATATCTGAAGCATATAATTCTACATCTCGAAGTATGTATTCTATCAAGCTACAAAGATTCTTATATGAGTTAAAGCAATCTAGATGCATATTGTGGTATAATCGCCTGAGTGGATATCTTTTGAAAGAGGATTTGAGAATAATCTAATTCGTGCATGTATTTTCATCAAAAGATCATAATCTGGATTTGCTATTATTACTGTATTTATTGATGAAAGATCTTGCTCTAGAAGAGTCAACAAAAATAACAAATTTGAGATGAAAGATATTGGTAAGACATAGAATCTCTGTCTTGGCCTACAAATTGAACTATGAATTCTTGTTCATTAATCAACTACACAAAAAAAGTCCTGAAGTAACTATACATGGATAACATTAATCCTTTGAGTACTCTAATGATAGATTGGTCACTTAATATCAAGAAAGATCCGTTTTGACCACAAGAAAATGATGAATTTTTTTTTGGTCCTGAAGTACCATATCTTCATGAAATTGGTGTTTTGGTCCTGAAGTACTATATCTTAATGTAATTGGTACTTTGATGTATCTTGCAAATTTGACAAAACATGATATAACATTTGCAGTTAACATACTAGCAATGTATAGTTATGCACCAACTCGAAGACATTGTAATGAAATTAAACATATTTTACGTTATCTTTGTGAGACTATTGATTTAGGATTATTTTATCCAAAAGGTGATAGAACCAAACATATTGCACCAAAATTATTTTATACACATGAGTCCCAGAAGAATGGTAATATTGATATCAAGCATTTATGATCATGTGATAATTTGGTTGATATATTCATTAAGTCATTACCAACTATGATTTTGAAGAAGATGGTGCATAATATTGGCATGCTTCGACTTAATGATATTTTTACCATGAATAATGAAAATTCTATGTACTTATGAAGGGGAGTAAAAAGAATATGTGTTGATTGTACTCTTTTTCCTTCACTAAGATTTTTTCCCATTGGATTTTCCTTTGCAAGGTTTTAATGAGGCAATCCCAAGGCACTAGAAGTTATACAAGAATATTGTACTCTTTTCCTTTGTCAAAATTTTTTCCACTTGGTTTTTATTTGGTAAGGTTTTTAACGAGGCATATTCTTAGAAAATTACTACAAAAGAACTCCATCCCTTCTGTATGAAGACAATGCTGCATGTATAACTCAATTAAAAGGAGGATACATCAAAGGGGATAGAAGAAAGCATATATCACCAAAATTCTTTTTCACACATGACCTTGAAAAGTGTGTTAACATTAATGTTCAGCAAATTCACTCAAAAGATAATCTAGCAGATTTGTTCACCAAAGCATTACCAACTACAACGTTTGAAGGATTGCGTCACAATATTAGAATGCGACTGCTGAAGGACTTAAGGATATATTCATAAGGAGGAGCTAATACACACTGCACTCTTTTTCCCTTAACCAAGGTTTTTTCCCATTGGGTTTTTTCTAGTAAGGTTTTTAATGAGGTAGCTTTCAATGCGTATAGCTATACAATAGACATCCAATGGGGAGTGTTATAAAATTATGTATGTCCATGTCATTGAGTTATGAAACTCATGACCTTTGAGTTTTGTAACCTACTAGTATTTATGTTTGTATTGATGTTATTATATCTATAAATAATAACATTTGTAAAGTGAATGATGGATATATATATATATATATATATATATATATATATATATATATATCAAAGTAAAAAGGGAATGCTCTCTTTTCTCTAATCTTGTTTGTCCTTGATTTTAGTAATATTTTATAACATAATTTGATTTATATGTACACTTATTATTTTTTGAAATTATCAAATAGTTTATACATTCATCATAAATAATAATGTACTCAATAAATATTGTAGTGGGCTTTGATCACCTGTTAACAAATAACTATTTTACACGATTGATAAAATTTGTTCTTAAAAAATTACAACGCAAAATACTAAAATTTTATACTAATAGTTGACAAATAAAAAAAGAGTAAATTGGACCCGTATATACCTTATGTTAGAATTTGAGCCAAAATTAAAATGAATTTTAATAATTATTTTAAGTGAATCCACATATCAATATATTCTACTCTATGAGTAGTTCATTTTAATAATTATTTTAAGTGAATCCACATATCAATATATTCTACTCCATGAGTAGATTAAATTAAGTATTTAGAAACTCAAATCCATGAAGAAATGAATGAGATATTAATTCCCAAAAATCACCCTTGAAAATGATAATAAATATATATGGGAAGCCAAGTCCCACATTGGTTAAGAACTAAATATTTAATAGGTTTATATACATGAAAGTTGCTCTTGGGTTTGGGTTTCAAGGGGCACCCCGTTTTTGTGGAAGGGAGAGGACCTAGCCAAGGCTTGGTTTAAATTAACACGTGCACCACCGTCGATCGGCCTGGCTCGCGGTTCGTGGGTCTGGGTTCTTGTATATAATTTTTTGGACAAAATTTATTTAAATTTTTAATTAAAAATTTATTTTATTATTTATTTAGTTCTATTATCAAAAACTGTCGTTTTGATAATTTATTATCATTATAACTGTGTTGTTTTTTGAAGCATTACTTGTCGAACATACGCGTCTAAACTGCATCGTTTTGGGAAATGCTATCTGCTTGAACAGGCACTGCAAAACTACGTCATTTTTAACTAAACGGACGTGCCATTTTTGTTAAGCCTTAAACTACGTCGTTTTATGGTCCGAAAAGACGCGCCTCTTCTTATTAGTTTTAAAACTACGTCGTTTTGGCTTAATGGTACCTTTTTAAGGGTTATGTCCCTTTTGAAGGGTCACTAATCCCTCCTATAAATAGATTAGTGATGCACAATAGGCCAGCCTGACCTGATCCGGCCTGGGCCTGCCAAGCCTTAGCCGTTGACCAGGCTAAGCCAGGCCTTGACTTTCAGACTGCTAGGCCAGGCCAGGCCAGGTATGACGCAATAAAATGTGGCCTATTGAATCCCGCATACCAGGCCAGGCCCGACCCTACCCTACTCAGACCAAGCCCAAACAAGTTCTTTTTAAATTCCATGCTTTAACTTCAAAAAATTTATCTTGAACTAACCTCCATTTATAGAACAAAGATAGGACAAGACAACAAAATTAGTCAATGTGGGACTCTGTCACTCTAAGGTATATATGTTACTTCTTTTGTGCTCATGTTAACATGGAAAATAACTCCTAAACTAAGTGCTGCTATGGAATCTGCTGCAAGAAAAGCAACAAGCCACACAATTCTTAAGGGGTGCTATGAAATATGCATAATTAGTTTGCTTCATGTGTATCCTCACTACAAAGCCAAAAGATATCCTTCCACAAGAAAAGAATTACTTTATGGAATCATTAAATTACAGTAAAAGAATTGCAGGAATATTTAAATGGACCAAAAGAGAATTAAACCAACCCCATAGTCAAACCTCTCCGATAAGCTATTTCCACATAGTATTTAATTAAAAATGGTAAAAAAACTAAAAATTAATGCTTAGGAAAACATGCAGTAAATAAATTCCAAAGAGGTCAGCTACTAAAACATTTTCAATTACTGTTTATAATAAAAGTTGCTAAATAAACGCCTTTGCTATAGTAGATTATAGTTCAGTACAATTTGAAAAAAAATAGGAGTTCAATATTCTGAAAAAAGACATGAGCACCCGACAAGTAACTGTGCATGTGCAATTTAAAAGATGTTAACATGAAAAAGGACTCCTAAACTAATGTTTGTCTTGATGAATGATATATAGCTTTTGTTTAGTCCCACACTCCCACATCGCCTACCCTCCAAATTTTTGCTAGGCATTTGACAATATAAATAAACATTCATCCTTCTGTAAAATAAATATACTTGTATGAGTCCATATGTTGGCATGCCAAGCCTGTTGGACTTGGGCAGCTTACATTAGTTAAAATAAAATAGACTAGTTGGGGTCCAATTTCTATAGGCCAAATTAGGCCTTGGGCCGTTTCAGGCTTCGGGTCGGACAAGTTTGAAGGCCAGGGGATAAGTTTGAAGGCCAGGCCGAGCCAGGCTTTTTGAAAGGCTGGGCCGGGCAGTAGCCAAAAATTTATGGTCTGTTTGTAGCCTTACAGGCCAGGTCGGACCTGTTCAGGCCTTAACCAGGCTAGGTTTTGACCAGGCCGGGCTCAGGCCGGACCAAGGCCAGGTCGCAGGCCGCAGGCCATTTGTGCACCACTAAAATAGATAGGAGGGGCAACCATTTGATTCACTCAATTCATTCAAGAATTAAGCATTCTAAGTCTTCTTCTTCTTCATTTCATAAACAGTTTATAGTTTATATTGAGAGAGAGTCTAGAGCATTTATTTTGGTTCATTGAGTGTGTTATTTGTAGTGTTGCTATAACACACGTTGTCATTGTATCCTGAGAGATAAGTGCTATAAAACTATAAGTATGGAGGCCATAATTGTCTTAAGGATATTGTACATAGTACTAGCCTTGACATACTCATTTTCTGCATTGATGTACAACAGATACGTTAATATATATATATATATATATATATATATATATATATATATATATATATATATATAGTGTTAATTCACTTTTTCTAACACCTTATTTATGCAGCCAAGCTAACCAAGAAAGAAAAATATCCAAATCCTCTTCTTTGGCAAATCCATTTTACCCTCCTTCATGTTCTTCTTCAACTTGATTATTTTCAATACTCAATTTGTATGGTGTTGGGCCATAATACTTTATGCATTTGGGCTTGACCGATTGGGTCCTTCCTTTAGACCATGATACTTTACACGTTGGACCAATCCGGATGGGCCCATTCCTTGAGTTATATTTATTGTGTCTTAAATGTATTGGGCCTTTGATTTGGGGCTGATCCATTAGGTAAATAATATCTAAATACCAACTTTGACCGGTAATGATCAAAAAGATAACAGTTAACTGTTATCTCTGCCATGCATTAATGAGGATTGGATATGTTCGGCTGGCGGTGGCAACAGGGAAAGGATGGAGCAGGTGAGTTGCCTGCATTCTGCTGAGGACATATCTTTCTTCGGTATCTTTAATGGCACCTTTCAAGGAATAAGGACATATCTTTCTTCGGTATCTTTAATGGCGAAGTTCGTTCCTGCTAAACCATCGTACTTGTATTTGACACCGAGTTTGTCGGTAGCAGGAACAGTTTTGGTGTGTGAAGTTGGGGATAAGTAGCACCTTGTCCTTAGGGATGATGAAATAAGCTGATGAAGTTTAGGGGGAAGCTGAAGAGTCTGACAAAACCGTTGCAGCACTTCGGCAGAAGCAGAGTTAGGGGACGCTGTTTGCATACATATATTCTACTTTGGACTCATCCCCCTTCTTGAGGAGTTTTGGTGCCGTCTGAAGCTAGGGATATTCTTCGGAGGATTTCATGTGGATATTTGTGCTAGTTGAATAGTCCGATCCTACATCAGCCACCAAAAATGCTCTATTCAATTTTATCTCCTTTACCTTTTACTGTCTGGGGGGTAGTCATGCTGGGCCCATTACCTAAGGGTCAGGTTAACAGACGACAGTTCTTGTGATCGAAGTTTGAAGCATTCTTGAATGACTTCGACAACTCATTCATAGTCTGACATGCACATACAAATGCCACCTCGGTGTTAGAAGGTTCAGGTGGACTCGCTGGCCATTCGATGGTAGCCTCTTCGGTAGGTGGTCCTTATGAATTTGTCAGACCCTTCGTGGTAGGCAAACTTTATCAGTGTTAGGAGGTTCGGGTGGACTCGCTGACCATTCGATGGTAGCCTTATCGGTAGGTGGTCCTTATGAATTTATCAGGCCCTTCGTGGTAGGCAAACTTCATCAGTGTTAGGAGGTTCGGGTGGACTCGCTAGCCATTCGATGGTAGCCTCTTCGGTAGGTGGTCCTTATGAATTTGTCAGGCCCTTCGTGGTAGGCAAACTTCATCAGTGTTGGGAGGTTCGGGTGGACTCGTTGGCCATTCGATGGTAGCCTCTTCGGTAGGTGGTCCTTATGAATTTGTCAGGCCCTTCGTGGTAGGCAAATGTCATTCTGGGGGTTTGTTAGGCCCTTCGTGGTAAACAAATTTCCTATGGTGCAGTCTACCTCTCACTTCGGTAACGAATAAGTATTGCATTACTTTATTACCTGATTTTGTCTACGTGTTGAGTTCGGATTGTCTTATTACTTAACTTGATCTTATCTGTTATATGACTTGTTTAATCATCTACTAACAGTTCAAAGTTAAGTTCAAAAAGAGCTTGTACATTTTTCAAGTTGACAGATGATAAACTATTAACAAAAAATGATTGTAAAGGAGTAATAAGGAACAAAGATGATATTTCATTGATATAATACTTGTTACAAAATAATAAAATTTTTTATAGAAATCCTACAACCAAAGGAAATCATCTTCAGGCTTCATCTTCATCTTCAAAAGAGTCAAGTATGGCTGGATCAACCTTAGCTGTGACAAGTCTAGCCTTGTCCTTGCTTCGACATTCATCATACTCATCAGAGAACATCTGAATGATTTTCTCATTCAACTCAGCCGATTTTCGATAGTCCTCTTGAATTTCCTTGCGAAGATCTTCGGTCAGAGGTGGACCTAAATCTCTAAGGACGCAAAGTTCCCGAAGCTCCTCTTCGAACTTCGCTTGGTCCTTCGCTCGTTCTTTCATAATTCGCGACTGCTTAGCTTCTAACTCATTTACTTGCAGCGCCAGACTCTTGTTGGTCTTCACATGCATATCATTCTTTTCAACAAGGATTTCGTTTCTATGAACCAAGTTCACGTTCATATCAGTGATCATTTGATGATTGGCTTCAGCTGCCTCCATTTTCTCTTTCAGTCTGTGCACATCTTTTTGGAGGCATTAATTGTTGTAAAGAGTAGTACCTAGATCACTTCTCTCTTTGGTCAAAGTCGACTTCAAAATGGTATTTTCTCGTCAGGCTGCATCTTCTTCAGCTTCGACTTCTTTGTATCGAGGGAGAAGACGCCCGAATACAGCGTTTGCCTGTAGATATTCAAAAATAATCAGTTAATCTTCCAGAGATATATATAATTTCAAATGAATAGATAGTTGTAACTCACTTTAGCATGGTAGCTCATGCCTTCCTCTATTAAATCCCTAATCGAGCTATTTCTGAACCGATGGTCATCGGTCTCTCGGATAAAGGAGTCGAACAATTGGAAAGGAAAGTTTCCATTGAACTCGGTCCATACTGTAGGTGAGGACATGGCTTCACGCTTGAAGGCGGAGAGGGATGGTTGTGTT
Organism: Panax notoginseng; assembly: GCA_016801055.1. Classification (NCBI taxonomy): domain Eukaryota; kingdom Viridiplantae; phylum Streptophyta; class Magnoliopsida; order Apiales; family Araliaceae; genus Panax; species Panax notoginseng. The sequence continues at coordinate 121,403,372 of CM029013.1, forward strand.
GGAGAAGGCATATGAAATTCATTGCGGATAGGGGATTAAGTGGGCGACTCAATAGGAGGTGGAGGTTCGACAGGGGTAGGCCCTACAAATGGTGGTGGCTGGTCCTCCGAAGGCTATTTTCTTTTACGAGACAGAGTAAATATCTTGACTGGTTCTTCAGCTTCGTCCTCAAAAACTTGGATCTCTACTAGAGTGACGATGAGAGGATCGACTTCTACAGTGGGGATTCAAAGTTCATCAACAGACGGAGGGGTCACCTTAGTTCTCCTCTTCTTGACACGAAGGGCTTACATCCGTTCGTTCAGAGGCATATCAATCAGACTGGAAGTAGATGTTGGTTGGGACTCTTGGGAAATGGATCTTGGTTTTCGAATTGCTCTCTTCTTTTTATGAGGTCAGCTAGATTCCTCTACAATTTCTAGTTCTGTAGGGGGGACCTCAGCGTCTTGGGCATCTGAAGCCAGAATTTCTTCTTGTGGGATTTCGGTGGGGGGTGATGAGGATTTATTCGAAAGGAATTTCTCTAAATCCCTTCGGTCGATCGATGTGGGCTTGATCAAAGATACTGCAATAGGTAAACACATTCATTTAGATCAGTTTACTAAAAAGAAGTTCAACAAATTATGTATAAGTATGGAGTTTGAGACTTACGTTTGTGGTCATATAACCAGGCTTGTTTGGTAAGAAGACCGTGACTCCACTCCTTCTTCGGGAAGTTTTCTAGAAGCTCGATCATTTACTTAACACGTTCTTTGGCTATATCACCAAAGTCCACAGAGATTTTCTCCAATACGGTCCAGTTTGGGAGAGAAACAACTTCGGGCCCTTTGACGAAAAGCCACTCCTTATGCCATCTCCTGTTGCTAGAAGGGGTGCTGATCAGGGAACGCCTCTCGAAGTTTTCTCCGGCCTTTGCGGCTATCTTGCTCAAAACTTTAAAGCCCTTTTCTCTGGACTTGGTGATGGTATAGATAGAGAAGAAGAAATCGAGGGTGGGAGCAACGCCTACCTCGTGGCAGAAAGCGATGAATGCCAAGATGTGGATGTATGAGTTTGGGACCAGTTGGGCGAATTCGACGCCAACAAACCCCAGGAGGGTAACCAGGAAGACGTGTAAGGGGAAACGGACCCCTTTTTCTAAAAGTGTCAGAGGCATGGCAGTCCAGCCATCCGGACACTGGTACATCCTTTCGGTGGTTGAAGGATGTCTCAGTTGGTGTGTCGCCTAGATTTGGTACCGTTCTTGAGCATTTTGAACGTCTTTTTCAGAAAAGGACGATGGCGTGTTGGCATGGGGGAACTGTTCTTCACTCTGGAAGAACACGGAAGGGTTTGGAAGTGGCTTTTTCTGCGTGCTCTTGCTAGGAGTTGTAGTAGGGTTGGGGTTTAACCCGAAGCTGCTTTGCTGGGACTGGGTGAAGGAGGAACAGTGTTGAGGGGAACATCAATGATTGGGATAGAGTCGTCGGATCCTTGAGAAGCCATTACTGAGAATTTGCAGGTAGAAAGAGAAATCATGAGGAAGAAGAGAGCTAGAGGCGACTGAAATTTAAATTGGCAGGTAAAATCGTTTGAATTTGGGGAAAGAGGCTTTTATAGCACGCGGTCTTTTCAACTTTTCGCTAAAATCGAAGGCGGCACATTAATTGCAAGTAATGATGATGAATGTGAAGGGTTGGCGTCCGAATTTGGGTTTAATGTTTTAGTCAGATTGGACTTTTCGGTTTGGGCCTCTGGTTTTTATTTGAATTATTGACTGGTACTCCACTTTTGGGCCTCGGTAAGATCTCTCTCGGACCTTTTTGAGTTTATTCCAATTCCTTGCATTATGAACCTATGATATTTACAGTCTTTCATTAAACCTCCTGTTTAATAAAAGACTAGGGGGCAATGTTGGGCCATAATACTTTATGCATTTGGGCTTGACCGATTGGGTCCTTCCTTTAGACTATGATACTTTACACGTTGGACCAATCCAGATGGGCCCATTACTTGAGTTATATTTATTGTGTCTTAAATGTATTGGGCCTTTGATTTGTAGCTGATCCATTAGGCAAATAATATCTAAACACCAACTTTGACCGGTAATGATCAAAAAGATAACAGTTGACTGTTATCTCTGCCATGCATTAATGAGGATTGGACTTGTTCGGCCGGCGGTGGCAACAGGGAAAGGATGGAGCAGGTGAGTTGCCTGCATTCGGCTGAGGTGACTAGGGGTAGGAAACTGTGTTAGTGGGGAGTGGGTGGCATGAAAAACCGGACAGAGTGTATATGAGCAAAGATCACACATGAAGAAAAACGTAACTAAATTATTATCTCTCTCTAGACACTAGATATTTTTCCTCAATTGTTAACCTTGTAATCGCCTGTACTGACTCTCACGCCGGAGCTATCTCCCGACGGTCAGGCCGTCAAGCTTGTGGTGATTGTCGTGTTTACTGTACAGGATAAAGACACGTCTTACGTGATTGGGACGTGAAGAAAGATCTTGGCGTTAACATATGGCTTCTTGTGAGATTCCATTAATTGATTCTTTTTTATCTTCAACCACAATCTTCATTACAAAAAATTATGGAGGTAGTTCTATGTAACACCATGGTGGAAACTACAAGGAAGAGTAGCGACAGGGTGGAAGAACACTGAGATGTTCTCTTCTTATCATATTCAACAAATTATTTTTTACTATCCACAGTATTGATCTCTTTATGAATTCCTAATTAATTATATCCTCTTGTCCAATTTGATTTAGCAATGCACCAATAATCCTAACATGTAGCCTTGTCCCAGGCTGCAGATGAAGTGCACACTTGAAGTTAAGCTAACAGAACATTGGAAGAGTTACTTGTGCCTAATAATCCCATGCTGCTTATTATTTCAAGTGCACAAACAATAATTGAATCAAGAAGTGATGTGCAATTCCTTACTCATCCTTTAATACATCTTATGGTTAAACTCAAGAAAATTAATTTTACTAGGAAACTGAAGAAAAATAATTCTTTGTCACCATTTGAATGATACGTTTGGTGATGTGAAGCAACATATAGTACAAATATATACTCCCTTCATTTTAAATTATATGACCGTTATTAATTTTTGAAAGTTAATTTAACATATTTTTAAATTTAAAATTGAGATAACTTATTAAAAATTATAAAAACTTACAATGAGTAATATTGTTCAGATAGTTTACAATATTTATTATTGTATTTGTATTGATTAAAATTAAAAAAATTCATGTCAATTTTGGGTTTAAAAATCTCTTAAATTAATTTTAAATAGTCAACAATGATCAAATAATATGAAACTCAACTAACACTATTTTTATTTTTATTTTACCTTTTCTTTTCCTGTAATTTTCACCTTTGGCTTTAATTATAGTAGAAGGTAAAGAAAGAGAGATCAAGATAAGTTGGGTCCTGATCTCTCCAAATCAAATCATGAAAGTGATCACTTATGCATTAGTTAACTATAGAGATTCTTTTGTCGCTCTTAGTTGGCTTATATATATTCTAAGTAATCTTCTTTCACCGTAATTGTAGCATCCCCAAATCCCGGTCCTAATCACCAAGGATATGATATACTATTTCTATAACTATTGCGGAAGATATAAACATAAATTGTTTATACATTAAACTTTTACACATTATTCCTAAGGTCTACAACCTTAACTTAATATATACATTCAATATCTTAAATGTTTACAATACTATTTTCGTCAGAAGATTTAATAAATCTAACTGCACCATAATTTAGCCTTGCACTTTGTCTTTACTTCTGTCTTTACTCGAGCTTTCCTCTAAATCTGAAAATTTTATCATGATATAGCAAGGGTGAGCATCAAATTTGCCCAGCAAGTTTAAATTTATTTGAGGATATATCATGATTGAAAGAATTGAACAATAAGCTAGCTAACTTTCAACAATATAAACATTGTGAAAGAGCACGAACAAATTTTCTTAGCTGAACGACCAAGTCAATGAAAATGAATGGTCAAGCATAAACATGAACAGATTAACTGAACCAAATGGTAATGAAGGTGATCAGCCTTTCATACCTGATGAACATTTACAATATGCACAACGTGCGAATCAATAATCAATATAGACGTGAATAATCAACAACAACTATTCACTAACATGCTTTGAAATTACAACTCATGGTTGAGTTAGGAAACTTGCCTGAACCGCTGATTACCGCTAAGAAATATAATGTAATCTCTTATGAAAGACCTATCCATTATAAGATTGATCTTTGAATTAGCATAACATACCTATTAACTCATAATACTATTACTTAATCAATCAATTATCTAACACTTAATCACATAATTAAATAATAGATAAAACCTTACAATGTTAGTATTATTATTATCATTTGATAATTCTTCAATCACTGTATCATGTACATTATGATTTACCACTCGCCTTTTCATTTCACAAGTTATTCTTTAACATCTAATAAGTTAAATACTAATCCAGCCATCTGGATTCAAAATCTAACAACCTAAACTGCAATCCAGCTAACTGGATTCCAAATCCAGCAAACTAGATCGCAATCCAACAAACTGGATTCAACAAATATTCAATTCAGTAAAATATTTTTCAATCCAGCAAGCTGGATTCATCAGATTTCCTAATCCAGCAAGCTGGATTCCATATCCTTTTTACAAAAATACCAAAACAACTTATTATTTTTCTATCTCTTGGCCATGATTATATACTTGTATATCATACACAAAAAGTATTTTTCCATAATTTTCCAACTTCCTTTGGTATTTTTCAAAAAATATTTTTAGTTGATTCCTTAAGAAATTAGCTACATCGTGCTTAACTCCAGAAATTCCCATCTCTTGACACAATCTTATACATGTTAACGTGACACTCCAGTTTAAATTTCGTGGCCATTGGAGTTATAGAACTCCGGTTATAGCGATTTTCGTCGAAAAATCACAGAAATTGAAATGGTCATAACTTGCTCATTTTAAGTCGGAATTAGCTCATTTTTGGACAGGAGGTACTTAATACCATATATTTTCATGTCCCAAAAGGCCAAAAATTTTCTCACAATTTAAGTGGCCGAAACTGCCATTTTAAAATTTTGGGCAGAAGCATTTTGGCGATTTGAAGTTTTGGAGTCCTTTGCGAAAAATAGTCCATACGGAAATCTACACCTCCTTTTTCAGTGATTCCACTTGGAGATGTTAGAAAACTTATAGATCTAACTCTAGGACTTGACCACACTCAAAAATTCGAAATACAATAGGAGATGTGGTCATTTGAATTTCATGTTTCGTTTTCACCAAAAACTAATTTTTAACTCTTGATGTCTTCCAAGAAAACTTTCATGTTTTCACATAATAACCAACATCACTCATCATAATACCTACTAATACTTCATATACCCATGATTCTACCATAATACATGATCTATTTCATCAAACAATCATCAAACACAAGATTAACACAATCGAGGCTAAGAAAAATTAGAGTTTTCCAGCCTTTGAAAAAACTAGTTTCCATTTCATACTTTAGATCTAACTTTTAACACACAAGATGGATAGATCCACACCTAACACACTCTAGATCATGTAGATCTAGAGTTTTGAAGTTTGAAATCATCAACCCAAGTTTTCATTTAAACAACTAAGAATAACTTAGAAAAAATGTGATTTATACCTTGATATCTTGCTAGCTTTTCTTAATCCATCAAAGTAGATGATGATCTTGGTTAGCTTGAAGATCAAAACCTCTCTCTCTCACCTCTTGGAGCTGCCGAAAATTGCCTCTCTTCTTTCTCTCTCTATTTGGTTTTCTTTGAGTTAGCTAATAAGAGATGAGAGAGAAATGGAATGGGTTTTTGTGATTTAGTAAAAAATAAACAAATGTGTAGATATATTTGTATATCTAATATTCATTTCCCCCACTCACTCTCTCTTTCTCTTTCTTAATCATTTTAGTGTTGGTTGTACACTTAATAAAACATTGTGGCTAAAGGAGGAAATGACACATGGAAGAGTAGATAACCCACTAAAGTAAATAATCATCACATTCATCTCCCCTTCTCTCCTCTCTTGTTTGAGCCGGCCATGTGGCCTTATCCAACCAATCTTGGCTTTCCTTTTATGCTTTAATTGATTTACTAAATGTCTAAAAAGTTCTCTCCCACTTGGGCTAAAAGTTGGGCCACTCAATTAATTCTTTTGAGCTTCAAAATTAAAATGTTTGGCTTACTAATTAACATGAACTTGGGCCTCCACAATTAAATACTTGTGCTACTAGCATACTTGCCCACTAAATTTAATATTGGGCTAGCTTAACAATCAAATTATCTATAAGTCCAATGTTTAGATAAATTATTGGGCTAGTTTAAATTACTTGTCATCCTTAACAATATTAACCCTATTAGACTAGCTATAATTAGGTTATGAAGTTAATTAGTTGAGATATATAAATTAAATCTCTTAGAATTAGTATATGTTTTATACACTAACATTCTCACCTATTATAACCTCTTAGGTTATTTACTTAACACACCTAATATATATATATATATATATATATATATATATATATATATATATATATATATATATATATATATATATATTAGGTTACATAACTTAATCCTTAATTCAACTTACTCACATATTAATACAAAATAATTTAATAAATTGAGACATGGTCCACAAATCTTTTAGATTATGTTACTAGTATATAATTAAAATACTAGAACCACATACACATAATCTTATGAACTTATACACTAAACTTATACCTCATTATCAGACTATCACTTGTAGTCTATTAAATCATTCAAGTTCTTCTCCAAAAATTTTGAAATCCTTAAAATTCCTTTATAGAAATGTGAAATCCATACACTTATTTTCTGTCTAGGTTCATCTTATAACCTTTATTCAATCTTTTAAGATTTTATAAAATTGTCCAAATTTCCGGGTTTTCACATTCACCCCTTCTTCTAAGAATTTCGTCCTCGAAATTTCAGTTTACTTATCAGCACTCCTTTTATTCATCACAACTAGGCTGTCTTACTAACCTTTAATTGATTTCATGCTCAATTTAACGAGTACATCTTGCTTCCTACTATGAGGAGCTCTGTTACTATCACATTCTTCTATAACTTCAGTCTAAGGAGTTAAACTTTTCAAATCATGCTGAGGGGTCATATAGACCATGAACACGTAATTTTAACGATATTTATATCGCAAAACAGTAAATTACTAGGTATGTTTACAATCACAAAGAAGGTAAACTACCATTGCTAGTACTTTAGGTGATTAGCCTATCGTACGCGTACGTCATGCATAACGTATCAATCATGTTTAGCGAATATTTACGCTACTAGATTGGATTATTTTATCCAAACAACATAGTTCACCTCAGTCTTATCATAGGGTTCCGCACCAAAACAATTTGGTTCGGGATAATTTTCAAAGAACGCTTAGGATTTTCATAAAAGTTGGTCTAGCCAAATCAAATAGCTTAGACCCATATCAAATAATTCGAATTTCAATCGAAACATTGCTGGCCAAATTTAGTTAGCAATAATTCACCTTTAAAATTCTTAAAATTATTTTATGACGTCATGATACCGCACTGTATTTACAGTCCGTTTGAGGATTCCGTCATTTTGTGACTTTGTCATACTACATCATAATATAGTGGGCTGACGATCCTTAGATCACATCCAACACTAAGTAATACTGCATTGATGACTCCATCATTTTTATCATTCTGCATCAGGTTTCATGATACATTGATGATATAAAAAATACATTTTGATAAGTCAAATCATTTTTGTCTAGCTGAATCAAGTAGCATAAACTATTCTTTAAACCGCTCAAAAATCATTGCAATTCAGTTTTATCATCTCAACAGGTAACGATATGTCGGTGGCCCGAAGTCAACTCATACACAATGGTCACCAGGAGTTGAGAATAAAAATTCATTTTCCAAAAAGCACATAGTGCGTTTTTTTTAGCTTGATGTCAAAAACTTTGAAGTCTAGCATAGCTAGAAGATTTAGAATACCTACGCTTCCACCATCAACTTCACTTTCTCTAATGATCAATTTCTTAATAAGTTTATCATCCTCAATGCTCCATTCACCACATAACTATATCCAGTCCGTCAAACTTACCACACATTAGGAGTTCAGGAACTTTCCACAATCATATGAGTTTAAGAACTTGTCCTAGTCAGAACTTTGGCGTCCATTCGCTGAGGGGTTCATAAACATATCATATAATTATGAGTCACGAACGTACCATAAGTATGAGTTTTAAGAACTCGTACTTAACCTGATATTCTCTACTTATAACCTATCTATTTGTTATACACATGAGAAAGGAATCACCCTCTCAACATGCATATAGCAATTAGCGCGACACGGACATTTCAATGATTATCAGTATCAGAAACTAAGTGGTCGTCAAACCAAACTCGGCCACTAATCAATATAGGAAGCTAAGCGCACAATTCCCCGCCCATACAAAGAATTGGTCAACCTAACCACTATATCGACCAGGAAGCTAAGTGATTCTAAAACCAAGTACAAATTCTCCGCCCATACAAAGAATCATACAACTCAGCTCCTGACATGAGTCCTCAATTGAAATCCTACACAATTCTAACTTTCTCTTTTCTTAATACGAATTTTCTTTAATCCGTATCTTAACATTTAGCACTCTTTTCTGAGTTTATATAGTACCATTTCATAGTACAACTGTCGTACAACAATTCTGTTGTAAAGTTTTCAATCATTTGATTGATCCTTCTCCTGCTATGACCTTATCAGATCACGTTGTGATCTCATATTATAACCGTATTATGATCGTTTTATTTTACGATCTTCTTTTCCTTTAATCATATAATATTATGATTTTACACTTTCATCTTATAGACATAGTCTATTTATTTTCACTTTTCATTATTATTAATGGAGTCAGGTAACTCCGGATTCTTATCCTTATAACTTTTCAAGATTCTTCTTTGAATCTTATTTATCTTTCTCTTTACTTAATAATGAATTTCTAAAAATTCATCTCTTATCGCTTAAACTCGATCGGAGTTTATTCCTTATCATCATCTCCGCGGTTATAGCCTAAGGTACACCTACCTAAGGTTTCTAACCTGCGGCTCTGATACCAACTGTAGCATCCCCAAATCCCGGTCCTAATCACCAAGGATCTGGTATACTATTTCTATAACTATTGCGGAAGATATAAACATAAATTGTTTATACATTAAACTTTTACACATCATTCCCAAGGTCTACAACCTTAACTTAATATATACATTCAATATCTTAAATGTTTACAATACTATTTTTGTCAGAAGATTTAATAAATCTAACTGCTCCATAATTTAGCCTTGCACTTTGCCTTTACTTCTGTCTTTACTCGAGCTTTCCTCTAAATCTGAAAATTTTATCATGATATAGCAAGGGTGAGCATCAAATTTGCCCAGCAAGTTTAAATTTATTTGAGGATATATCATGATTGAAAGAATTGAACAATAAGCTAGCTAACTTTCAACAATATAAACATTGTGAAAGAGCATGAACAAATTTTCTTAGCTGAACCGCTGATTACCGCTAAGAAATATAATGTAATCTCTTATGAAAGACCTATCCATTATAAGATTGATCTTTGAATTAGCATAACATACCTATTAACTCATAATACTATTACTTAATCAATCAATTATCTAACACTTAATCACATAATTAAATAATAGATAAAACCTTACAATGTTAGTATTATTATTATCATTTGATAATTCTTCAATCACTGTATCATGTACATTATGATTTACCACTCGCCTTTTCATTTCACAAGTTATTCTTTAACATCTAATAAGTTAAATACTAATCCAGCCACCTGGATTCAAAATCTAACAACCTAAACTGCAATCCAGCTAACTGGATTCCAAATCCAGCAAACTAGATCGCAATCCAACAAACTGGATTCACCAAATATTCAATTCAGTAAAATATTTTTCAATCCAGCAAGCTGGATTCATCAGATTTCCTAATCCAGCAAGCTGGATTCCATATCCTTTTTACAAAAATACCAAAACAACTTATTATTTTTCTATCTCTTGGCCATGATTATATACATGTATATCATACACAAAAAGTATTTTTCCATAATTTTCCAACTTCCTTTGGTATTTTTCAAAAATTATTTTTAGTTGATTCCTTAAGAAATTAGCTACATCGTGCTTAACTCCAGAAATTCCCATCTCTTGACACAATCTTATACATGTTAACGTGACACTCCAGTTTAAATTTCGTGGCCATTGGAGTTATAGAACTCCGGTTATAGCGATTTTCGTCGAAAAATCATAAAAATTGAAATGGTCATAACTTGCTCATTTTAAGTCGGAATTAGCTCATTTTTGGACAGGAGGTACTTAATACCATATATTTTCATGTCCCAAAAGGCCAGAAATTTTCTCACAATTTAAGTGGCCGAAACTGCCATTTTAAAATTTTGGGCAGAAGCATTTTGGCGATTTGAAGTTTTGGAGTCCTTTGCGAAAAATAGTCCATACGGAAATCTACACCTCCTTTTTCAGTGATTCCACTTGGAGATGTTAGAAAACTTATAGATCTAACTCTAGGACTTGACCACACTCAAAAATTCGAAATACAATAGGAGATGTGGTCATTTGAATTTTATGTTTCGTTTTCACCAAAAACTAATTTTTAACTCTTGATGTCTTCCAAGAAAACTTTCATGTTTTCACATAATAACCAACATCACTCATCATAATACCTACTAATACTTCATATACCCATGATTCTACCATAATACATGATCTATTTCATCAAACAATCATCAAACACAAGATTAACACAATCGAGGCTAAGAAAAATTAGAGTTTTCCACCCTTTGAAAAAACTAGTTTCCATTTCATACTTTAGATCTAACTTTTAACACACAAGATGGATAGATCCACACCTAACACACTCTAGATCATGTAGATCTAGAGTTTTGAAGTTTGAAATCATCAACCCAAGTTTTCATTTAAACAACTAAGAATAACTTAGAAAAAATGTGATTTATACCTTGATATCTTGCTAGCTTTTCTTAATCCATCAAAGTAGATGATGATCTTGGTTAGCTTGAAGATCAAAACCTCTCTCTCTCACCTCTTGGAGCTGCCGAAAATTGCCTCTCTTCTTTCTCTCTCTATTTGGTTTTCTTTGAGTTAGCTAATAAGAGATGAGAGAGAAATGGAATGGGTTTTTGTGATTTAGTAAAAAATAAACAAATGTGTAGATATATTTGTATATCTAATATTCATTTCCCCCACTCACTCTCTCTTTCTCTTTCTTAATCATTTTAGTGTTGCTTGTACACTTAATAAAACATTGTGGCTAAAGGAGGAAATGACACATGGAAGAGTAGATAACCCACTAAAGTAAATAATCATCACATTCATCTCCCCTTCTCTCCTCTCTTGTTTGGGCCGGCCATGTGGCCTTATCCAACCAATCTTGGCTTTCCTTTTATGCTTTAATTGATTTACTAAATGTCTAAAAAGTTCTCTCCCACTTGGGCTAAAAGTTGGGCCACTCAATTAATTCTTTTGAGCTTCAAAATTAAAATGTTTGGCTTACTAATTAACATGAACTTGGGCCTCCACAATTAAATACTTGTGCTACTAGCATACTTGCCCACTAAATTTAATATTGGGCTAGCTTAACAATCAAATTATCTATAAGTCCAATGTTTAGATAAATTATTGGGTTAGTTTAAATTACTTGTCATCCTTAACAATATTAACCCTATTAGACTAGCTATAATTAGGTTATGAAGTTAATTAGTTGAGATATATAAATTAAATCTCTTAGAATTAGTATATGTTTTATATACTAACATTCTCACCTATTATAACCTCTTAGGTTATTTACTTAACACACCTAATATACATATATATATATATATATATATATATATATATATATATATATATATATATATATATATATATATATATATTAGGTTACATAACTTAATCCTTAATTCAACTTACTCACATATTAATACAAAATAATTTAATAAATTGAGACATGGTCCACAAATCTTTTAGATTATGTTACTAGTATATAATTAAAATACTAGAACCACATACACATAATCTTATGAACTTATACACTAAAAATATACCTCATTATCAGACTATCACTTGTAGTCTATTAAATCATTCAAGTTCTTCTCCAAAAATTTTGAAATCCTTAAAATTCCTTTATAGAAATGTGAAATCCATACACTTATTTTCTGTCTAGGTTCATCTTATAACCTTTATTCAATCTTTTAAGATTTTATAAAATTGTCCAAATTTTCGGGTTGTCACAGTAATAATTTAAAATTTTTATTTGCATACTTAAAAAAGGGAAAAAGGGAAAAAGGGAAAAAGGGAAAAAGGGGAAAAGAAAGGGAAAAATGGTTTAAGTGATCAATTGGTAAGTAATTGAGAACAGAATATGTATATAACTTGATTCTCTCCAGCGAACTATAAGGAGCGAACTAAAAATGAACCGGCTATAGCGGCGGTTTTTTTCGTCGTTATAGCATAGAAAACCAACTTTCTATACTATAACAACGGAAAAATCCGTCGCTATAGTTCGTTCGTTTTTTATTCGCTCCATATGGTTCGCTGGAGAGACGGATCGTATATAGAGACGGTTTGTTGGGCATGATTATTTGGGCCCGGGTGATTATGTAATAACTTGAATTTTCAAAAAATATTAAAATAAGAGTTTGGTAAATAAAATTCTTTAAATTTTGAATTATGTAGTTTGGTGGTAAGAAGTTATATATGAGATTTTATAATTGATTAAACTATTAAAGAAAGAAGAGTTGAGCTGGAAGTCTAATCTCAAAATTTTTAAAGAAGGTAGTAATTGATGTGGTAAAATCAAAGAGGAGATTGATTTTGGTTAACTGGTATAACATGTTAGCATTTAGGAAACATGTTCAAAGTATTTAGAAATTTAAATTCTGGTTCTGCTAAAGTAGAACTTATCTGCATCTGAACTTGAGGTGGCGCAGCTGCGCCACTTCCAAGCCTAAGACCAGCGCAGCTGCGCCGATCTGCAGATGACTCTAGATGCGTTTGTGTAATCTGAACTTTAGGATATGTATATGAGTGACTAATATATTGTAATATGAGTCATATTTGGCTTTCAAACTGTCCATGAATGGATAGAGATAGCAAAACATGAATTGAATGAGGGTTAATCATGGAGATTAACTAAACAAAAATAAATATTGGTTAAATTATACTCAAATTGAAAGTTATATTATGAAATAATATAATTTTGAGCATTTAAAGCCTTGTGTGGCAGTGGTGTGATAGTAAATTAAATAAATATGTTAATTCACTTAAGTAAAATGGTGAATTAATGTTTTACATAAAGAAAATGAAATGAATATGTTAACTAAAATTGGAATTTTTAATATATTACATAACATGGTAATATATGAAAGGGTTTAATATTTTGAAAGATGTTAATGAAAAATAAGTGGTTGATTAAAGAAGACAAACCAACATATTTATAAATAAATATTGGTTAGAGATTGATACATTAAATTAATATTTAAGATGTGGCTAAATATAAAGATTGAAGAAATTGTCTTGTGACAATTTATAGAAGGAAGGGAATTGAACAATTATATTATAATAATTCGTGTAGTACATACTAATTATTCTAAGGAAAATGGTTATTTTAAATACAGGTGTTATGAGTATAAATTCATAAAGCCTAGTGTAGTAGTTCTACATATTATAAGTGTATACTTATTTAAAGTAAGCTAAATAATTTTGTAAGCTCGAGAAAAATTGAATTTTTATGACAATTAAATTTTTATTTGATTATTTGAATTAAATGAATTTAATTATTTATTTACGTGAGTAAACTGTTGAAAGGTCGTTCTATGACCTATAATGTGCGGATGTGGTTAGACTTCTAGCTATCTGCTAGGATTAATTATTTTGAATTTTCAAGAAGAAAATAATAGTTTTTTGAGAAATTTTCGTAAAAATACTATTCATCCGTTTCTACTCGAGAATTAATTATGAATTTTTGAGAAACGCGTAATGATAGAATTCTAAGACAAAATAGAATATCTAATAATATTTCAGTTATGACAAGCGAAATTTTCGCCTGTGGACTTAAAACCTAAGTGTTAGGAAAAGTGAGTTTCGAGAATTAAATAACTATGTATAATAAGTATAGTTATTATACGTGAGATGTAAGACCCCAACTTTTTATAAATAAAATCGAATTTTCGCTAATTATTATTTTGAATAATAAGGTGTTAATTTGATATAATGCTTTGGTTATGGGTGAAATGTGTAAATTTTATAAAATAAGCAAGTGCTTATAAAATATTCATTATTGTCGGGGGGTATTCGTTTGGTCGTGGAATATTCTTGCTGTCAGGGAATATTCGTACGATGGCGCAACCATTTGTGGGCCCCATAACGAAAAATGGTCAGATGAAGAAAATGACAAGTTTGAGTTTTTACAAATAACGGCGTAGTTGTTACTGTTAACACTGTTAGATTACTTGGTGGTTAAAGTATAGTAATACGTGTGGTTGCACAGTAGCACACGATATTACACAATATTATTAGATTATTGATTCTTACGTAAGAAGACACTACTCAATAATTATTATAGTAATTACTGTTCAATATTTTATTTTATTGATTCAATAATTGCTACGTTGATATTTTATATTATTGTTGTTTCAATAATTGTCACTTTACAATATTTCCCATTATCAGATCAATAATTTATATTATTTGAATAATATTATTAGATAGCATTATTGGTAATGTTTAAAAAAGTTCTGTCTAAGGAGAGGTTTGGTCACCTAATTGCACGCCAGTAAGGAGAAATCCTTATCGGAAAGCCCCCTCTTTCCTGAGAACGACCTGGTTGTCATAATTGTGATTCTGTAATATTATTTGTGAATAATTAATTATTGATTTATATGATAAAAAAATATCTATTTTATATGGATATAAATAAAGGAATTAATGATGGGGGTATTTTATCAGTATTTTGTCAGAATGGAGGTATTAAAAATCATCCGTATGTGGATTTCAGACATTTTTTATTTGGAATTTGGAAAAACTTTCTTCTACAAAGCTGTAGAGAATTAAATTTACTATAGAATAAACATGAGACTCAAATTTTTCTGATAAAGAGCTATTTATTATGAATTATTGAAGTTGCTGATTATTGTTTAAATTTAAAACATTTTGAAAATTTTCTAAAATGGGTGGGTCCCACTTTTTTTTGGTGAGAAATGTGCTAAAATTTTATTTCAAAAGTGATGGGCGTGAATAGTAGTAGGTAAAGTCATCAAGTAGCAGGTTAGTCCGCTTTGGCGTTCTAGCGTTTTCTTATAAATAGGGTGCTTAGTTAGAATTGAAAATCACATCAGAATCATAAGCTTTCTCTCTCTATATTATCGAGCGTATTTTTATGAGTATTTAGATAATTTGAGAGTTGTTATTCAGTACAAGTTTTTTTCAGCCTTATACCTGATATTTCAGCCGAAAGTACTGTTGTTTTGTGGTAAAGGATGTTATTTTTTCTGTAAATGATATTGTTTCCTTCAATATCATTGTGCCAAAATATTGATATGAATTTTATTGTGGAATTTCTACCTTTTTATGTCAGAGTTACTATTCACGTATACGACACTATTCACGTATACAGCACTATTCACGAATACGACACTATTCACAAAAAGTTAAAATTTTCTCTTCTTTGTCCAAGATGTCTAGTATGGTTATTATCTTTGATTGTATCCATGTTTTGATCTTCATTCTTAAATTTTACTCCACTATGGTTTATTATGGAGTATTTTTGAACTTGGATAAACTGTAGTACGAATCCCTAATATTTGTCCTTTTGTCTCACTGGATTCGTTTTCTTTAAGATATTTTTCATCATCCTCACTGAATATCTTTGGCCTGTAGTGCAAAGATTAATGATTAACTGATGAATATCTTTGGCCCGTAGTGCAAAGATGAACATGTGTTGAGATGAACATGACCAACTGGTGATACAAATGAATATCTTTGGCCTGTAGTGCAAAGATGAATATTTGATTCAAGATGTATATTGATTGATGTTACAGGGATAAAATATTGATGATGAACTTTTAAATCTTAGAAGATAGTAGAATTCATTCTCTACTTGACTCTTCTAATGGATTGTTGTTTCCACTGCAGTTGTTGATCTAAAACTTGTTGTCTATTATATTCTATCAGATTTTTCCCTATTGAAGACTAATGATAATTTGTTGTATATTATCTTAGTCATAATATTCTTTATTGGGCTAGTTGAGCTCACCCTTTTCCTTTTTGTTCCATTTTTTTTCTCAGGAGGCGAGAATATAGCGGGAACTAGTCGGGGCGTGGAGTGATGTTTTTAGTCAGTTGTGTTAGCAGTCCTCACTATTTTATAAAATAGTATGATAATAATTGTAATGAGGACTCCTTTTGAGTTTGAATACTGTCTATTAGACAATATTTGTATTTAAACTTACAGTATATGTGTTATTGTATTTTGCACGACAATTGTATTAATGAAGTTGTAATTGTTTCTGTACCATGTATCTGGCGACTCATAATGGGTGATGTATACCTATTTTGGGGGCATCACATGAGAAATATGAGTATGATATTAGTTATTATACGAGTATAGTATGAAGATTACTATGACGTATAATACGAACATCGTACGTGGTATATATGAAGGGAATACTAGAATTATACGAGTAGAATATGATTAGTTATTAATGGACTTTAGCAATTGGACTTAGACTTTGTCAAACCCAATGTTAAATTAAATCAAGCCCAAGATAGGCCCGATATGAATTAATTCTAAGCCCAAACCAAGAAACGAACCCGTGGATCGAACTGATGGATCACTGGATGGGTAAAACCCATGGGGCAACCCATGTGGGTTCCCCAAAGGGCTTGTGGGTTGGCTACTTGATGGCCAAGAAATGGAGAAAGCTTAGTGAGGAATAATTGAATAGTAAGGAGGTGGCCCTTTTGACCATTTTGCCCTCCATTTGGTTTTCTATATAAGGAAGCTTATGTTGGTTCATTTGTTAGTTGAACCAACATTGAATAGTATATTGAGAGAGAGAAGAGCAATAACAAGTAATCAAGAGGAATCAAAGCAACGTATTAAAGCTTAAGTAAAGAACACGAAGAACACTAAGGTAATTATATGAAAATTTTAGTCTTCAATTATTTTCTATTTATTTTTCATAGAGAAGTATGAATTGGTGGAGCATGTCTCTTTCGGAGTAATAAGGATGGATATTAGTGAATTAAAACATTAATAAGCTATGTATAAATGAAGATTATAAGTAACTAATTAAGCTTTAATCGAAGAAAACTATTAAAACTTTGAATTGGTTGTTGATGGATAAATTGAAAACCATCAAGTATAAGTTATATGCATATTGCTTGGTTAGGTTATAGATAACTGACCAATGGATCTATTCCATTTGGTTTGCTGTATAAATCTCGAGTAACGAAGTTATGTCAAAATTTACGAGAATAGACGATAATCGTCGAAATCGTAGAATTCCCGGATTGGTAGTCAAAAGTCGTCGTCTAACTCAAAAATCTTAATTTCTGATGGCGTATCGTAGAACAACATGTTTAAGAGTCGTAGACTCAAGAATGGTAGAATTCTGACTTAAAATGAAGAAATGAGTTATGAACATTCACGAACGTTAAACGAACGTGTAATAGAAAATTTAAACAGTATATTCATTGTTTACAGATTTAAAAGCTATTTCTATCCAAATGAAATCGAATTGTGCGCGATATGTGAGACAACGACTTTTGAATGAGCCAATTCCGAATTATAACGATCAAGTTACGAGTGCCCGGAAAGAATTGAAATGAAAAACTTAAAAAAAATTTCAAAGGCTCAGGGCTGGCGCCGCAGTGCCTCCCAAGCCTAAGAAAGTGTCGTCGCAGCGCCGTAATAGAGGAGAAGGTACTGGGGAGTTGCACCACAATGCAACTTATGTACTTGAAACTGGCGCCGCAGCGCCGGTAAGGGAAAAATGTCTGATACAGTTAATTATTAACCCAACTGTTTACATGATAACAATGAGGCATGTATATACTTAATAAACATGAAAAGACAATTCCTAAATAACATGTATAACGATGATCTTAGGAATCTAACGTTGATTACAAGTAATTAAACAAAGAGCGTAAAGTGTGAGAACGTAAATCGTGAATTGTATTCGAGTTTAACGCCCGTTCTAGTATTATACATTATGTAATAGATGTGCGTAGTGTGAATGATAAGAAATGAAAGTAAAACCTACTATACGGAGTCCGATATCGGTAATTCAAGAAGAATTTATTTAAGTTAACAAATTATTTAGGGTTTTAACTACTATTATACTTAACCGATGGTTGTCGAGTATCGGTTTAACGACATAGGAATGTTAATAAGCTATAACGAATGAAAAATAACTCAAAACGAATATTATTAATGAAATAAATTCAGTTAAGTCATAGAAAAGAAAGAAGTTGGTAGAAACAATGTGATTAGATTGTTTGGTAGCTAATTTCAGTATGCTATGTGAATATATAATGTAGAAATTGTAAAGACCAAGAACTGTTGAATTTTAATTGAAGACGCTTGAAGGCAAGTTTCCTTAACTCTTGTCTAACCTTCGTGTTAACCAAGTTTTTGTGATTCATGTTATGTTATGCATTAATTGTTTTACGGAAGAGTCGATGCCCGTTTTAACTCGGCTAGACTAACTTTAAGAGCTTGATTGATTTGTTTACAAGTCTTTCAATATAGTATTGATAACGCTATCCTATGCCAATTATTTGGTACAGATTCAAAGGTAAGCCTGAGTATGAATAAACAAAAGTATTTTACATCGATTACTCGATGGGCACGTGAGGTTGCCAAAACTTAAACGTAAATATGTTTAACGGATGAGTGTTGATCAACATAGAGTACTATTGGCTGATAACCTAGAAGTGCTCGTAAGATATATCGAACTTACGAACTTAGTGTCGGGTTGTCCTTTTTCATGAATGGAAATCAAAAAGAAAATGTTCATGGTCTTTTGACCTACTCAGAATTCCTAAGTTACTGTATATACTTTGGAATTGTTTTATAAGAATTAAAAGTGCTATTTAAATGTTTCATAGTACTTCATTACTATTTGTTCAGTTAGTGAAGAATAATTATATAATTCTTGATGTGGTATTTGTATTATATATTGCTAGACTTGCTGAGCTAGTTATGCTCACTTCTTGCTTGAATTATATGACTATAGCTAAGCCCGAGCGAGCCGAGGGTTCTAATAAGGATAAAGGCAAAGCTAAGATGGATAAGTAGTTTATCCTGTAATAGACTAGTATATTTGTATGAATTATACTATGACAAATGAAGAATGTATTTGGTTACAGAACCTGGGAAATGATTCATTATTATTATAATCAGAATGTAGTAAATACACTCATTTTGATGTTGTTTCGATGGAATGAATGTATAGTTAGTAGTACTGTGTAGCACCATATCTGTGGGTTGAAAGTACCCAGATTTGGGGGCGTCATAGGTTGGTATCAAAGCATTAGGATATAAAACTTAAGGGGGTGGGGGGAGAACCTTAGGCTAATAACCTTGTAAGTTAAATGAGAAATGGGAATCAAATGAATTCTAATAGAATTTGTTAATTGAGTATTGAGGAAACTCATTACTAAAAGAATTAAAAGATGAAAATTAACCTTAAATAAACTAAATGTAATTTGTGTTTATATTATTGTGTATTATATACTAATTAACATGTTATGTGTTATTATAGATGTCCATCGATAGCTTTATGTATAGGGATATACACGTGGTGAGTGAAGAGTCAGTAAACATGATAGAGCCAGTGCCAATGGCAGAGGTTCCAATGGTGAACATAGATGAGTCCGAACTAGAGGAGGACTATCCATATGGGGACTTAGAAAACTTGGGATCGGCATCATATTTTGATATGGTGGTCGATGTGGACGAGGATATGGAGATAGCATCGTTTGATACTGTGGTACCTGCATTGGAGCAAACACATCCAGAGTCAATGAAGGCATTGTATCTGGTGGTGCTTGAGCGAAATGTGTAACTACGCACTGTTAGTGACCTCTATGAAGCCAAGGAGTCTACAGAAGCAGATTTTGAGATAGAACATGATGAGAAGGTGCTCATAAAGGTTAAGGCGATGGATTTTAAGAATGAGGCCATTGAGCTTCGTAAAGAACTGGGGGAGAGGAACCAGAAGATAGCACAGATGTCTTACATCCATGAGTGTGCTCATAAGGATTTCAAGCTGAAAATTACTTGTTATTCCATTGAGTTGGGGCAAACTCGTCATACTATTAGTCGGGATATATTGTCGATTCTCGCGAATCAGAAGCACGAGAATGCTGTTATGCAGTATTAGTAGTAGATAGAGAAAGCCATGATCGGTAAATATTTTGTGTAGTGACGTAAAACCCTCTTTTGTATAATTAAAGGGTAGTCTTTTTGTAAATCCCAATTTTTATGAAATTCAATCGCGGGATAGAAATGTAATAGCTCTGTCTATGAAATCAATCTGTAAATAGTTCGAATAAGGAAGATGCTTATTAATCTAATGAGGTTTTTATCAAATGTGCTTTATTATGGTATGAGTTGTTGTTTAACCAATAATAACTAAGTAAACAAGAATGAATAAATAATAATGAAACTTTATTTATTTAATCAGAAAAATGTCGCCAAGAAGAAGACAACGTAATCAGGAAGCCAAATCCCATAATGTTAACCAAGGGGGTCTGAACAACCCTATGCAGGAGTTCGTTAATTTATTAACGGCTGTATTTAATCAAGCTGGGGGTAGAGCACCCGTAATCCCTAGGGTAGCTAGAATGACTACCTTTAAGGAATTTAAAAGTGTAGGTCCACTAGAGTTCAAAGGAACTACGGACCCAATTGAGGCCCAGACATGGGTAAGGGAAATTGAGATGGCGCTTGTAATCACAAACGTTGGGGAGGTGCAAAAGACTTCTTTTGCGACCTATATGATGAAGGGAGAAGCCAACTTCTGGTGGGAGGCTCACCAGGGTGGGGCTAGAATTGATGCTGTTATGTGGGAACAGTTCAAGAAGGTTTTCTTTGAGAACTATTTTCCTACAACCATGCAGGGGAGGATGGAAATTAAGTTCTTAGAACTTAACCAAGGGGACATGACGGTTCCCCAGTATGCAGCCAAGTTCGATGAATTGGCCAGATTTGTTCCATATCAAGTGGACACTGAGGAGAGGAAGGCTCGTAGATTTGAGCAGGGATTGAAACCCTAGCTCTATAGCAAGATTTCTGTGTTTCAGAGTGCTTCGTATGGAACCATTCTGGAGAAGGAATTATTACCGAGGGTGGTAGTGAGGCTTTATGCCAATACCACAAAGAGAGAAAGAATAAGAATAAAGGTGAGGGAGTATCCAAGGCAGAGGGAGCTAGTGGCAGTGGAAGTGTGCCCAAGAGAAAGGGTTTTAACTCTGAGAATATTGGAGTAAAACAAGGAGATCCTAAGCGTAGGATCGAAGCATGCAAGACATGCGGAAAGGCTCATTTAGGAGTCTATTTTAAGAGGAAGTCGGTTTGTTATTGTAGACACTCGAAATTTTATTTTCCTATTACTAACTATGTAGGAGGACAAAAGTGTCTTTTTTACACTCCAGAGATAACCCTGGAGGACCACAACATCAATTCCAACCTCGGAGATAGCCCCGGGAGATCCAGTTTCCAACCCCGGAGATAGCCCTGGGAGATCCAGTTTCCAACTCTGGAGATAACCCCGAGAAATCAGTTTCCAAGCCTGGAGATAACCCCGAAAGATCAGGTTTAAATACCCGGAGTCAACACTGCGAGGTCAAGACAACCTCAGAGATAACCTGATGACATTCAAAGTTAACAACATGACAATCACAAAGAAAACCTTGGGAAAAGACTGCTACAACTGCGCTAAAGTCAGAAACAATCCCGGGAGGGGCAAAATGGTCATTTTGCCAACTTAACTTCAACTAAAATCAAATACACTCATTTCAACTCAAATCAAATACACTCATTTCAACTCAAATTTCTTCAAAAAAAGTCCCAAAAGAACCATATCTTAACTTCTGAGTGCCAACTACGCAAAACGGCTCAACGGACTGCTTGACAGAAACTCAAAAATGCCATTTCGGTCATGGATCCATCTTCCTAGATTCAAAAAAGGGCAAATCCTATGTCATTGCATAGCCCTCAGAAAGAGCTTTTTAGAATGGTATGGCACGCTTCCATCGGACTCATGGATTGAAAGTTATGAAGGTTCGAGCGAACAACGCATTGTCCGAGTGCACGTACTTCGAGACGGCAGGACCCACATTGCCCGGGGCACCCCGGGCAACCGCAGGTACACCTGCTGCTGCCGTAGGTACACCTGCTGCTGCAGTAGGTACACCTACTGCTGCCGCAGGTACACTTACAGCTCCCCCCTCTATAAATAGAGGGCTTGGGGTGACCATTTTGTAAGAGGAATGGCGATGAAGCCTTGTCTAATTTGCTCTGTACACACTATAAATTGAGTGTTTTCTCATTTCAGACACTTGTGAGCTTATATTTAGCTACTTTTTACTGGTGGAAACCGAGTGGTCATCCATTTAAAGCTATTGAAGTCTTCTTTAGCAGTCCACTGTAAGCCTTCTTACATTACTTAAAGCCTTTTCTTCACTTCTTGCACACACTATTATTCACGTTGAGAGTCGCGTGTGTGCATATGCTCGGGCCATCAGTCCGTGGTTTATTGCTTTTATATATATATGTAAATACTTATATATATATATATATATATAATTATCGAGTTATCTCGATTGAGTCTGAATATTATATATCCGGAGCGTTTATTGCTTTTATTTATATATATAAATACTATATATATATATATATATATATATATATATATATATATATATATATATATATATATCTCCTGTCATCAAACTTTGTTTGATTGAGCCTGGATTTATATCCGGAGCGTTTATTGCTTTTATATATATATATAAATACTTATATATATATTATTACCATCAAACTCTATTTGATTGAGCCTGGATATAATATCTGGTGAATTTACAACTTATATATATATATATATATATATATATATATATATATATATATATATATTTACATTTCTGTCATGCCTGAAATTTACTTCGTAGCTATTTATTGCTTTCATTTACATTCCGTCCTGCCTGGAGTTTACTTCGTGGCGGTTGATCGTTTCTATACATATATTTACTGCTTATATATATATATATATATATATATATATATATATATATATATATATATATATATATATATATATAACTGCTTACAGCTTTCATACAAATTGCATCATCATGTGAGCCTAGGAATAATGTGATCACATATTCAGTCTCCTGAATCTAGATTCGGTTCCCGTTATGAACATTTTTGGCTGTACATGGCTTGTAAATTATTCATGGTGTTTGAATTTCCTTAGACAACTTTCATGCCCACAAGGAGTTCGACACTGCTTTGTATCTTATTTTCTCGAAGATGCTTCGTATCTTAAAAAATAAAAGCAATCAAGCTGACCACATAATAAAATGAAAGTATCAAAGACCTCAATTACTATTGAGCACAAGGGTTTGAAAAGCCTCTTTTACAAAATATCATTGCTATATCTTGTTAAAACTGAACTTTTATATAAAATTCAAGCCCTTTGTATATAGGTGCAAACGAGGCATAACACTTATCGACGTCGGGATTTTTAATTGTCCCTTTCCGTTACTTGTTCTTTGGTGTTCTCATTTTAGGTGAGATTTGTTTGAAAAAACAAGTGAAAAAGGTCCGACATGTATACTGCCGACAATTGGACTATAAGAGTCGCCGGTTGGTTTTTTAAATGGTTGTACCAACACAACCGAGAAAAGCTTTGCACATTGACCCAGTGATGTGACACTGCTAAACGGGTCGGTGAAATCGAGATTCATTAGGGTCCGGGGACTTAGTTATGCGGAGGGAAGGTGTTAGGCACCCCCCGACATCCGTGTTACCATGGTGACCGCCTCTTTTCAAGAAACTGTTATCTAAATGTGTATGTGTGTGTGGGTCAATGTGCTGTTATTTGGAAGTAGTGCGAGGCCTCGTTCGCACCTATATACACATCGTTTGAATTTATTTGACAGATGCGAAGCAAGATATGGCAGTGATGTTTTGTAAAAGAGGTTTTTCAAACCCTGATGCTCAATAGTAATTGAGACATTTTACACTCCCATTTTATTCCGTATTCGGCTGGATTGATTTTATTTGACAGATGCGAAGCATCCGTACGAAAATACTGTACAAAAAGGTGCTGAATTCCTCGTGGGTATGAAAACCATCTGAGGAAATCCAAACATCACATATATATTTACAAGCTGCTAATAGCTGAAAAGGTCCATCACGGGAACTGAATCTAGATTCAGGGCACTGAATCTGTGATCACATGATTCCTAGGCTCACACGATGTCGCAATTGATATAAATACAGTAAGCAGGTATATATATAAAAGCTGTAAATATATATATACATACATGATCACCAACCACGAAGCACCTCCATGGGGGATCAGAAATATAAATAAAGCTGTAAAAGCTATCAACCGCCACGGAGGAAACTCTAGGCGGGACAAAATTTACAGAAAGTTGTAAAAACGATCAACCACCACGAAGTAAACTCCAGATAGGACGAAATGTAAATATATATATATATATATATATATATATATATATATATATATATAAAGCATGTAAACGTACCAGATATAAAATCCAGGCTCATCGGACAAAGTCCAACAACGGTTAATATATATTAGTATATATATATTAAAGCAGTAAATGCACCGGATGTGAAATCCAGGCTCACCGAACAGAGTTCGATAGCAGTTCATATATATATATATATATATATATATATATATATATATATAGGAAAGCGATTAAACGCACCAGACATAAGTCTAGGCTCATCGAACAGAGTTCGACACGTAGTTCATATATATAAATGTATATATATATACAAAAGCAATTAAACGCTCCAGACCGAAGTCTAGGCTCAATCGAGGCATAACTCGATAATGTTAGTCAATATATATATATATATATATATATAAATATATATGTATATACAAACTAAAAATAAACCACGGACCGAAGTCCGGGCAAAAGTGTGCAACACGACTCTCAACGTGTAGAAGGGTGTGTGCAAAGATGAAGAGAAAAACTTTAAAGTGTAAAAGAAGGCTTACAGTGGGCTGCCAAAGAAGACTTCAATATCGTTAAAGTGGGTAAACACTGGCTTTTGTAGGTACAAAAGAGGCTATATATGAGCTCACAGGTGTTTAAAATGAGAAAGCACTCAGTCTGGGGTGAGTACAGAGCAAATTGGGCAGGGCTTCCTCGTAGTTTTCTCTTACAAAATGGCCACCCCAAACCCTCTATTTATAGAGGATGGAGCCGTATGTGTACCTATGGCTGAGCCGCAGGTGTACCAGAGGCAACCCGGGTTGGCCCGGGTTTTTTGGCTCGGGTCGTCTCGAAGTACGTGCACTAAGGCACTGTAATGCCCACTCGGACTTTCAAAAGTGCAATCCAGGCATCCATTTGAGGTATACAGGACCTTTTTCGGACCGCCGTTGTCGAGAGTTGTACGATGGCATGGGATTAGAGTTTGTGCGAAATCATTGAAGATGGGACGGTGCCCTTCGATCTTCAAGCTTCAACTTTCATCCGTTACCCCGCACAATGGTCACTCGGTATTGATTACTCTTGTGGGACATTGTTGTGTAGAGACGTTGAGACGACGTGGCGTAGCATCGTGTTGGTTTGATGACGATGTTGCCCCTCACCGGTGTTATCGCCGGATTGGGCTGATAAAGCAGACGTTGCTCAGCTTCGCTGGGATTGGACTGCTGTAATTTGTTGAAGGTCCTCATTGTCATCTTTGAGGTGTGCCTGTCTTTTCGATGTTATCATCGGGCTGGCACAGTGGATCTCGTTGTGAGCGCCGAGATTGAAGCTGGTTGCATTTGTAACAAGCATTTTCGGGGTTATTGCCGAAATTGCATTCCTTGGGGTTATCACCAATGTTGGTGGCTATTCCCATGGTTGGGACTGAGACTGGATATCTCGGGGTTATCTCCGAGATTAATTGGTCTTCTCCGGTGTGTGTTTCGGTATTAATCTGCATGCCTCGGGGTTATCTCTGAGATTGGAATTGTTACTCCCAGATTGCGATCTAGGGTTGATGCTAAACTTCCGGTAGTATCCGGCATGGATATGGATCGTCTTTCAGGGTTCCCTTTTAAAAGACTAATCTGCTCTCCTGCTATGTTAGTGATAGTAGTACAAAAAATTTCTAGTGTCTACAGATGCCCCTCTTTATCTTACTCATGCATGGCGATGCATGGGTAGGATAAAGAATCCTAGACACTTGAAACCATAACAAGACGAACATGGTACTATGGATAGTAACATGATGTAAATGTATGATGCATGTGTATAGGGTTGTAGCCCAACACGCTAGGGATGATTGCTGGCTCCCTGTTGCTTCAACTGGGGATTGGCAACGATGACCAGAATTGATGTGTAATCCGAATCTGTTAGGATGTTGATGTTGGAGTTATCACCAAAGTCCTGTGTCTTCGATTATGACTTGATCCCGAAGATGTACCTCTTATGTGTGAGAGATCTATGGGGATGAAGCTTGATCTGCTTGAGGATGTGTATAACATATTCCATCATCAATCCTCCTTGATGACAATCTCCTATTTTGTATAGTCAGGACATGTCACGATTCTGTTGGATTTACTGCCAACAACAAATGCTGTCAGGGATGCTCGACCTTCGTTGTCGTGTATTTCACCGACATGTGAATCAACGGCTTAAAAATCCTGTGGGATATACTGTCAAGGTTGCTTGAACTCTGTTATCGTGTAGATCACCGAAATATTACGTTGTGACCCCCGCCGGGGATCCGCTGGGGAATACGAGCGGTCGAGTGTGAAAACCTCGAATGGCTTCAGAGCTCTGATAGGTTTAAATCGCTATCGGCCGTAATAATGTCAAGGCTGCTTGACCTTCGTTGATTTGTGTGTCAACGGATGAGCATGCGTTAAGCTCTGATAGGTTTAAATCGCTATCTACCGTAATAATGTGAAGGCTGCTTGACCTTCGTTGATTTGTGTGTCAACGGATGAGCATGTGTTGTAACCCCTGCCGGGGACCTCTTTTGTGAAAAGATTGGGGTGACAACCTTACGCTGACGGCATTGGACCTCTGTACGGTATTGCCGAACGTGGTATTCAAAGACTTAAATCATCGGTATAGTAAATCCTGTGTTCAGGCGAATACCAATGGATGAAAAGCCACAGTTGGTGTAACGCCCCCGAATTCAGGTACTTGAAATCCGAATTCAGTGTTTTACGATACCATTTCTATGAGCAGAAATATTACTAATAATAATAACAATAATATAAATTTCAAACTTAACTTACATTTATCAGAGTCTAATTCCAAGTACGTAACCTTTAAACATTCATTGCAAACCATGATAGATAATATATATATCATACTTGTTTTAATAACATTAAACTATTACATAAGATAACGTTCATTCATTCATTCAACAACCTTTTCCCTTCCCTTGTTCTTAGCAGAGCTCTCTGATCATTCACACTTAGTTGAAAATATTTAAATTAAGCAAGGATGAGCATTTGAGTGCCCAGCAAGTAATAGCAATTATATATATATATATATATATATATATATATATATATATATAAGCTGAAAGGATTTAAATGTTTTCTTTGTAGTATTCTTCTACAACAAGTCAATAGTTTTCCCATGTAGGGATGTTCATACTTGTCTGGGTTCTAAATCAAAGGTTTTATCTTGTTCAACAATAATCTATAATTCAACATATATGTATACGGGTAATTGACAAAGCTATATCAACATGTGATTAAATACAATAATTATCCAAGTGGGGACACTTGTTTAACCATTTCTAGAAATTAACGAACATAATATATATATCTAAGTTGCCATATACTAAGATGTTGATAATCAATGAGCTTATATAATATAAGGTTAATAATCTGTACAGTAATAATATAGTTTAGAAACATTCTTACTCATGTCCATTGCATAAAGAAAATGCAAAGGTTAGATACTTACCTGAAGCGCTGCTTACAGTTTGTAATTTAGATTTATCACTTATCTCACGACCTATCATTAATAAGATCGTTCGTTTGATTAGAATAACATACTATAACACATAACACTGCTTATTGCAGTCAGTACATACCCTAATCACATTGGCACATATGTTTAATAACCATTGAATCACAAATAACCACATATCTAAATAAATTATCTAAGTTCAGATTAATTTCTGAAACATGTCGGTGTACCGACGGTTTTATCAGGTAATTACCGAGTCTAAGACTCTGTCCTGTAACTCAATATCCGTACGTATCAGTCATATTATTTTTAAATGACTTATAATAATTTTTAAACATTTATTATAATTTATCATGAATTTTCAAACCTCAGAATCATTATTAAATGATTTAAATATTACACAATTCTATTATCAATAATATTTAATTAATATTAAACTATTAATGAAACCATTGCCAAAATGTTAAAGTTATTTATAATAACTTAAAATACTTTTAAAGTATTAATATTACACTTAAATGATTTTTAAAAGAATTAAAATAATTTTTAAATAATTATCATTAATATTAAAGTATTAATGTATTATTTATCAAAATATTAAAAGTCATTAATTATAACTTGAAATATTTTTAATTCATTTATATCATTTTTAAATGATTTTTAAATAAATAAAACCATTTTAAAACTATTTATTTAATATAATTATTAAATAAATCTAATATCATTTAATATTTAATTAATATCATTTATTAATGAAATTATCCTTTAAATATTAAAAGTTATATTTTATAACTTAAAATATCTTTAAACACTTTATTTTCATTTTAAATGATTTTTATAATATTAAAATCATTTTTAAACTAAATTATTTAAGATAATCATTAAGTAAATCTAATATCATTAATATTAAATTATTACAAATTTTCATGAAAAAATATCAAAAGTTATATATTATAACTTAAAATATTTTTAAAATCATATAAATCATTTTTATATGATTTTTAAATCATTAATTCTATTTTTCGTAAATTATTTAATATATTGATTAAATAACTAAAATATCATTAATATTAATTAGTTAATGAAATTTATCACAAAATATTAAAAGTTATCAAAAATAACTCAAAAATATTTTTAAACACTTTATTCATATTTAAAATAATTTTTATATAATTAAAATCATTTTTTTCTAATTTATTTAATACACTAATTAAATAAATTAAATATCATTAATATTCAAATAATTACAAATATTAATGAAAAATATCCCAAATAATTAAAAGTTATTTTTCATAATTTAAAATAATTTTTAAAACTAATTTTGTAATTTTTTATAATTTATTTTCTATTTTTAATCAATTTCCGGAAATTCAGAAATTAAATTAATTAAAAACTGCCGCTAAAGGCATTTGGCGACAGTAACTGTCGCTGTTGGTGTTCTTGAGCTCAAGAACACTGACAGCTTCGGTTACCAACATACCACGTTTGACTGGCTATAAATTCATTTCTAGATCGCTTCTGTTCAAACTAAAACTTAGAACATGTAGTGTTTATGTAACTTTACAAGTTTCATATCTTATTTTAAGCAAACAACAACATAACAAATCGATCTATGCCAGCAAAGTAGCTGTCAGACGGTTTCTGGGTTTTCCCAGAAACCCAGGTGTCGACTGAGCACTTTCATGCTCAAATTAATAGTAGTTCTGATCATGGTTCATGCGATTTGAAGGTTTAAATCTGTAGTACTCGTGTCAAGGAACAACACTACAACAACAGATAAGCTTAACATTAACAGATTTACAAGATCTAACTCGGTCAAACCCTGTCAGAAATAAGGCCAACAATTTTCTGGAAATTTCCCAGAAACAGAATTCGTGATTGAGGGACTAGGTTTGACCACATGCTACGTTTGATTTATTGAAGCATTAAGACATCTAGAGGCACTTAGCTATAGTCCAGATAACAGGATACAACTTTAATACAATAACAACATAAAAAAAATCATTAAATCTGTCAGATCAAAGCCGTTCAACATGCTGTCAGACGGTAAAAATTTTCTGGGTTTACCCAGATTTCTTCCCGGTCATGGTCGGTCAACGACCTTTGACCATCAATATCTTTTGATCTAGACATCCAATGACAGTGAATCCATTTTCAGATTGAGTATCTCATACAAGGCTACAAATGTAAACACTTAAACAACAACAAAAATAAACACACAAAAATCTACAGCCCCTGACATTTGATGTCAGACAACAGAAAACCATTTTCCCAGATTTTTGAAAAACTCTGATTTCGAGCATTAGATGTTATGGATTTAGTAAACAACAACCCAGATCATCATTTAACACTTTAATCAACATGTTTAAACATAAAAATCACAAATTTATTATAGCATACAAGATCAAATTTTGACTTAGGTTTTTATACCTTTAAGAACCAAATGTTGATCTATGGTTTCTGATTTGTTGTTGATGATCGTGGGGCTCAATTTTGGGACTGACCTACTACATAATTTTGAAGCTTTTAGAGAGAGAGGGTCTAGGATGAGCTTGGTGAATAATTGAGCCAAAAATACAACATTTTCTCTCTCTAATCTTTATATATATTAAGTAGATTCATGTATGGTTGCTAGGTGGCTGATGTGTTGTCATTTATGTGTCACAAGGAGTTGGTGTAGTTGGTCACCAACTCAAAATATGGTAAGATTCTCAAGCAACCAAGTAAAGAATGCAATAAGGGCAATAATGTCATTTGTTAATTGATTTAAATGGAAAAAATTGAATCTTGACAATCTCTTAGGGTTTAACCTTTAGGGTTTAACCCTAAGGTTTAGCATATAACACAAATGAGATTTGGGAACTAGGGTTTATAAAAGTAAACTAAAATTTTAGTTTATAAAATTTATAAATTAGGGTTTTAAAATAATTAGGGTTTCTTAACTAAATAAAAGGTTTTAATTTACTTATCACCTTGCTAATTAGGATTTAAAAAAAATACTAATTAACATTACGTTGCCCAAATTAGCGCTTAGGGTTTACAATTATAAATTAGGGTTACTAATTTGGAAATTAGGGTTTATAATATAGAAAAATAATAAGGATTTTGAATAATTACGATTCTCCCTAATTAGGGTTAATACATATAACACCGATCATAAATCACATTATCGTGATTACATAACGGCTTAACAAATTCTCAAAGTCGTGAATGACTTTCGCATTAGGGTTTCAAATTAATTAGGGTTTAACAGTTTGAAACTACGATTTTTATTTTAAATTATGGTTTCTAAATATTAAATAGGATTTAATAACAAAATTATATAATGCTTAACATATATCATATAACACACTCTTGAACTCACAGCTGAGTTTTAAATTAGGGTTTTATCAGGTCATAAGGGAATTGATTTCCAGATTAACCTTACAAGCATAACATACATATTTATAGCACTGAAAGATCAACAATATAATTAATATTATTATATTATCATCATTCCTTATTCCAGAACTAGAAATAGAGTTTATCAAAATATTATTAGGGTTTGATCGTAATATAATAAAACTGTTCCACACATTAACATTACACACATAACCATACATATCTATAACACTGACAAATAATAATATAATATTATTATTTTCATTCCTTGATCAAAACCCAAAATTAGGGTTTGGATTCCATATCTGATTTATCTTTCACATATAACTTTATTAATTAAGTTAAATAATTAACTTAACTATTCTGAAATAATTTCATATAATAAAATAAGTATTATAAAAATTCTAATAATCATTACATATATTAATTAAATAATATATATACTTATTTTCAAGGAAAAGAATTAATAAAAACATTTTTACTGTAAAATTACATATTATAAGAATATAATTTATAGAGATCAATAATTTTAAAATAAAATTATTCGTATTCATTCATGTAATAAATATATTTTATATCCATCACATAATTACATACTTAATACCTTGCACACATTCTTACCTTTGAAATAAATAATTAATAATAATAAAAAAAAAAAAAATTATACGCAAAAATTCTGATTTTAATTATATAAAAAATATCAGGTTATTACAGTTGGATCCAGAAAAATCAGGATTTTAGGCTATTCTGCTCAATCGTGTAGCATTTTTATCACTGATTTGGCCTTTTTAGCTTGTAAAAACTCCTTTGCAACTTGAACTGGACTGAGCCGGAGGGATGGGACTCACATGGGGATGCCGTAGGTACATCTACTGCAGCCGCAGATGGGCCTGCGGCCGACCGTGGATGATAAATTCCAGCAGGTTGGTCTCACAAGTCACTTTCAACTTGTTGCGCGAAGGAAAATACGTGAGCCTCTTTCAGATCTGCTGTGTTCGTGCTGTTTTCTGCAAATTCTGTCACCGTACAAGTGTTCTGCACTATCCTGGTAACATATGCCTGTATTTTCTCTCATTTCTGTCCGTTGGATTTTGAGTTATCGCATGAAATGCATCTAAACACATAGTAGTGATTATGTATGCACAAATGACTAGATAAAAAATATTCAACATAGTAAATGTTAGTATTAAACCATGCTGAACATAATGATGTGAAAAAATTTAACTTTTAAGACAGTCAAATTGGCACCTTTTTATGCTATTTTTTGTCCTATTTGAGGTCCAATGAGCATAAGGTAGCAAGGCAAAGTACTCCTAGTATTGAGGTTGGCCTTATGCATGATAATTTTAATTTTTAATGCATATATTATGTATATGACTTTGGGATAGGCGTGCTACTGAATGGCCACCTAGACATGCCTGGATGCATGTGGATAGTCCTATTTTCAAAGGGGACTATGGCAAAATTTTTCCAAATGTAGGCATTGGGTAGTCATGCATTTTAACTCTATTATATGTTAAAGTAAATGCATGCATGCATATAGTCATAAAATGCATTCTAAAAAGCTCCAGGTAAGGAAATACCACACCCTTTTTGAGGTGATTTGGAGACTTGTTGTCCAGATATTATGGATCCGGATCAGCTGAGCAGTTCCTATAGGACCACTTCTGGCGTACGGCGGAGGGCTTCTGAAGTGCCTCGTCCCCGTTCTGTCAGACAGCCTCGTCGGTTGGTGGAGGCCGTGATACGTCCTGTCTAGGTAGATGTTCCAGACGTTGAGGACTAGGAGGCAAATATTCCGATAGAGGATCCCGCTCTTGCTGGACATGTCCCTCGCAAGGAGCTTCCGAGCATTCAGGTGGTGAACCCAGAGTTGCTGGGTGATTTGGGCAGACATCCATCGATGTATTTGCATGCTAACGAGGTATGGAGTTAGACTTTGATCTTCCTTCTTTCCTATTAATGAGGATTAAAGGGTTTTGATGTTGATCTGCATTTCATGTAGGTTCCTGGTTTTACACAGCCTCGAGGGAACTTGTAACACCCCCTTTCCGAAATAGAAAGAGAGGTTACTTAAAACATATCAAAACTGATGAATTTAATAACAAGGTTCTAATCCACAAAAGAATAGTCTTAAACTAATTAAATGTCTTAAGACAAACCAGAATAAATGCCACACTGGCACAAACCACAATCTGAAATAATTATTACAATTCCAAGTAAACTAACACATCAAGTCTAAACAGAATATTTCTAAAGCATTGGAATGAATGGAGCTCTCATCACACTTGCCCTTGATTCCCCTGATTACCTACCGGAAGAAAAACACAGCATAAGCCAAATACCCAGTACGGATATAGAATACAATTAATGGACTGAAATAATTAACTCAATTAAATGAAAAGAGACGAAACGAAACGAGCAAATCTAACACAACGAAATAATAGGCTGAAACAAATGGTTGGGTGTTATTTCATACCGAGCTCAAAATAAAATAGAAATATACCTTGCCACACAGGCAAGTCAAATAATGCCACATAGGCAAATCAAATAATGCCACACAGGCAAGTCACATACATTGGACCGCGAACCCAATGCATGTAAAATCGGAAGGTATGTTTGGCACAAACATCACCAATCCGTAAAACAGAATAGAAAAACTAAGGTCAACCCATACGCCTCCCACAACAAAACACCAATTGGCCAACTCCCACCGGAGCACAAAACAGAGACACCGTGGACTGATCACACCGCCACGGAAGGTGTCATGCCTCGGTGCCAAGAGGACATGCCTGTGGTACCCCCACAGGTGGTTATAGCTCAGGTATACCCTACGGTATATTCTAACAAGAATACCATGTCACAACACATGCGACACAATATCAACACAAAGGGGTTCTAATATGTACATGCTAAACTGAAATGAATCATCAACTCCAAGTCCTCAACAATACTAACATGCACATTACTACAAATATCAAAATAAATTTAGACATGGTGTACTAGTCTAAAGAGTATAAATATGAGTTCCAACTATGAACGCCAAACGGAACTATCACAATGAATTGACAAGGAATAATTATGAGAGGCAATACTAAATTTCGAAACGAAAAACGAACGAACAAATCAAAAATAAATGGGTCTCGCTGAAAAAGTACGGAATCCGTACCTGGATTAAGTAATGTAATACCCAAAGTTTATACTCCAAATTTGACTCGTTAAATTCCCTCCGTCCGATCTTATAATAAAATAAAACTCTGTAACACCCCCTTTCCGAAATAGAAAGAGAGGTTACTCAAAACATATCAAAACTGATGAATTTAATAACAAGGTTCTAATCCACAAAAGAATAGTCTTAAACTAATTAAATGTCTTAAGACAAACCAGAATAAATGCCACACTGGCTTAAACCACAATCTGAAATAATTATTACAATTCCAAGTAAACTAACACATCAAGTCTAAACAGAATATTTCTAAAGCATTGGAATGAATGGAGCTCTCATCACACTTGCCCTTGATTCCCCTAATTACCTGCCAGAAGAAAAACACAGCATGAGCCAAATGCCCAGTACGGATATAGAATACAATTAATGAACTGAAATAATTAACTTAATTAAATGAAAAGAGACAAAACGAAACGAGCAAATCTAACGCAACGAAATAATAGGCTGAAACAAATGGTTGGGTGTTATTTTATACCGAGCTCAAAATAAAACAGAAATATACCTTGCCACACAGGCAAGTCAAATAATACCACATAGGCAAATCAAATAATGCCACACAGGCAAGTCACATACATTGGATCGCGAATCCAATGCATGTAAAATAGGAAGGTGTGTTTGGCACAAACATCACCAATCCGTAAAACAGAACAGAAAAACTAGGGTCGACCCATACGCCTCCCACAACAAAACACCAAATGGCCAACTCCCACCGGAGCACAAAACGGAGACGCCGTGGACTGATCACACCACCACGGAAGGTGTCATGCCTCGGTGCCAAGAGGACATGCCTGTGGTACCCCCACAGGTGGTTATAGCTAAGGTATACCCTACGGTATATTCTAACAAGAATACCACGTCACAACACATGCGACACAATATCAACACAAAGGGGTTCTAATATGTACATGCTAAACTGAAATGAATCATCAACTCCAAGTCCTCAACAATACTAACATGCACATTACTACAAATATCAAAATAAATTTAGACATGGTGTACTAGTCTAAAGAGTATAAATATGAGTTCCAACTATGAACGCCAAACGAAACTATCACAATAAATTGACAAGAAATAATTATGAGAGGCAATACTAAATTTCGAAACAAAAAACGAACGAACAAATCAAAAATAAATGGGTCTTGCTGAAAAAGTACGGAATCCGTACCTGGATTAAGTAATGTAATACCCAAAGTTTATACTGCAAATTTGACTCGTTAAATTCCCTCTTCTAACATGTACATGTTAAATCTAACGAATCGTCAACACAAGTCTCCAAAAATATACTAACATGTACATCACTATAAATATAAAATAAAATTTAGACTAGTGTGTCATGTCTAAATTTTATTTTATATTTATAGTGATGTACATGTTAGTATATTTTTGGAGACTTGTGTTGACGATTCGTTAGATTTAACATGTACATGTTAGAAGAGGGAATTTAACGAGTCAAATTTGGAGTATAAACTTTGGGTATTACATTACTTAATCCAGGTACGGATTCCGTACTTTTTCAGCGAGACCCATTTATTTTTGATTTGTTCGTTCGTTTTTCGTTTCGAAATTTAGTATTGCCTCTCATAATTATTCCTTATCAATTCATTGTGATAGTTCCGTTTGGCGTTCATAGTTGGAACTCATATTTATACTCTTTAGACTAGTACACCATGTTTAAATTTATTTTGATATTTGTAGTAATGTGCATGTTAGTATTGTTGAGGACTTGGAGTTGATGTTTCATTTCAGTTTAGCATGTACATATTAGAACCCCTTTGTGTTGATATTTGTGTCGCATGTGTTGTGACATGGTATTCTTGTTAGAATATACCGTAGGGTATACCTTAGCTATAACCACCTGTGGGGGTACCACAGGCATGTCCTCTTGGCACCGAGGCATGACACCTTCCGTGGCGGTGTGATCAGTCCACGGCGTCTCTGTTTTGTGCTCCGGTGGGAGTTGGCCATTTGGTATTTTGTTGTGGGAGGCGTATGGGTCGACCATAGTTTTTCTGTTCTGTTTTACAGATTGGTGATGTTTGTGCCAAACACACCTTTCGATTTTACATGCATTAGATTCGCGGTCCAATGTACGTGACTTGCCTGTGTGGCATTATTTGATTTGCCTATGTGGCATTATTTGACTTGCCTGTGTGGCAAGGTATATTTCTATTTTATTTTGAGCTCGGTATGAAATAACACCCAACCATTTGTTTCAGCCTATTATTTCGTTGTGTTAGATTTGCTCGTTTCGTTTCGTCTCTTTTCATTTAATTGAGTTAATTATTTCAGTTCATTAATTGTATTCTATATCCGTACTGGGCATTTGGCTCATGCTGTGTTTTTCTTCCGGCAGGTAATTAGGGGAATCAAGGGCAAGTGTGATGAGAGCTCCATTCATTCCAATGCTTTAGAAATATTCTGTTCAGACTTGATGTGTTAGTTTACTTGGAATTGTAATAATTATTTCAGATTGTGGTTTGAGCTAGTATGGCATTTATTCTGGTTTGTCTTAAGACATTTAATTAGTTTAAGACTATTCTTTTGTGGATTAGAGCCTTGTTATTAAATTCATCAGTTTTGATATGTTTTGAGTAACCTCTTTTTCTATTTCGAAAAGGGGTGTTACAGAGTTGGTATTAGAGCCGACTCTCGAAAGCTCGGGTCGGGTCATCCGATCGGGTTGCCGGAGGTGGGGACACGAAGGCTGGTGGTATTTTTCCACAATGGAGAGATGGAGGTCCGGAGGTGGGGACACGAAGCCAGCTGGTATTATCCCACAATGGCTAGAGAGGCAAAGATCTTT
This sequence comes from Panax notoginseng, assembly GCA_016801055.1. NCBI lineage: Eukaryota > Viridiplantae > Streptophyta > Magnoliopsida > Apiales > Araliaceae > Panax > Panax notoginseng. The sequence goes on from CM029013.1 coordinate 121,441,146, forward strand.
GGGCCGTGTGTGCGATCGGTTCTGACGGGGACGTCAGGAATTTAAGTGGGGGAGTTTGTAACACCCCAGTCCCACATCGAAAGATAGGGGAAAAATTTGTCTGCATATAAGGAAATAAGTTACTACCAATAGTACCTTCAAGTCATGACCTTTTGGGAGCCTGTGGTGGGCTAAGATGACCCAAGAAGATACTATTGGGCCAGTAGTTTGAGGCCTTATTTTGATGGATTTGATTCGATTCAGACTTGGGATTTGACCCGAGATTTGTTCCGGACTCGGGATTTGACCCGGGTTGTTTCAGAACTGGTTCAACATTCACTCCATGTATCAGGCGCTTCATCCTGACTATAGAGCGGTAGTGCATGAGTGGGGATTTGGGGCATTCTTCTCCATCCTTCTCCATCGTTGTCCCTGGGGTTATCTCAGGGTATTGTCTGAGTGATGGTTTCAACAGACTCAGTCACTCCATCTGCTGGATTGCGAGTTGATGATGACGCCTATGGATTAGTGATTTATCACAGATATGGTGTTTGGAGGGGAGCCAGTGCCTTTCATGGAAAATATTACCCCTACTGCCGTTAGATCCTTATTAGGAGTTCCGGCGGCGGCGCTCAAAGGCAGGACTGTCCGTTCAGGTCCTTTGAGTGTAGATGCTATGAGCGGGCTATTGAGTAAGCCTATGCCTGATGATATCAAAATCAGGGATCGGGTTCTGCGGCGATTGTTCCTGATGATCATTCGAGGCTGCTTCATAGCAGATAACTCTTCCACGGCATCTTTCGCTTTGATCAACGCTACACGTGATGTGGACCGTATTGGAGAGTATGATTGGGGCTCCTATACCTTTGCCTATTTCCTCCGGGGCATGCGTATGCGCTCACAGGGTTTGACCGAGGCTTGGCTAGGATTTTTCCCATTTCTGCTGGTGAGGATTTCTCTTGTCATTTACCATGTATAGGTTAAGAGTGTTAACTGACAGCAGATGTTTGCCTTTGTGTTGGCAGTTTTGGGTCTATGAGAGGCTTCCATGCTTGCGTCCCGTGAGTGTGTTAGGTTTAGATACCTATCCACGAGGACGACAATGGCATCATTCGATTCTGCTAGAGGTCCCTGTAGCTGAGGGATTCACTCATTGCCGTATGCAGCTAGAGTTGCTGACGGCCGACACCATCACATGGCTTCCCTATTCTGGGGAACACCTGACCGTGGGTTTTGAGGATGGATACCCGACTGGAGTCGAGTATGTGATTTCCACCAGGAGAGTTCCTCTCTTCACGGATGGAGTTTGGGAGCTCTATTTAGGAGAGCGTGCTATCAGGAGCATCACAGGGGAGATCCGTATACTGATCTTGCCTCCTGCCAGGCGTTATTGGCTTGTGTCACAGTCACCCGTCATTGATATCCCATTGTTGGGGGTTGATGATTTTGCATTGTCAGAGGGTCCATGTACTCAGGAGACGTTCCATTGGTGGTGGTCCCCTCGCACTATTGGAGCTCAGTCCTGCGCCACACAGTTTATGGGGGATATGGTTCCAGGATCCTTGATGATGATGGATTGGATAGCTTGTGTCCGAGATCCGACTCATATGACCCAGATTGATAGTTTGACCCGACAGTTGGACCAGTCACACATATTTATCCAGCATTTGGGCAGAGATCCGACAGGGGCAGCTTTATTTTATCCTTCCAGCTCAGGTGCTGGCCCCTCAGGTGACCCATTCGATTTTGCCGGTGCAGATCCTCCTTTATATAGGCCTGACATCCTTGTTGATAGAGATCCAGTGACTCAGGAGGAGTTACATCAGGTGGACAGGATTGATGATGTGGACATAGACACCATTGTCTTCTTCTGATGTGTATTATCGTTATATCCTTTGATAGGCCTCTGCTAGATATTGGGTGGCTGTGCCCCATTTCCCTGTATTTGTAGCTGTACAGAGATGATGTATTAGATGATGATATACTTAGGAATGTATGCACTGTTTTTTTTCATACCATATATCATATTGCCATCTATTGTCTGTTATGCATGTATCATGTTATGCATATGTATGTATGTCCAGAGATATTTGGCATTGACCCCTGGATGGTCTTATGACACGGCCCGCACAGATGTCTTCTTCGACAGTTAGCCATATAGATCATACCCCACCGTCAGTGGTGGCATCGGGTATGAGATCGTGGTATGATAGCATGTCACCACCAAACAGGGTGACTGTAGATCATTTATTACAGCATACCATGACCTTTTTGACATTTTAGGTTCCCGTAGGATTTGTGGACGGGATGATAGAGCATTGGCTACCGGATAGACAGGTATTCCAATTCGGCACCCATGAGTTGACTTCTACTGATAATTGGGCGATATACCCAGGAATTGGTTATGTTTGACCTTAATTTGTTGTGTGTCCAAAGCATTTTAGAGTCATTTTACTTGGTCAAGTTATGTTGTGACAGGATTGTGCGCTGTTGGAACGTTTGGGAGCATTTGGGCTAGAAATGGAAGGATTGTCAAAGTTCTGCATGATAGCGTCGGGGCGCTACCTCATGGGCTAATTATAGCTCCGGGGGGCTAAGGCTCGGCTGGGCTGGTCAATGGACGCGCATTGATTGACGTTGACTTTGCATTAAAATAATATGGAGGTGGTTATTTGAGGAGGTTGATGGGCAATTGGATTGTGGATCAAGAAGGGGAGTATATAAGATTTCTTTTTATTGAATTGGGACGGTATTCTACACAATTAGGAGGGATTGATCAAGGAGCAAGAGCAGATCTGGATGCTACAACTTGGAGTTCTTCTTCTTCTTTATTCTTTTAAAATTGTGTAACTCACTAAGGATGATTTATCACTTATTTGTGGTTTTTATTTCTGTCATGAACTAATTCCTTTTATTAAGATTCCAATGGTACCTTTTATGGTTATGAATTGATTATCTAATTTATTCTAATTATTTATGTTGAAGTGAATTGTTCGTCATGTCTTGTGTTTATTGATTAATTATCTGGCCAATAATTACCGTATTACTCTAGAAGGAATTGAGAGAGGAATTTTAGAGTTAGAACTGGGCAGGGTGACATGTGACTTAGTTATTTCCACAGTGAATAATTAGGTTTGTGAATAGAATGAGAATATCTATTTGCCGCATGTAACACATAAGGAATTGGGATTGTAGTGAGTTTAATTCAATTGTTTTGCATAGAGATATAACAAAATTAACTTGGATTAAATAGAAGGAAAATGATCACTTGAGAGAGGGCTTTTGGCATTTGAGAATTCCTGTTAACAATTCAGTAGAAAGAATAATTGGGATAATTGGATAATTGATTTAATAATCATATTTGGGGAAATTGGAGCCTTATTTATCATTCATCTGCATTCAAATAATTCTTAATTTGTTCTTTGTTTTCTTTTATAGTAGTTTCTTGCTTTATTAAAATTAGTTTTCTTAAGTTTAAAAAAAAATCACAATTTTTAGTTGTTTAAATAAAATTGAATTGATACAGTACTAGTAGTTGGAGTTTATTAGTTGGAATTCTCTGAGGGATCGACACTCTAATTTATCACTATATTACTTGTTGATTGTGTATACTTGCACGTTTGCTTTGATTGTGAAATCAACCAACAAGTTTTTGGCGCCGCTACCGGGGAACTCTTTGTTAATATTAATTCCATATTAGTTATAATCAATTCGGTCTTAATTTAAACGTTACTTATTTTTCTTCTTGTCTTTGCAGGAATTCTTTGCAAGTGTATGCACACTACATCAAAGGCAAGAAAGGAACTTTTTCCTTATACAGACGAGATTGAAAGGAAGTTCCGAAAAGTGCAATCGACTAGTGCGGCACCACCCGAGGAAGAAAAACTGGCAGAACAAGAAATTCTAGTGAACATGGTAGGGAACGATCAGAAACCACTTCGGGACTATGCCATGCCGAATGTCACGGATATTCAGTCGAGTATTAGGAGGCCGACAATCAATGCTAACACCTTTGAGATCAAACCAGCAACCATTTAAATGCTTCAGAATCAATGTCAGTTTGGGGGTAGTTCATTAGATGATCCGAATGAGCACATCTTAAGTTTCTTGGAAGTTTGCGACACCTTCAAATTCAACAACATGTCCGAAGATGCTATAAGGTTCCCATTTACCCTGAAAGATAAAGCACGAAGTTGGTTACACTCTTAGCCTTCGGACTCAATCCTTACTTGGGACGATTTAGCTCAAAAATTTCTAGCTAAGTTTTTTCCACCAGCAAAGTCAGCAAAACTACGGAATGATATTCATACCTTCGCATAGTTTGATTCAAAATCGTTGTATGAGGCGTGGGAAAGGTTAAAGGATATGCTCCGTAAGTGCCCACACTATGGAATTCCATAGTGGATGCAATTGGGGATATTTTGTAATGGTTTACAAGCATCCACGAGGGCAAGTATTGATGCAGCAACAGGAGGAACGATTATGTCTAAAAATTTAGACGAGGCATATAAGTTGTTAGAAACGATGGCCACCAACAACTATCAGTGGCCCATGACAAGAAATAATCCTCCGAAAACATCGGGAAAGTATGATGTGGATGCGATAACATCATTACAAGTGCAAATGACCGCAATGGCTAAGCAGATAGAATTATTGCGTCCACAATCCACTCAGCAGGTAGCGATGGCTTGTGAAATATGTGATGGGGGTCATACTACGGATCAATGTGCCATAAATGCTGAAGCAGTACAGTATGTGGGGAGTTATAGTCGGTCTACTCAGCCTTATCAGAATCAAAATGCATATAATCCAGGGTGGAGAAATCATCCGGGGTTTTCATGGAGTAACAACCAAGCTGCAGAACAAGTGCCGAAACAACAAAACAATTTCGGGTTTCAAAACCAGACACAACAACCTGTGCGGAAAGCAAGTTGGGAAGAAGCCTTGGAAAGATTTGTTAAAGCAACTGAGAAAAGGAGTGAGGAGAGTGATAAGAGATTTAGTCAAATGGAGGTAAGTATACAAAGTCAGAATGCATCAATCAAAAATCTGGAAAATCAAATGGAACAAATAGCACATGCATTAAATAACCGACCACTTGGAACACTTCCGAGCGACACCGAGAAAAACCCGAGTAGAGATGAGCATTGTAAGGCGGTAACTCTATGAAGTGGAAAAGAACTACAAGAGTCAGTCAAGGATAGGGAAAAGGAGGACAAGACATCAATTGAACAGAGAAACTGGTGGAGACCGAAAAGCATTAAGAGGAGACCTCACAACAGAAAAATTCGGAACCAACCAGTACAATGCCCCCCATACCGTATTCGAAGAGATTTCTAAAATCCAAGTTAGATAAGCAGTTCTCACGATTTTTGGATATCTTCAAGAAATTGCATATCAACATCCCATTCGCCGAAGCCTTGGAACAAATGCCGAGTTACGCAAAGTTTATGAAGGAGGTTTTGTCGAAGAAGAGGAAATTGGGTGAATTTGAAACAGTAGCATTGATGGAGGAATGCAGCGCTATCATTCAGAATAAATTACCACCGAAGCTTAAGGATCCAGGTAGCTTTAATATTCCGTGTGAGATTGAAAATCAGTTTTCGGGATGAGCTTTATGTGATTTAGGGGCCAGTATAAATCTAATGCCATTATCCGTCTACAGCCAGTTCGGACTTTAGGCTCCACGCCCAACAAATATCAGTTTACAGTTAGCAGATAGATCGGTTACATATCCACAAGGTATTGTTGAAGATGTTCTAGTAAAAGTGGATAAATTCATCTTCCCTACGGATTTCTTTATTCTGGATTGTGAAGTGGACAGTGAAATCCCGATCATTCTTGGGCGACCATTTTTGGCGACAGGAAGAACATTGATTGATGTTCAAAAAGGTGAATTGACAATGCGAGTTGAAGATCAACAGGTCACCTTTAACATTTTTAAGTCAATGTCGTACCCAAAAGAAAAAGGTGAATGTATGCGGGTTGATATTATGGAGGAATTGGTGAATCATAAATTCAGCACAATTTTCTCGGAGGACCCACTTGAATCTATTTTGCTCGGGGCAGACGAATATGGTATTGAAGAGGATATCGAATACGTCAAATGGCTAGACACACCATCAGTTTTTTGAAAAAGCACTCAATCCTTCGACACCATAGAAAGGCCCGAAGCGGAAGCTAAAAAGTTCAAACCATCAATAGAAGAGCCACCGATGCTAGAATTAAAGCCATTACCTCCCCATCTGTAATATGCTTACCTGGGAAAAGACGATACCCTACCAGTTATTGTTTTGACAGAATTGACTGATACGCAAAAGGAGAAACTGCTACGGGTCTTGCGAGAATTCAAAACAGCAATTGCGTGGACTATAGCGGACATTCGAGGTATTAGCCTATCATTCTGTATGCATAAGATCTTAATGGAAGAAGGGGAAAAACCAACCATCGAGATGCAAAGAAGGCTAAACCCCATCATGAAAGAGGTGGTGAAAAAGGAGATTATAAAGTGGTTGGATGCTGGCATTATTTACCCGATCTCAGATAGTTCGTGGGTGAGTCCTATACAATGCGTACCAAAGAAAGGGGGTATGATAGTGGTGAAGAATGAGGCGAATGAGCTCATCCCTACTCGAACAGTTACAGGATGGAGAGTATGTATGGACTACCGCAAGCTAAATAAAGCCACACGTAAGGATCACTTCCCCTTGCCATTCATTGATCAGATGTTGGATAGGTTAGCGGGACATCAGTTCTATTGTCTCTTGGATGATTATACCGGATATAATCAAATTGCTATAGCACCGGAGGATCAAGAGAAAATGACATTCACATGCCCATACGGTACGTTTTTATTTCGACGAATGTCTTTTGGTTTATGTAATGCACCAGCAACCTTTTAGCGGTGCATGATGGCAATCTTCTCCGATATGGTCGAGAAAAATTTGGAGGTATTTATGGACGATTTTTCTGTGTTCAGTGATAGCTTTGATCTTTTCCTGAAAAATCTGATTTTAGTGTTGAAACGTTGCGTAGAAACTAATCTGGTTCTCAATTGGGAAAAATGTCACTTTATGGTGAAAGAAGGGATTATTCTAGGACATAAGGTTTCTGCAGCAGGGTTAGAGGTGGATAAGGCAAAGATAGAGACTATTGAAAAATTACCTCCTCCATTATCAGTGAAGGGAGTCCGGAGCTTCTTGGGGCATGCAGGTTTCTATAGACGCTTCATCAAAGATTTTTCACAAATTTTAAAACCTTTATGTTCCCTGTTGGAGAAAGATGTCCCTTTCAAAATGGATCAGTCATGTATCGAGGCATTCGAGATTTTAAAGAGGAATTTGGTATCTGCTCCGATCATTGTGGCGCCCGATTGGTCTTTACCACTCGAATTGATGTGCGATGCCAGCGACTATGCAGTGGGAGCAGTATTGGGACAACGTCACGACAAGATCTTTCACACAATCTACTACTCTAGCAAAATGTTGACAGACGCTCAGTTGAACTACCCAACCACTGAAAAAGAACTACTTGCAGTTGTGTTTGCCTTCAACAAATTCAGAGCATATCTCATTGGGACCAAGGTCATTGTCTACACGGATCATTCTGTAATCAAATATTTGATCGAAAAGAAGGATGCCAAACCGAGGTTAATACGGTGGGTGTTACTGCTGCAAGAATTTGATTTGGAGATCCGGGATAGAAAGGGTACAGAAAACCAAGTGGCGGATCATCTTTCGCGGTTGGAAAATGTAGAGGTACAGAGCCAAGACAATACACTGATTAACGAGAAATTTTCGGACGAACAACTTCTCCGAGTAGCCACAACACTGCCTTGGTATGTTGATTATGTGAACTATGTTGTTGCTAAGGTGTTACCACCGGATTTGAACTCGCAACAACGAAAGAAATTCCTCATGACGTGAAGCAGTACTATTGGGATGAACCGTTCCTGTTTAAAGCCTACGCAGATAAAATGATTCGACGCTGTGTGCCACATGAAGAGATGGACAACATATTGGGTCATTGCCACTCCTCAGACTATGGAGGTCATTATTCCGGTGATCGAAATGCGACCAAGGTGTTACAATCAGGATTTTACTGGCCTTCGTTATTCAAGGATGCGTATCTCTATGTACTAAAGTGTGATCGATGCCAACGCGTAGGTAATATCTCCAAGCGAAATGAAATGCCACTCAACACTATATTGGAGGTAGAACTGTTTGACGTTTGGGGAATCGATTTCATGTGACCATTCGCCTCATCTTTTAATAATCAGTATATTTTGTTAGCAGTGGATTATGTTTCCAAATGGGTTGAAGCCACGGCTTTGCCCACCAATGATGCTAACGTCGTCCTTCGATTCTTAAAGAAAAATATCTTCACGCGATTTGGGACTCCGCGGGCAATAATAAGTGATGAGGGAACACATTTCTGTAACAAGCAGTTCACAAAATTGTTGGTGAAGTATGGGGATCGTCATAAAATCACAGCTACATATCATCCCCAAACCAATGGCCAAGCTGAGGTCTCGAATAGGGAGGTTAAGAGAATTCTGGAAAAGGTGGTCAATCTGTCAAGAAAAGATTGGTCTTTACGTCTTGACGATGCTCTATGGGCATATCGTACAACATACAAGAATCCGATCGGTATGTCACCTTAGCGAATGGTTTATAGAAAGGCGTGCCACCTCCCAGTCGAGCTTGAGCATAGTGCACACTGGGCCATTCGGAAGCTCAATTTTGATGAACAAGCAGCAGGTGAGAAAAGGTTACTGCAGTTGAACGAGATGGATGAATTTCGCTTCAATGCTTATGAAAACGCAAAACTCTATAAGGAAAAAGTCAAAGCGTGACATGATAAGAAAATTCTCGATAAAACATTTGAACTGGGCCAACAAGTCTTGCTTTTCAACTCGAGATTGCGTTTATTTCCTGGAAAACTGAAATCATGTTGGTCAGGTCCTTTTACAGTCGTGTCGGTTGCACCACATGGTAACATCGAGATCAAAAAACCAAATTCATATTGCCCATTCAAGGTTAACGATCAAAGACTTAAACATTACTGGAGTGGACCCATTGAACGTCAAACTATGGTCATGAACCTCTCCGACTCAGTGGAAAATTGAAAATACCAGCAAAGTCGGGCCGACGACAGTAAACCAAGCACTTATTGGGAGGCAACCCAATCATTTTCCTTTTTTATTTTATTTTATTTTGGTTATTTATTTTATTTTCATTGTACTTAGTTGTCTAATATTGTCTTATTTTAGTTCTTGTGAGTATTAATTTCAAAGTTATGGGGAACGTAGTTTGAATTGTCTCTCTTCATTCAGATTCTTGAACTTATACGTGCAGGCAACATGTGCCACGACAGCCCAGCGCCCCGGCGCTGCACAATGCTTGACCCATAGCGCCCCGACGCTAGCCTAACTCAGAAGCCACTGACTACGAGCACCCCGGCGTTATGGACTTCTTGAACGTACTGCAGTACAGCGCCCCGGTGTTGCACAAAGCTTGTGTCACAGAGCCCCGACGCTAGCCCTGCACACAACCTACTGATGCCAAGCGCCCTGGCGCTTGTCCCACGTTAAATCTCAGTGCCCCGGCGCTGTGGGGCGTTCTAAGAGTCCTACACATTTTTATAACTGCTGAACGGTTCCCTAATTTACTTCTTTTAAGTATCACGATTCCACCCATCCATCTCATTCACGACTCTTAATCTCTCAATTGGATACACTGAAAATTGTAAGCCTTGCTCATCAAATTCTAGGATTAAGTCCTGCAATAGTGCCATAATTCTCATCTCTCTCACGATCATCTACCAAGGTATGTTGTATGTTCTAATTCCATTTTGTGCAACAAGCATGGGTATTGATGTAATTGGTGAGTGTTCTTCATCTGGATATACATCCTCCTTCTCTTGTTTCTATATTGAATAATAGCCATAATTTACTCACTTGTAAGTAGAGATTGCAGTCATGGGATATTTTTGACCAACAAGAGGTATGAATTGATAGTAACTTAGTGAAATTCTGAGTAATGTATGAGTTGCCTCTTAGATGTTTGATGAATTGCACGAACCATTGATCTTGTCCACATGCACATGTATCACAATGTCCAAGCAATACTATTCTATTGCACTCCATGACAACTCTTGAGGGCATCGCTTGTGTGGCTTTTGTTCATTCTCGAAATTGAAGAGTCCATGACTCCAATTGGTACTTTTGTGCATGCGCCTGCGTTTTTGTGTCGAGTATCATCCCCACCAATGTATTCAATTTCGACATATATTTTAAAGTTTGGGGGTACAGTCATACATAAGTTTATCCAAATTCCAATTCTGTGCAATGCTAATACATATATATGCTTGTAATTACAGAATTTCTGACATGACATCCAAACGTCAGCGTGGTGAAGGTTCAGGGACCGCCTCGACCCCACCTCCGAGATTTAACAGCCGCCGTTTTGTCAGTCTTGCGGCTCAGGAAAGATACAACCGAATGGCTACTCGGTTATTGGTTCCGGAGCGTGGGTTGAGACCGGATCAATCAAAGGATGGCGACATGGTAGTCATGATAGCTGAGAGGAACTAGTTCACACTTACCGGGCAGCCCAATCCAGTAGTACTTGCAGTGGTGAAAGAATTTTACGCCAACGTGCCCGAACATGATCACTATACGGTATTTTTAAGGGGCAAAACAGTGGAAATTGGCGAAGAGGACTTCAATGAGTGTTATCAACTACCAGTAGAGGATTTTCATGATGAGTATGCCAGTCTTGTTAGTGATGGGCCGGATTATGAGCAGATAATTCGTGAACTTTGTCAACCTGGTACCACATGGACAGTACATGAACGCGAAAACATGACTTTCCCACTATCGAATCTCAGCTTATATGGGAAGGCATGGTATGCGTTCATTTGTGCAAAACTCATGCCATGCACCCATGTGAGTCATGTTACCGGGGAACGTGCAGTCCTTCTATACTCAATCATCAAAGGATTTAAAATTGATGTGGGCAATCTCATTTTACAATCTGTCCTTCGAGCTTCTCGTGGAAGTACCACTGGAGGGTTACCACATCCGTCTCTCATCTGCGTATTATGTTCTAAGTTCGGCGTCAAATAGAAGTCAGATGAGATGATTCAAAAGCTTATGCCAGTGCTGGACCACAAGTTGATCAGCAGGTACAAAGTGTGGACTGGTGGAGCTAACCGCCCTAGGGGATTGGGTCTCATAATTCCCCAAGTTGCACCTACACAAGCCCCAGCACCTCCGACTCCACCTACTTATGGCCCATCTACATCAGCTCATCGTGGAGTGGTTCCCGAAGCTGTCTAGCGGGAGATAGACGGCTGGTTCTACAACATGAAGTCCCAGAATGTACGCTTATCCGAACGTCAAGATGTGATTTTTAAATTTTTAGTTGACCAATTTGCTGCACAGAATGCACTGACCGTCCAATCACATCCGGGCGTTCAACTTAGCCACTTCCCAACTGCTCCAGTTTTGCCAGTATTTCCCCCTTCCGATCAAGAGATGACCGAGGATGAGGATGCTCCACCCGAGGAATAAGCTCGTCAGGGAAGTCCTCTGTTTTATTTTACCTTATTTTTTGCATGAGGACATTGCTCTAGATTAGTTTGGGGGTAGTAGTTAAGTTTTATTTTCGAAGTTGTAGTTTGTTATTAGTTTGTGGTTGTGGATTGTGATTGTTAGTTAAACTTTGCATTTAGGATTGCATGATGATTCCAGCGTTTGATAGTGCGTTTATTTGGGGGGCAAATGATGAATTTAGAATGGCATGAACAAGTCTAGTAAGGAGTGTTGAGTCAGTGATATGATTTTCTTGACATGAATTGAATCTTTATCTGTTTGACACTGATATTATAGGAAAACACTTTGAAAAACGACCATGTTGGCTATGATAGTTTAAATGGTTAGATAATAGAGTTCTAAAGGATGATTGCTAGTGAAATAAAAGGATACTTTGAATAGCTAGAGAAGACTGAATTTATACATAAGCTCGAGTTTGGGGGAAAAATATTTGGAATATACAATTGGAATATCCAAAAAAAAAATAAAAAAAAATACACATGGTGACTAGTCTTGTTTCGTGGCCTTTGTTACTTGAGCAAGTACGCCCGAGGGGATTGTCTTTACACCTAGCGCCCTAAGATCTTTCATGGTTTGGGAGTCGTTGGTCGAAAGCTCGCTAAGGGGTAACACTGTTAGCCTAATGGGATGAGACATTGCACAGTCACTTATGTATATTTTTAAAAAAATATATATATATAAATGCAAATAAAGCGAGAAAAGTGCAAAGAGCCCCCATTATTAAAAAAAAGAAAAGAAAAAGAAAAGCATAAGTATTCCATTTTGACTCTTGAATTCGGGTAATTGTTTGATTTCAGTTGAATCTAGTTTATTTAATGTATTCTTGAGTTGAACTGTATGAAGCTTGATATGAACTTTATTATCTTTCAGATTTTTGCTAGTCATTGGTTAGCATGGTTGTTGAATACACACTCACAATATCAGTAATAACAGATTTTGATTGATTGATTGTCGGGATATTATTGATCTACTTTATCATGAGGTATTAGCAAGTTTTTGTGATTTCTCTGAGGCCTATGAATATTTGTCAACTATTGAATTGCTGGAATTAAGGCCATTTGGTTCGTTTGCGTTTGCATTGTGTTTAGTTATTCGTGTTGGTTGTGTTTTGTTGCTTGAGGACACGCAATGTTTTAAGTTTGGGGGTATTTGATAATTGGGTGATATACCCAGGAATTGGTTATGTTGGACCTTAATTTGTTGTGTGTCCAAAGCATTTTAGAGTCATTTTACTTGGTCAAGTTGTGTTGTGACAGGATTGTGCGCTGTTGGAACGTTTGGGAGCATTTGGGCTAGAAATGGAAGGATTGTCAAAGTTTTGCATGATAGTGCCGGGGCGTTGCCTCATGGGCTAATTATAGTGCCGGGGCGCTAAGGCTCGGCTAGGCTGGTCAATGGACGCGCGTTGTCTGACGTTGACTTTGCATTAAAATAATATGGAGGTGGTTATTTGAGGAGGTTGATGGGCAATTGGATTGTGGATCAAGAAGGGGAGTATATAAGATTTCTTTTTATTGAATTGGGACGGTATTCTACACAATTGGGAGGGATTGATCAAGGAGCAAGAGCAGATCTGGATGCTACAACTTGGAGTTCTTCTTCTTCTTTATTCTTTTAAAATTGTGTAACTCATTAAGGATGATTTATCACTTATTTGTGGTTTTTATTTCTGTCACGAACTAATTCTTTTTATTAAGATTCCAATGGAACCTTTTATGGTTATGAATTGATTATCTAATTTATTCCAATTATTTATGTTGAAGTGAATTGTTCGTCATGCCTTGTGTTTATTGATTAATTATCTGGCCAATAATTACCGTGTTACTCTAGAAGGAATTGAGAGAGGAATTTTAGAGTTAGAATTGGGCAGGGTGACATGTGACTTAGTTATTTGCACAGTGAATAATTAGGTTTGTGAATAGAATGAGAATATCTATTTGCCGCATGTAAAACATAAGGAATTGGGATTGTAGCGAGTTTAATTCAATTGTTTTGCATAGAGATGTAACAAAATTATCTTGGATTAAATAGAAGGCAAATGATCACTTGAGAGAGGGCTTTTGGCATTTGAGAATTCCTGTTAACAATTCAGTTGATAAAATAATTGGGATAATTGGATAATTGATTTAATAATCATATTTGGGAAAACTGGAGTCTTATTTATCATTCATCTGGATTCAAATAATTCTTAATTTGTTCTTTGTTTTCTTTTATAGTAGTTTCTTGCTTTATTAAAATTAGTTTTCTTAAGTTTTAAAAAAATCACAATTTTTAGTTGTTTAAATAAAATTGAATTGATACAGTACTAGTAGTTGGAGTTTATTAGTTGGAATTCTCTGAGGGACCGACACTCTAATTTATCACTATATTACTTGTTGATTGTGTATACTTGCACGTTTGCTTTGATTGTGAAATTAACCAACACCTTCTCTGGAGGAGTATGCACGTTTGACGATGCTGCCTTTAGACAGACCTTGCGTGCATTTGGCTTTGGGAGACATGAGCAGACGATTCATGACTCTCACAGGATTGAGGAGCAGAGTGGTACAGGATGAGTTGACATCTGGTCACGTGATATCCCAGCGCTTTCTGTACGACATATTTGGCTTGGAGGATAGCTATTCATGACATTCCGGGGATTTCATCGCATCGGAGGATCATTGGCGTTTGGCCAGAGTTGACGTACTGATGCTATGTGTATTGTCATATGTGTATATGCCGTGGTATATGGATGAGATAGATATAGGCATTGTCATGGCCGTAAGAGCTCTCAGGGAGGGTCGTACCATTGTACCTATGATTGTAGTAGAGACCCTGCGGTCGGCATCTTACTGCTGCACTTATCCGACAGGAGTGTTCACTGGGAGTTCAGTCATGCTATATGTGTGGTTTATGTCACACTTGAGACCGATTGGCACTCTTAGACGGCATGGGTACTGCTTCACCCATGATGTAGCTATGTCATACTCTTTTCAGCCATCAGAGTGTATAGATTCTCTGTCCTGGTCCACATTCTTGGCAGATATCAGAGATCCATTCAGCATATTGCCGTGTTCGGGGCTTAGCTCACCATACAGCTTCATTACTCATGCTCCGGGCATGGACTATCTCCCTCTGGCTGGTTTGAGAGGAGTGACCACTTATCACCCGTTGGCCGTGATGTTGCAGTTCGACCAGTTCCAGGATTTTCATCCTTTTGAGGGGGCGACAGGTCAGCATTTAGCTTCTCGGTACCTTTCAGCAGAGGACCGATCTCGGGTATACGCCTGCTGGGATCAGCGCGAGATAGCGACTTTTTCTGTCAGTCATCCTGGTTATTCTGCAGAGTATTCCGCGTGGATGGAGACAAAGATTTTATCTCCTGCAGTAGTATTTGCAGTACCGGAGCGCGAGTTAGGTGATGTAGAGCCCATGGAGGACATTGATACCTACATCAAGGAGGAGCCCACTGCTGGGTTGCCAACATTTCTTCTAAATTCTCCTAGTATCAGTACTGTTGTGATTTAGCACTCGACACAGTACTTAGAGCAGAGTCTTCATCTGATAACCTTTGAGAGAGATCAGATTCGATCTATGATGTCGACTTCTCTTGATGGGAGGGAGGCCGCTCTATTGGAGAGAGATGAGGCATTGGCTCGTAGAGATGCAGCCGTCGTTGAGCGGGATGAGGCTATATCAGCCAGAGATGCAGTGATAGTTGAGCGGCATATCTCCATATCTACCCGGGATGTAGCCGTCACAGATAGTACTGCAGTGAGGTCCCTTACCATTGGCATGATTGCAGAGATGAGCGCATATATTGATGATCATATGGTTAACATGCAGATGGCTACAGATCTGTTGGGTCGTGTGGATATTCTCATACAGGAGACCACAGCTTTACCTCCATCTTCTGAGAGGGACGCCATGTTGGGCTTGTTAGCTCGCATATACCCTGACTTGTAGATGATCTTGTATTTTCCTGCACAGACTAGCTTAGCCATTTTGTTATGTACAGTTTATATTGTGTATATCAAACAGCATTATATATATGACAGTGAAATATATTTTTGGTCACTTCCCTTTTTAGATATGCTTTGCTACTTGCTTGATATTTTTCCTGCTGCTTTAGGGCTTGTGATCTTGATGTATTCTAAATTCCTTCTCGGTTGATGGACATTGAGTTGTCTATGGATAGTTCAGAATGGATCATCGATCTGTATGTATCCTTACCATCTCTTGGTGTCTTGGGACTGATTTCTGTATAGAAATGAGGAGAGGAGTGTGGCTTTCCTCTCTGAGATTGACCGCACCACAGATGGTCGCCAACACTTCTATTCATGAGAAGCCTAGTTAATTCCATCTCTTATGGATTGGTGTTGCTCTTTGAGGTACAACCGCAGCTTAGATGGTCGCCGAATCTCCTATTTAGAAGGAGTTCAGGTAATTCCATCCCTTTGGTCTGAACCTGAATGAAACGTAGTGGATTGAAGGATGATCCCAGTACCAACTGACAAGGGTTTCTATTTTGGTAGGTGGTGAGACCGCACCATGAATGGCTTCCTACGTACTCCTATTGAAGAGAAGATCAGGTCTGCGTAGTTCGAACCTGGTGTAAGAGGTTCAACGCTGTATGTGGAAGGAATGGTGTAGGAATGTTTTTATTATTTTTTTTTTGTTTTTGTAAGGAAAAGGGTGGAAATGTTTTTGTTGTTATTGTTTTATTGCGACCGGGCCATATGAAATGGTTGCCTATGTACTCCTATTGAAGAGGAGATCAGGTCGACGTAGTTTGCCCCTCAAGGCAAGATGAAAATTGTAATCCCATGTGCAGGTCAGAGTGCAGGGAAGAGAAAGTTTAATCCTAGGTTGAGGATAAACTACAGGTGAAAAGTTTGATCCCAAATATGGGTAGCCAAACTGTATACGCAAGAGGTTCAATCCACGGTGGGATGACCTAAGTTGTAGGAACACAAAGGAGAAAGCCAGGCTGCTGGCTTGAAAGGTATGTTTCCCTGAGGGGCCAAGTGTAGCAACGTTGTTTGTGGTAAAGGTTTAAAGAACCGGAATGCCTGGTGATATGATGGTTCACCACCATGATGCTTTATTGATGGTAACTTCAGACATAGTATCGTTTCATGGCGTCTGAGTTGATGACTTGCGGAAATTCATCGCCATCCATTTCTTGCAACCTTAGAACGTCTCCTGTCAATACTTCCTTGATAATAAACGGGCCTTCCCAGTTAGGAGCGAATTTTCCCTTAGCCTGATCTTGGTTGTCCAGGATTTTCTTCAAAACCAAGTCATGTTGTCTGAATTGCCGTAGCCGAATTTTTTTGTTGTAGGATCGGGCGATCCTTTGCTGATATAACTGGCCATGGAAGATAGCCGCGGTTCGCCTTTCGTCTATTAGAGACAGTTGGTGATACCTATCTTGTACCCATTGGTCTTCATCTAACTGAGCGTCTATCAATACTCTGAGGGATTCTATCTCAACTTCTATGGGGAGCACTGCTTCCATCCCATAGGTCAATGCGTAGGGGGTTGCCCTAGTGGAGGTGCACATTAAGGTTCTGTAGGCTAACAGAGTCAGAGGCAATTGGTCAGGCCAATTTTTGTGATTGGTGGACATCTTTTGCATAATCTTCTTGATGTTCTTGTTAGCCGCTTCAACAGCAGCATTCATCTTCGGACGATAGATGACTGAGTTGAGATGTTTGATATGGAATTTACTACATAATTCCTCCATCATTTTGTTGTTGAGGTTCTTGGCATTGTCGGATACAATCACGTCTAGTTGTCCATATCGACAAATGACATTGTTTCTGATGAAAGCAATGACGACTTCTTTAGTAACCCTGGGGAAGGAGGCTGCTTCTACCCACTTGGTGAAGTAGTCGATCATGGTGAAGATAAATCGATGACCATTACTGGCTTTAGGCTTAATGGGCCAGATAACGTCCATTCCCCACATTGAGAAGGGCCAAGGTGAACTCATATTGTGAAGTTCCCGTGGAAGGGCGTGTATAGCATTCCCATGAATCTGGCACTGATAGCATCTCCTGACATGGTCATTGCAATCAGCTTTTAGAGATAGCCAATAATGTCCCGTCCTGAGGACTTTCTTGACAAGAAGGGGGCCACAGACTCCGCCATGGATTTCATCCATAAGCCTTTGGGCTTGATCTTTGTCTAAACATCTAAGGAGACCTAATCCTGCATCTCTTTTGTAGATCGCATCTCCACTCAGGTAGAATTTCATAGCAAGTCGGTGGATCCGCCTTTTCTCAATCGGGCTCGCCTCAGCGGGTGTAGATCCATCTCGTAGATATTCCTTGATATGTTGATACCAAGGATGTTGGATGGGAGGTAGATCATCCGATACTTCTCCAACGTAATTCCCGTAGGCTGGGGCCTTGTGCAGGGAAATTATGACGCTTGGCAAGTGTTCCTTGTCTGATATACGAATCAAGGAGTCCAAAGTTGCTAACGCATCCGCGAAATCATTCCTATTACGAGGAATGTGTAGAAAGGATATTTCTTCGAATCCCAAAGCCATCTTTAAAACCTGCCGATGGTAAGGCAGCAAATGTAGTTCCTTGGTTTGATAGATTCCGGTGGATTGTCTGATTACCAACTCCGAATCTCAAAGGACAATTAACCGACTGATGCCCATTGAATGGGCAAGTTTTAGCCCCATAAGACAGCCTTCATACTCAGCCGTATTGTTTGTGCTGACAAACTATAATTTGATGGCGACTGGATACTGCTCCCCCATATCAGATATTAGAGCTGCTCCAGCTCCAGAACCTTCCATATTGACAATTCCATCGAAATACATCTTCCACATTTGGCGTGTATCGTACTGATGGTGTTGCTAAATTGTCATTACTCCTTCATCAGGGAAATATGTCTCCAAGGGTTTGAAATCCCCTGATGGTGCGGTGGCCAGTTGATCCACAATTCCTTGACATTTGATGGACTTTTGAGTCACATATACGATGTCAAATTATTGTAGGATCAACTGCCATCTGGACAGTCGACAATTCAGTATGGGTTTACTGAACACGTACTTGAGAGGATCCACACGGGATATGAGATGGGTTGTGTGGCCATGGAGGTAATGTTGTAACCTCATCGCAGCCCATGCTAAAGCACAACACGTCTTTTCGATCAGAGTGTACTTGTGTTCACTGTTGCTAAATCTTTTACTGAGGTAATAGATAGCTCGTTCTAGGCCTCTATCGTCCTTCTATCACAGCATGCAGCCCATGGCATTGTCACTTACGGACAGATACATAAATAGGGGAACATCATCCCTGGGTGGTACCAAGATGGGAGCTTTGATTAGCTGTTTCTTGATTGCAAGGAAGGAATTCTGGCACTCCTCATTCCATTTCATGGAGGAGTTCTTCCTTAGTAGCTTGAACATTGGCTCACAAGTTGCTGTGAGTTGGGAGATAAATCTGCTAATGAAGTTGATCCTTCCGAAAAATCCCTGTATTTCCTTTTCTGTCTGAGGAATGGGCATTTCCATGATGGCTTAGATTTTGGTAGGATCCAGCTCTATCCCTTTGTGGCTGACTAGAAATCCTAGCAACTTGCCTGATTTAACGCCAAAGGCGCACTTAGCTGGATTCAACTTCAAGTTGTACTTATACAACCTATTGAACAATTTCCTGAGATGGTCTATGTGGTCATCCTCCTTCCGGGATTTGACAATAATGTCATCCACGTAGATCTCGATCTCCTTATGCATTAAGTCGCGAAAAAGAGCTATCATAGCTCGTTGATAGGTAGCTCCAGCATTGATGTGGCCGAATGACAACCGTCTATAGCAAAAAGTTTCCCAAGGAATGATGAAAGCAGTTTTTTTCACAATCTTCCTCGGCAACCATGATCTGATGATACCCCGCAAAGCAATCTGCAAAGGAGTACATGTCGTATTGCGCAGTATTATCAATGAGAATGTGGATAAATGGCACGGGAAAGCTATTTTTTAAGCAAGCTTTGTTCAAGTCCTGGTAATCCACACAAACTCGTACCTTCCCTCCAGGTTTAGGTACAGACACGATGTTGGATATCCACTCAGGATATGTAGACACCATTATGATGCCAGCTTGAAACTGTTTCACAATTTCTTCTTTCACCTTTAAACTCCATTCAGGTTTCAATCGCCGGAGCTTTTGCTTGACAGGCTTAAATTCCTCTTTAATGGGAATGCGATGAAGGACAATGTCAGTGGATAAATCCACCATATCCTCATGAGACCATGCAAACACATCCTGGAACTTGGTTAATAGCGTAACCATGCCATTCCGTTGGTTTGGGGTAAGGTCTGAACCAATCTGGATTAACTTAGGGTTTTCTAAGGTTCCGAGATTGAAAAGAGTGGTTTGATCAAGATTGGGTTTGGGTTTGTCTTTGACCCATTCTTGAATTTCTGGAGGCACCTCAATGTCATCCTGTATATCCACCAAGGCTGAATTCATCTCTACATCAAAGGTACAATCCTTGTGGAGAAGAGGCACCGTACCAGCAAGCACATGCACATCTAAATTTAGAGTCCTGAAACAAAATATGCTTTCACTTAGTATATATGAAATGTGTTGATCATACACAGTGTTAGCATATACTGGCAAAATAAACCGCTAATATTATACAAAAAAGTAAGCAGTTATTATATCTACAGGGCGGAAAGAGTTTCGCCCGCTTTACCC
Source organism: Panax notoginseng (assembly GCA_016801055.1). NCBI lineage: Eukaryota > Viridiplantae > Streptophyta > Magnoliopsida > Apiales > Araliaceae > Panax > Panax notoginseng. The sequence goes on from CM029013.1 coordinate 121,461,441, forward strand.
TTGACGACCAGTGTAAGGAATGCTATTCCAATTGGCAAGAGAAAATTCTGGGTGAACCGCAGTGATAGAGGGATTATCATCATCTTCCCTGTCCCGAATGATAGCCATTACGTCTGGGCAATCATCGTCTGGGGTGTATTTGTTGGTATGCTCATCATGAACGATGATGCGTATGCCGAACATCATCTGTATGACGTCTTGCTTGATTCTTCAGTCCTCTTCCTCCACTGCGGGATCTGGAACAAAGATTTCTTTCTCCTTTACCGGTACCGGCTTGGGAAATAACATTGCCATTATATTGGCTGGCACCTTTATGGGAGGTTGTGCGGACTCGGAGCTTGAAGGCGAAGCTAAACGCCGCATGGTCGAGACTGAAGGAATCTGCTGATGCTTATGAGGATTCCTGTGACTAGAGCTGGTAGAATAGCCTAGTCCAGCTGTCCCAATTTGCTTGGTTAAGCGAATAGGGTACTTAATACCCTAGCAATATTTACCCAACCCTTGTTCTGGTTTATGACCCAACGACATCATTTTTTGTGTGGCCGACATTACCTCGGTAGAAATCTGGGGTTCGGATAGTGGCGTTTCAGTAACATGGTATTGGGTATTGCTTATTTCCAAAGCCTAAAAACTAATTGGCTCAACATCCTTATTGGCATCGATGAGTGGCATGTCCCCATGCTGAGGAATCTCCGGTTCAGCGTTAACTGTTACCAGGCTATTGTTGATGATGTATTTCAACTGTTGGTGAAGAGTAGAGGGGACTGCCCCTGCCATGTGAATCCATGGTCGTCCCAAGAGCAGGTTGTATCCCGAATCTATCTTGAGCACATGGAAGGATACGCAAAATGTATGAGGACCAATCTCAATTGGCAGCTCAACTACTCCGACCGAGTTACGGCGGGCTCCATCAAAAGCTTTGATGATGGTATGGCTACTCTGAATTCGATTGGGGTTGATATTCATCTTCACCAAGGTAGCGTATAGGCAGATATTCCGAGAGGAACCTCCATCTATTAAAACTCCCGCCACCATATATCCGGAGGACAAGACTGGAATGTGCAACGGTTTGCAATGACCGGTCCCTTCGGGCGGTATGTCATCATCAGTGAAGGATATCACATTGTTATTGAAAATGTGATCAACCAGATGTTGAAACTTTTCCGTATCAACTGATGTCGGTAGATAGGCTTCTTCTAAAACCTTTAACAAGACCTTCTGGTGATTCTCGAAAGTTAGGACCAAGTCCAAGATTGATATCTGTTGTGGAGCTTCTTTCAAGCTTAAAACTACCTTGGCTTCGTTATGACCCATAGTGCGGAGGAAATTTTCAATCTTCTCAATGGGTACTTTCCCCTTAGACTTGATGACAGGCTTTATTACCCGTTGGGGAAGATACAGTGGATTTTCCTTCGACACTGCAGTAGTTATATGCGAGGTGGATCTTTCACCTTCTCCATAATTCCATGGAACTGCGTGCAAGCTAACAATAGGATATTGTGCTCTGCACAACAAATTAATTGGCTCGGGAGCGGCCACTTTCAAAGGATTGTTGATTCCCTTGAGTTGAATGACTGGCATGACAAGTGATTTGTTAACCCCATCATTTTCAGCGGATATGACTGCTACTACACTCTTCCACTTAGTAGGACACGAATCCTCACTTGCCCAGAACACAGTGTCGTTATCTGCCAAACGCAGTACGCCACTGTCGATTAAATTTTGAATAAGGTGGCGGAGTGCCCAGCATTCTTCTGTGTTGTGACCGCAAGATTAGGAATGATATTGACATACTCCCTCAGAGTTATATCGTCCTAAACGGGGGTTGATTGGAGGTAGAAGGGAACTAATCCTTCCTTCATTGATTAACATATGAAGGATTTCCTCTATAGGTTGACCCAAATATGTGATTTCCCTTTTGTTGGCAAAATCCCGACAGGGCTTAGCATTTGCTCTCTTCGTCACTTTGTCTTCCAGCATTTCATTTTCTGAAAGTGAAGAGGTAATATTCATGACAATAGGTAGGAGACTGGCATGCTCCTGGCTGATTAGCTGACGAGTCACTTGATGCTGATAAGTCACTAGTTCCGCCAATTGCTCAATTTGTTTACATAGAGCTTTCATCTTTCGTTCCATTGTGAATTGGAACTTGGCATAATCCCATCTTTCATCACCATCTTTGGGGGTCTGGGAGGATTCCCAGCTGAAATTGGAACTCTGTCCGCTGCTCCAATTGATCATGTTGACTTCTTCTTCCTTGTGTTGAGGAAGAGAGTTGTCTTAAACGTGAGGCTGATCGAGTTTGGTGACCACGATTTCACCGTTGTCTATCAGGTCTTGGATTTTGTGTTTTAAGGCCCAACAATCCTGAGTATCATATCCAGATGCCCCGGCATGATAAGCACATTTCCGAGCAGCATTAAAACCCCGTCCATTAGGGCTGGCTGGTGGAAGAAGATGCGTGATTTTCTTCTATGTTGTTAGAAGATTGAGAATGTTCTCGAGGGTGTCCCCTAAGGGTGTGAATACTCGAGGTCGTTTGACTTCTCCACCTTTTGGTACTGGTGGGTTTGAAGATTGTGCTTGAAAGGGAGTGTAATTTTTTCTCTGGATAGGCATGTTTTGACTGCCTTTTTAACCCTGTAGTATCAGGGAAACATCCTCTTCTTTCTTTTTATGGACCCTCTGGGGGTTGTTCCCATAATTTCCAGATTGGATGTGATCAGCAACATCTTTGAGTGCAGCTAGGTCTTGAATCTTTCCTGATTTCAATCCCATTTCAGCCATCTCCCCATGTTTGACCATTTCAGAAAATGGCTTGCCGATGCCGGCTAAAACTCTTTCATAGAAAGGTGCTCCTTGTATGTCTATGAAAGTCATGACCATCTCTGATTCTGTCATGGAAGGACTAACTTGGGCAGCTAGGCGTCTCCACCTCTGAGCATACTCTCTGAAAGACTCATTAGACTGTTTCTTGATCTTGGTAATTTGATACCGATCAGGAACCATTTGAGATTGAAAGTTGTATTGGGTGAGGAAAGCGTGTGCTAGCTCTTCCCAACTATGGATCTTTGAATTATCTAATCTTGTATACCACGAACAGGCTTCTCCAGTTAGACTTTTTTGGAACAGTTGCATTCTGAGTTTTTCATCCTCTGCATAAGATACTAGTTCTCCAATAAACACCTTTAGATGTGTGTAAGGATCTCCTACCCCGTCATATTTTTCAAAGTTAGGAGTCTTAAATTTTTATGGATAATGAATACTAGGGAAAATACAGAAATCAGCATATGAAACACTCCCATTTGTTCCAATTCCTTTGATAGTGCGAAGAGTCTCTTCCATTTGGAGGACTTTCTTTTTGATGTCACTAGTGTTTGGGTCTCCAGTGGGATGGGTAGCATCATGAGTTTTGTTGGTTGGATCCAACTGCAGTTCAGGTATTGTAATGACCTGGGTTCCTCTTTGTGTGGAGGATTCAACATGTACGGTTATTTTCTGACCCTGCATAGACTGGTGTAATTCTTTTAGTAGAACAACCAAATCTGTAATCTGTTTGCTTAATCCGTCGAATTCTTTGCGAGAAACTGGATTAAGTTCAGTCTGGTCGGATGATGACATGATTGACTGTAGGCATGTTGCCTTTTTGGACTTTAAACGGGTGGTAGGTCCGATTGATTCCCTGCAAAATACTTGCATAGTTTAGTCTTTAAGGTGGATAATAACATGCTATGCGATGTGTCCAGTTTAGGAATTTTATCCTGCAAAACGGATGTCAGCGGTTTGTAGCATGTATGTGTACACATTTCTTCATATTTCTCATTACATGGAGATATATATGGAAGATAATTACAAGTAATTGAAATGAGAGCATGAAGAGACTTTCTTCCGTTTTGGGTTTATCAGAGGCTGATCTATCTTAGGTTACTCTCGCGGCTTTTTGGCATGAAGGTTCCTAAATCATCGCAATCTACTTGACGGGAAGTTATTCTGGTCTTTCAACTGGAGCGAATTTGGGTTGTGCCTTTCCTGAGCCTCGGAGAATTAGTCTTCTCACGAGTCCAGTAATTAAACACCGAAGGGATAGCGTCCTGGTGGAGGGACCACATAACATACATTCACATACATCGCGTCTTACCGTATAAAAATGATGACATGTGCGAAGCACTAATATCAAAAGCAGTTTATAGTGCGAAGCTCTAATATCACAAACAGTTTATAGTGCGAAGCACTAAGTAAGGAAATGCATTCGTACACATTCATCATAAAATGTAAATGCAACATCCACACACAAGCAAATAACAATTTTGAAAAAAATGTAATAGCGGCTTAAGTCCTCTTACTGGAGTCCCCAGCAGAGTCGCCACCTGTCGACGTCGGGATTTTTAATTGTCCCTTTCCGTTACTTGTTCTTTGGTGTTCTCATTTTAGGTGAGATTTGTTTGAAAAACCAAGTGAAAAAGGTCCGACATGTATAATGTCGACGATTGGACTATAAGAGTCGCCAGTTGGTTTTTTAAATGGTTGTACCAACACAACCGAGAAAAGGTTTGCACATTGACCCAGTGATGTGACACTACTCAACGGGTCGGTGAAACTGAGATTCATTAGGGTCCGGGGACTTGGTTATGCGGAGGGAAGGTGTTAGGCACCCCCCGACATCCGTGTTACCACGGTGACCGCCTCTTTTCAAGAAATTGTTATCTGAATGTGTGTGTGTGTGGGTCAATGTGCTGTTATTTGGAAGTAGTGTGAGGCCTCGTTCTCACCTATATACACATGGTTTGAATTTTATGTAAAAATTCAATTTTAAGCAAGATATGACAGTGATGCTTTATAAAAGAGGTTTTTCAAACCCTGATGCTCAATAGTAATTGAGACATTTTACACTCCCATTTTATTCCGTATTCGGCTGGATTGATTTTATTTGACAGATGCGAAGCATCCATACGAAAATACTGTACAAAAAGGTGCTGAATTCCTCGTGGGTATGAAAACCATCTGAGGAAATCCAAACATCACAGATATATTTACAAGCTGCTTACAGCTGAAAAGGTCCATCACGGGAACCAAATCTAGATTCAGGGCACTGAATCTGTGATCACATGATTCCTAGGCTCACATGATGCCACAATTGATATAAACGCAGTAAGTAGGTATATATATAAAAGCTATAAATATATATATACATACATGATCATCAACCACGAAGCACCTCCATGGGGGATCAGAAATATTAATAAAGCTGTAAAAGCTATCAACCGCCACGGAGGAAACTCTAGGCGGGACGAAATGTACAGAAAGCTGTAAAAACGATCAACCACCACGAAGTAAACTCCAGGTGGGACGAAATGTATATATATATATATATATATATATATATATATATATATATATATATATATATATATATATATATATATATAAAAGTATGTAAACGCACCGGATATAAAATCCAGGCTCATCGGACAAAGTCCAACAATAATTAATATATATAAGTATATATATATTAAAGCAGTAAACGCACCGGATGTGAAATTCAGGCTCACCGAACAGAGTTTGATAGCAGTTCATATATATAATATATATATATATATATATATATATATATATATATATATATATATATATATATATATATATAGGAAAGCCATTAAACGCACCAGACATAAGTCTAGGCTCATCGAACAGTGTTCGACACGCAGTTCATATATATAAATGTATATATATACAAAAGCAATTAAACGCTCCAGACCGAAGTTTAGGCTCAATCGAGGCATAACTCGATAATGTTAGTCCATATATATATATATATATATATATATATATATATATATATATATATATATATATATATATATGTATATACAAACTAAAAATAAACCACGGACCGAAGTCCGGGCAAAAGTGTGCAACACGACTCTCAACGTGTAGAAGGGTGTGTGCAAAGATGAAGAGAAAAACTTTAAAGTGTAAAAGAAGGCTTACAGTGGACTGCCAAAGAAGACTTCAATATCTTTAAAGTGGGTAAACACTGGCTTTTGTAGGTACAAAAGAGGCTATATATGAGCTCACAGGTGTTTAAAATGAGAAAGCACTCAGTCTGGGGTGAGTACAGAGCAAATTGGGAAGGGCTTCCTCTCCGTTTTCTCTTACAAAATGGCCACCCCAAGCCCTTTATTTATAGAGGGTGGAGCCGCAGGTGTACCTGCGGCTGAGCCGCAGGTGTACCAGAGGCAACCCGGGTTGGCCCGGGTTTTTCGACTTGGGTCGTCTCGAAGTACGTGCACTCAGGCACTGTAATGTCCACTCGGACTTTCAAAAGTGCAATTCGGGCATTCGTTTGAGGTATACAGGACCTATTTCGGACCGCCGTTGTCGAGAGTTGTACGATGGCATGGGATTAGAGTTTGTGCGAAATCATTAAAGATGGGACGGTGCCTTCTGGTCTTCAAGCTTCAACTTTCATCCGTTACCCCGCACAATGGTCACTCGGGATTGATTAGTCTTGTAGGACACTGTTGTGTAGAGACGTTGAGACAACGTGGCATGGCATCGTGTTGGTCAGATGACGATGTTGCCCCTCACCGGTGTTATCGCCGGATTGGGCTGATAAAGCAGACGTTGCTCAGGTTCGCTGGGATTGGACTGCTACAATTTGTTGAAGGTCCTCATTGTCATCTTTGAGGTGTGCATGTCTTCCTGATGTTATCGCCGAGCTGGCACAGTGGATCTCGTTGTGAGCGCCGAGATTGAAGCTGGTTGCATTTGTAACAAGCATTTCCGGGGTTATTGTCATAATTGCATTCCTTGGGGTTATAACCAAGGTTGGTGGATATTCCCATGGTTGGGACTGAGACTGGATACCTCGAGATTATCTCCGAGATTAATCGGTCTTCTTCGGTGTGTGTTCCGGTATTGATCTGTATGCCTCGGGGTTATCTCCGAGATTGGAATTGTTACTCCCAGATTGCGATCTGGGGTTGATGCTGAACTTTCGGTAGTATCCGGCATGGATATGGATCGTCTTTCAGGGTTCCCTCTTAAAAGACGAATCTGCTCTCCTACTATGTTAGTGACAGTAGTACAGAAAATTTTGAGTGTCTACATCACTACTTCCAGATAATTGTACATTGATCCACACACACACACACACACATTCAGATAATGGTTTAAATTGAAAAGTGGCGATCACCATGGTAACACGGATGTCGGAGGGTGCCTAACACATTCCCTCCGCATAATCAAGCCTCAAGATCCTAACGAATCTCGGTTTCACAGACCAGTTAAATAGTGTCACATCACTAGGTCAATGTGCAAACCTTTTCTCGGTTGAGTTGGTGCAACCATTTAAAAATACCAACTGGTGACTCTTACAGTCCAATCGTCGACATATACATGTCGGACCTTTGCCCAACTTATTTTTTCAAACAAATCTCACCTAACATGAGAACACCAAAAGACAATAACAGAAAAGGGACAAATAAAAATTCCGACGTCGACAGATGGCGACTCTGCTGGGGACATCTAGTAAGAGGGCTTAAGTCGCTATTAAAAACTTTTCAAAACTGTTATCTGCTTGTGTATGGATGTTGCATTTACATTTGAATGAATGTGTACAAATACATTTACTTACTGCACTTAGTGCTTCGCACTATATCTGCTTGTGATATTAGTGGTTCGCACATGTCATCATTTGTCATACGGTGAGATACGTTGTATGTGAATGTATATTGTGTGGTCCCTCCACCAGGAGGCTATCATGTATGTGTTTGATTACTGGACTCGTAGGGAGACTAATTCCAATGAGGCTCAGGAAAGGCACCACCCAGATTCGCTCCAGTTAAAAGACCGGATTAACTTCCCGTCAAGTAAATTGAGATAATTTGGGAACCTTCATGCCGAAAAACCCCGAGAGTAACCTAAGAAAGGTCAGCCTCTGATAAACCAAACGCGGAAGAAAGTCTCTTCATACTTTCCTATTTCAATTACTTGTAATTTCATTTCCATGTAAATCTTAATGTAATGGAAGATATGAAAGAATGTGTACATGCATTCCCTTTTATTTAACATGCTATCTTGTCATACAAACAACTGACATCTGTTTTGCAGGATAATACTCCTAAAATGGACACATTACATAGTATGCAACATTCCTACAAGACTAAACTACATAAGTCTTTTTGTAGGGAACTAATTGGTCCTATTTACTGTTCAAAGTCCAAAAAGGCATTAAACCCACAATCTGACATGACTACAAGTGCCCCACCTGATCCTACTCCTGTCTCCCGAGAGGAGTTCGAAGGATTAAGGAATCAGATAGTAGAATTGGTTGTCTTTCTAAAAGAACAAAGTAAAAACACTCTGGGCCAGACAATGCCTACTCAACCAGAGTCATTCACACCGGGGGGCAGTTAGGGTATTGGCAAAAAGATGGAAACCCAGATACCTGAACCTCATTCCAATAAAGGAACCAACAAAACCCCTGAAATCACAAAACTCAAGGATGATCGAGAAACTGGGGATATAAGAAAGAAAGTCCAATAAATCGAGGAAACCATCCGATCAATCAAAGGGACTGGAAACTATGGAAGTGTCACCTATTCAGATCTCTGCATATTCCCAAGGGCTCGATATCCTGACAAATTCAAAATCCCAGAGTTTGAAAAGTACAATGGGGCAGGCGATCCCTATACGCACCTAAACAATTTACATTGGTGAACTAGGGTCTTATGCTGAAGATGAAAGCCTCAGAATGCAACTTTTTCAAAAGAGTCTCACTGGAGAGGCTAAAGCCTGGTATATCTGACTTGACAATGTCAAAATCCACAACTGGGAAGAATTGGCCCATGCCTTTCTAAATCAGTACACTTTTCAGTCACAAATGGCACCAGATCTATACCAAGTGACTAAAGTCAAAAAGCAAAGTACTGAATCTTTCCGAGAATATGCCCAAAGGTGGAGACATCAAGCAGTGCAAGTCATTCCATCAATGATAGAAACTGAGATGGTAATGACATTTATTGATATCCAAGAGGCTCCTTACTATGAAAGGATCCTAGCAGGCACAGGAAAGCCATTCTCGGAAATGATCAAACACGGCGAAATGGCAGAGATGAGCCTGAAGGCAGGAAAGATTAATGACTTCACTACCTTGGAAGCAGTCGCCAAACATATAAAGATTGGCAAGTATGCGAGCGATCCCAAGAGGGTACCCGATAAAGGTAATGAAGATGTATCCCTTGTTTTACAGGGGCACGCTAGGAGACTAACCTACAGTCCCCCCATTTGGAAAAAGCAAGACAATCTGCCATCTCAACAATGGGTTATATTCAACCAATGCCTGGATAGAAAAAGAAAATTTGAAAGAACAGAAAACTCGGTGTTCACTCTACTAGGCGATTCCCTTGAAAATGTATTGGCGATATTAATGGATCATAAGAAAATTATCGAACTGGCTCCACCTCTAGAACCCGGGAGTAAAAGATACAATCCAAGCCAGAGATATGCTCACCACTCAGGGTCTCCGGGCCACGATACACAAGATTGCTGGTCCTTAAAGCATAAAATTCAAAATCTAATCAAAAGTGGTAGTATTGTGGTCCAACAACCTGACCAACAAAATATAAACACCATCCTTCCGTTGTAGCATGATATGGAAGTAAACATGATCGGGTCAGGAAGCGCTGAAATGTATCCAAATCGTAAGTACATACGAAGGGTGGAGGAATACCCCCAAATGTAACGACCAAGAAATTCGGATTTTATTGTAAAATAATTTTATTTAATTAAATAATGAATAAAATTATATTATACGTTATTATTATGTGTTAGTAAGATGAAGGTTGTTCTATAACCTAATTATATCGGAATATCGTAGTATTTTGACTATGTGAAGGAATTATAGTGTTTGAATTTTCAAGGCGAAAATAAAAGCTTTCCGTGAATTTTTTTGAAAAACACTATTCACGGATTTCTGCTCAGGAATTATTTTTGAACTTTCGAGAAATACGTAACGATAGAATAATAAGGGAGGATGGATTATGTAATAATAATTCAAGTATGGCAAACATAGTTTTTCGCCTGCGTACTAAATTTGAGAACGTTAGTGAAAGTAAAGCGTTAATGAATAAACGATGATCGTGTGATATGTAAGTATTGTACGAGGTAATGAATATACGTATTATATGAAGTATAATACGAGTATGTATGAATAATGGTATGTCGTATATTATGAATGAGTATACAAGTTAGTGTACGAGAAGAATACGTGTATAATACGTTATAAGGCTTTAAGCCAAATGTATTGGACTTGTAGGATTTGGTAGGAATTATACAAGCCCAAGTGTTGGAATGGTTAGAGTCCAATGGTAAGTATTGTTAAGGCCCAAATGTTTGTTAAATGCAAGCCCAAAGAATAAGTTAAGTTAATTAAACCTAAAGCCCAAATTAAGAACCTGATCCGTGGATCGATCCAATGGGTAAGAATGACCCATAGGACAACCCATGTGGGCCCAATGATCACATGGTATGATCTTGGTGTGCAAGCAAAGGATAAGTTGTGTGGTTATCAAGGAATGAATAGTAAGGAGGTTAATTAAGGAGGTGGGATGGCTTAATGACCAAACTACCCTAAACTAGGATTTCCTATAAATAGAAGGAGTGCTAGATCATTTGTTACTTGTTATTTCACCAACAACTTATAAGTGCTTATTTGTTAGACAAAAAAAGTTAGAAAAGCTAAACTTTGTTAGTTCAAGAAGCAAGAAGTAAGAACAAGAAAGAACCAAGTGATCATCAAAGGTAATGATCCTAGACTATTAATCTTCCATCTCTTCAATTGTAGGTTGATAGAGAAGTGTTGATTGGTAGAACATGTATGCTAAGAAGTGATTAGAATGACTAATCAAAGGACTTAAACCTTAATAAGCCATGAACAAGAAATTTATATTTAAGTTATGAACTAAGGAATAACATGTAAGAACTTATCATGTGTATAAGTTATTGGAATATGTTTGGTTAGGATGTTAGTATGCTGTAATGAATCCATTTGAAATGATGTAAAAATCTTAAGTAATAAAGTTATGGCGGAATTCACGAGTTTAGACGATAATCGTCGAAATCGTGAAATTCTCGGAATGGAAGCCAAATTTTGACATTGAACTCAAAAATGTTGGTTTTCAATGGTGAATAGTCCAAGTTGGCATTCTAGAGTTGTGGGCTCAAAAATGACCAAATTCTGACTTAGAACTAAGAAACGAGCTATGAACGTTCACGAACGTTTATCGTTTTTGTTAAAAATGAACTAAAAGGTGAATTCTATGTTAACGAATTTAAAAATGTAAAATTTTTACATGAACACTTAGAGCATGTGATTTATTAGCTAATGGCTTCTGAACAAGCCAATTCAGACTTAAAAGGAGAAAATTATGAGTCCGGGAAGTTTGCAAAGTAAAAAATCTGTCAAAGTTGTCTGGTGCACAGAGTTGGTGCCGCAGCGCCAACCAAGGCACTGTCATTGGCACCGCAACGCCAGACCCTACCATTAGCCACTGCAGAGTGGCGTTGCAGTGCAGAATAGAGAAGAGAAGTTGGCGCCACAGCGCCAACACTAGGTTATGCACAGAAATGAAAGCTTATGAAGATAGAAAGGAATTGGTTAATTAGCAATGAAGTAAAACCTAAAGTAACATTGTTTAAGATGATATAAACCTTAAGTAGTACAACTAAAGGTTAAAGAAAGAGTACTCGAACATGAATGTAAAACATAACGACAGACTGGAACCAATGTTAAACAATCTAAGGCATAATTAGATTGAGAAGAAGGGTAAGATATAGTAGTAAACTTACTTGATTATATATGACCTAACGTGGTATGTTACATGATTATGTATTGTAGAAACCTTAAAGAATCAAAGTGAATTTGTATTGACTATAGAAGACACCAAAGGCAAGTATTCTGACCCTTGTCTGAATTCTTTGGACAAGCTTTGTAATTCATGTACCTTACGCATGGATTGATGTATGATGAAGTCAAAGACAATTCCTTCGGCTAGACTTAAGATGTTTTATGGATTTCTTATAATCTATTGAAATGTTATCAAAGTTGTTAAGTTTTGCCAAACTATTTTGGAATGGTTTTCAAAGGAAGACAGAGTATGCATAAACAAATGTTTTGTCGTCAAATGACAGGCACGTGAGGTTGCCAAACCTTAAACGTACATACGTTTAAAGAAAGTAGTGTTGTATAACATAGAGTTCTATAGGCTGATCACCTAGACGTGCTCGTAAGATATGCCGGACTTACGGACTTGGTGTCGGGTTGTCCTTTTTAAAGAAAAAATGAAATGCTCAAGGTCTTGGACCGATATTGATGTTTAATGAATATTGTTCATTGTGAAACGTTTTAAAGAAAAGAGAAGTGCTATTGTTAATTATCGATAGTACTTCATAACTATTGTTCAATTCGAGTTTTCCCACTCTGGGACATTTGTTTTGTGCCTTGTGACGCCCCCAAATTTGGGTATCTTCCACCATGACATATGGTGCTACACGGTACTACAGTTCACACATACATTCAATTGAAATGCCTCAAAAGAATGAATATGTCTTATATATATTCCAAAATAATATTCCCATGCCCAGGTTCTTTATAACCATTACATTGATTCTTTGTCATAATATCAAATAATACAATATTCAACCTATACTATTACAAAGGCAATCTATTGGTTTGCCTTGGCCTTCCCTTTATCTTTTTCGAAGCCTTCAGTTCTTTCAGTCTTAGCTGCATTCATATGGTTCAAGCAAGAATGAGCATAACTAGCTCAACAAGTATGACAATTTCATTTAAACAATAGGCTTGAACCATATGAATGGTATATCTTTAATAACTGAAAGTATAGTTATGAAGTACTATCGATAATTCAAAATAGCACTTCTCTTTTCTTTAAAACGTTTCACAATGAATATCATTCATTAAACATATAACTCGGTCCAAGACCTTGAGCATTTCATTCTTTCTTTAAAAAGGATAACCCGACAACAAGTCTGTAAGTCCGGCATGTCTTACGAGCACGTCTAGGTGATCAGTCTGTAGTACTCTATGTTGTACAACACTACTTTCTTTAAAACGTATGTACATTTAAGGTTTGGCAACCTCACGTGCCTGTCATTTGACGACAAAACATTTGTTTATGCATACTCAGTCTTCCTTTGAAAACCATACCAAAATAGTTTGGTAAAATTTTAACAACATTACAATAATTTTATAGATTATAAGAAATCCATAAAACATCTTAAGTCAAGCGAAGGAATTGGCTTTAACTTCATCATAAATCAAGTCATACGTATGATACATGAATTACAAAGCTTGTCTAGAATGAACATAGACAAGGGTTAGAACACTTGCCTTTAGCGTCTTCTATCGTTAATACAAATTCCCTTTGTGTCTTTAAGGTTTCTACAATACATTATCACATAACATACCACATTAGGTCATATATAATCAAGTATGTTTTACTACTATATCTTACCCTTCTTCTCAATATAATCATGCTTTAGATTGTTTATCATTGGTTATGGTTTATCGTATTACATTGCTCTTACGTTTACTTAAACATTCTTAAACTTTCAGTTGTCATTCTTAAGGTCATAATCATCCTTAAGGATGTCATTTCAAGTTAAATTAAAGTTATACATTACTTCCCTTTCCTTTACATGCTTTACTATTCTTCTCTGCCTCCTCTCTAGTGTTGGCGCTGCAGCACTAGCTTTCTATATACAACTCGCGCTGCGACGCAGGTTTGCAGTGCACAAGCCCTAGCCTCGGCGTTGTGGCGCCAATCACTTCTTTATGTGCCGCGTTGCGGCGTCACTCATCAGTGTATATGGCTTGCCCTTGGCGCTGCGGTGCCACCCTTTCCTCTCTATGCTGCGCTACGATGCCAGTTCTCAGTGTGCTGGGGTTCAGCCTGGCGCTGCGGCGCCAGCTTCCCCTTCTTGGTCCGCGCTGCAGCGCCGACCCTGCCTCAGGGAAAAATTTTGATAGTAAATTTTCTGGTGTGAATTTTCCGACTCCATAACTAATTCGTTATACGTCCGAATTGGCTCGTTCAAAAGACATTAGCTCACAAATCACATGTTCTATGATTTCATTAGAAAATTTTCCATTTTCGAATCTTTTAACTCCAAATTCACTGATAAGTTCATTATTACAAAAACGTTAAACATTCGTGAACGCTCAAAGCTCGTTTCTTCGTTCTAAGTCAGAATTTGGTCATTTTTGAGTCCGCAACTCTAGAATACCAATTGAGACTAATCTCCATCGAAAACTAACGTTTCTGAGATAAATGCTAACTTTTGACTTTCATTCTGAGAATTTAACGATTTCGACGATTATCGTCTAATCTCGTAAATTTCGCCATAACTTCGTTACTTGAGATTTTTATACCGTTCAAAATGGATTCATTCCATCTATCTAACAACCTAACCAAACATATTTCATCAAATCATTTATATGGTAAATTCTTACAAGTTCTTCCTTAGTTCATACTTATAAAAGCATGAATTACTTGAACATGGCTTAATAATGTTTAAGTCCATTGATTAGCCATCTTTATCATTTCTTAACATGCATGTTCCACTAATCAACACTTCTCTATCATCCTAAAATTGAAGAGATGGAAGATTAATAATCTAAAGGTTTCTTACCCTTGAAGTTCACTTGGTTCTTCTTCTTTTCTACTTGGATGAATAAATCTAGCTCTCACTTTCTCTCTTAATATATGATAAGATGTTGGTGAAATGAACAAGACACTAAAATGAAAATCTAAGCCTTCTATTTATAGATTTTCAAGGTGAGGACATTATGGTCATAAGGCCATCCCACCTCCACACTTTTCCACCTCCTTACTATTCCTTTCTTGCTCACCACACATCTTATCCTTTGCTTGCTCACCAAGTGGCCAGCTATGAGTCACTTATGGGGCCCACATGGGTTGCCCCATGGGTTTTTCTTACCCGTTAACCCGTCGGTTCGATCCACGGATCCAGTTCTTGGTTTAGGCTTTAGTTTAAATAACTTTGGACCTAACGTTGGGCTTGCACTTTTCATTGGGCCTTAACATAATACCAATTGAGCTTGCAAAGATTCATACACAAACCCTACAAATCCAATATAATAGGATTTAAACGTTTAACGTAAAATCCTCGTATCCTTTACGTATACTAGTTCGTATAATCTTTCGTCATACACGTTATACTAACTTACATATATACTCGTATAATACATCGTATCATACTTGTATTCATTGCCTCGTATAATACTCGCTATTATACGATCATCATTTATCAAATCTTTATGTTCCTTAACATACTCAAATTTAGTACGCAGGCAGAAAATTGTGTTTGCCAGAACAGAAATATTATTACATAATCCATCCTCTCTTATTATTCTATCGTTATGTATTTCTCGGAATTTCAAAAATAATTCCTAAGCAGAAATGCGTGAATAGTATTTTTCAAAAAATTTCTCGGAAAACTTTTATTTTCGTCTTGGAAATTCAAACACTTTAATTCCTTCACGTAGCCAAAATACTACGACTTTCCAATACATTTAGGTTATAAAACGACCTTCACTTACTAACACATTAATATAACATATAATATAATTTTATTCATTATTTAATTAAATAAAATTATTTTACAATAAGTCTGAATTTCTCGGTCGTTACACGGACCCTCAAAAGAAATATCCAAACCCAAACATTAATCCCAAGACAACTAACAACATGGATGAAATGACCATCATCATAAGATGCAACTCGTCAGCAACTCATCGCTCTTGAAGTGCGAGAAGACTTGATCTCTTTTGAACTCCAGCAATACATGGGCAACCGTCGTGGCAAATTCTATCTCATACATAATGACCTGTTCCCCCAGATCAAGACAACAAATTAAACCTTGCAGATCAAATTAAACTTGGGCAAAGTCATCACCAACCAAGCTGAGATCTTTGTGGTTAATTTAGTGGAGTTCGAAGGCCTCTCGACATCAATAATCAAAGTTGTAACAACAAAACAACGATATATCAAGCATGACCAGCAGTGAGGACCATCAAAGAGCCGACACCCTCAATCACAAGTCTTCATCAAATCAGAAGAAAACCATCAACGCCGATTACGAGAAAAAGTCATGAACAATGATTGAGAGAATTAAAGCCCAAATCCACTACCTATTCACCATCTGATACAAAGGTAAGTGCCTCTTATGATCTCGATATCTTATCTGCCCATTTGTCAAAGCAACGATCCCAGACAACAAGTAAGGCTGGGGTAATTTCAACATTGGTGACAAACCGATATTGGGTCCCTTACAACAAGATTAGGGCAATCTCAGAAATAGCGACAACTCAGTACTGGGGCATTTATCAACCATCATAAAGAGTAAAATGCACTAGTCAGCACCATCAGCATGGTACATCATTATCAAATCTTCCTTCACATCATCTCACTGGCGATTCAATATGATTATTTTGTCTTTTCCAATTATACTGTTCTCAGAATGGATAATCCATATATGAGGATATTACTTACTCGCGACTTTGTCAAGAAAAAGAGTTTCTTATATGAATCCCCAGCAACAACATGCAAAAGGACTGGGGCATTTTCCGATTCCAAGAAAGGGAAGGAGTTTAAGGCATGATCAAGCTTCTCATCAAAAAAAAGGGAAAATTCATAAAAGAAATCATGGCGACATAAGCTTGCCCCTACAAAAGAAGGGGAAAATTCTCAAGAAAGTCCTTAACTCAAAAGCAGAAGCCCAATGACAAAAAGTCTAGCGAATAAAATCCTCATCATCAAATGTGCCAACCGGCGTCGAGTCCTCACAAGTCGAGGCCTCTACACCGAAGTTCAAATCTAGGGAGCGAAAGAACGAGCTACACCCTCTAGGGATGTCAACGACATTCATGTCATCAGTTCAGCCGGGTTGGAAATTAAACGCTCAAGGAAATGGGGCACAAGCACCCAATCGCGAAAGGAAACTCCAAATCACCTCAAAAAGGGTAAGGTAGAGTCTGGTGAAGTAATTCGTGGAATATTACTTCAGCGAAGGTATCAGAAGATCTGGTATTCTAAACCATTGGCATCAATCCATCGTAACATTAAGATAGTTCAGGGATACCACCATTTAAGTGAGAACCGAGACAGTTTGGCGATGTCAGCGTAGTCAACTACCAGCAGGGTATGCACTATTGTCAAACTACCATCAGGATAGGCACCGTTGTAAACTACCAGTGTATGCATCAGGAAGGTTCGATGATTTCAGAACGTCATCCCCAGTAGAGATGTAGAAAACATCTCAACTTATCTTCATCAAACAAGCATCGGCAACACTGACAAAAAGCTAAACCGTTGGAGTCAACACCAGCATATGCATCAGCAATGATTGGTAAAGGTAAAGCAATTTGCGAAAAAAAATTTACATGCATTACATTGCGATTTGTGATATGTGAAATGCGATGTGTGAGTTACGAAGTGCGATTGGCCAAATGCGAAAAGCGAAGTACGAAATGCGATGTGCGATTTGCGAACTGCGATTTGCGAAAACATTTTTACATTCATCATAACATTCATTACTTAGTGGATTATAAACCCTAATCCGTGATTTTGACCCTAATTGCTAAATTAGCAATTTTAATTAGAAAATGTTAATCCTAATTAGTAAGATTTAATTCGTGATTAAGAAAATTTTATATAATTAGAAAATCATAATTATAATTTAGAAATATTAATTTTCTATTTTTGGAAACCTAAATTGGAAATTTTAGAAAATTAAATTTTAAACCCTAAGGGTTTCAAACCCTAAGCACTAAATTATTCCAAACCCTAAACCCTAAGGGTTTGGTCTAATGTCCATAATGCCATTAAATTAAAAATGGAAATTACATAATTGCCCTTTGTTGTATAATTGAAGGTTTCTTATAAATCTTACCAAAATGTGAGTTGTTGAACAACCCTAACTACTCCATGTGCTCTATGTCCATTATCTCAGCTGAAAATATCAGCCACATAGCATTGCATCATACATTTATAAGAGATTCAAGAGAGAGAAATGACCACTTGAATTTCATTTTCTTCCAAGACCCTCTCTCTCTAGAATTTCGGGGATATAGAGTGATAAAGTGAGAAAAGTTAAGCTAAGATCAGGTGTTAGATCTCCAAGAACAAACATCAAGGATCAGAAATCAGAATCAAAGCTAGAAATGGTAAGAACCCTAAATTTTGAAATCTCATGATTTGTTGTTAGATGTTGCAATTGATTGGTTAGACATGTGTAATATGGTGTCTATAAGTGATCTGGGATGATAGATCATGGATCTATAACACTTAAATGCACGAATCAAGCATTTTCAAAAATCTGGAAAAATAGAAAAAAATGGCCTGACAGCCGAATGTCAGGCCCTCTAGATCTTTATGTGCTTGATGTTTAATGTTTTTAATCTGTTCTATGTTGTAAGGACTATGATCTAAAATAAGAAGTAAGGCCAGAGACTTAGTATATTAAGAGATACAAGCGGTCAAACAGCGTTGACCAGTCACGAAATAGAGTTTCTGGGCAAACCCAGAATTCCAGAAACGCCTAACAATATTTTGATAGCCTCTGATCTTGCGTCTGACATGTGTTTTGGCCATGTTGTTGTTTGATCTATGTAGCTTGTCATGTTCACTACATATTCAAGTCCTTAAAACAACCAGATCCATAGCATGATCAAAGTTAATCCCGGTCAAATCCTCGTTGACCACCAGCTTTTGGCGAAATCTGGGAAACCCAGATTTCTTCAAGAACAGTTCGTGACCCGTAGTTTGACCAGATATTATTTGTTAATTTTGATGTTGTTGTGATGATCGGATGGTATAAACTTGTAGTTTGACATATCTACTACATATTAAAACCTTAACATCACATGAAACTTGACCGGAACATTACATTATTCGAGTGACAAGAAGGCTACTCGGACTGCCTGGGTTCCTGAAGAACCCAGGTAACGTCTGACAAGGTTTTAGTTTGCCCAGATCTTTCTGTTTTGTGGTAGATTGGCCGGGATCTTTGTTGATAGTTATAGTATTACATCTATACTATAACTATAACACTTAACCAAGTCCATAAACACATTTATCAACGATCTAGCACTGGTCAAAGTAGGCACCTTGGTGTCTGACATTCGTTTCTAGAAATCCTCAAGAACACCCATAGCGACGGTTCTGTCGCTATAGGGTCCTTTAGCCACAGTTTATTATTATTATTTTCCAAAAATTATTTAAAAATTGATAAAAATGGTTTTTAATTATTAAAAATACAAAATAAATTCTGAAAAATTATTTTAAAGTCCGAAAAATAGTTTTTAATTATTTTAAGTATATTTCATAAATATTTAATATTTTTGGAATATAAATGATATTTAATTTATTTAATTATAATATTAAATAAATGATTTAAAAATAGTTTTAATTCATGAAAAATCATGAAAAATAATATTATGTTATAATAAAATATTTTAAGTTATTTTTGATGACTTTTAATATTTTGTGATGAAATTCATTAATAAATTAATATTAATGATAATTAGTTTATTTAATAAATATATTACCTTTTCTCGGTTGAGTTGGTGCAACCATTTAAAAATACCAACTGGTGACTCTTACAGTCCAATCGTCGACATATACACATCGGACCTTTTCGCAACTAGTTTTTTCAAATAAATCTCAGTTAACATGAGAACACCAAAAGATAAAAATAGAAAAAGGATAAATAAAAATCCCGACGTCGACCGTTATAAATGTGGGCAAGAGGGTCATATATCGCCCCAATTGTCCTAACCCTAAGAAGAACTAGGGTTATTTTGTATGTGGGTCGATGGACCAAATGACAAGAAATTGCCCAAAGAAGGGGTCAGAGGGTAGCAAGGGTGCTAGTAGTGGTAAGTTAGCCATTACTGGACCAACACCACCGGGTAAACCCACGGCCCGTACTTTTAATATGACTGTCCAAGATGCGATTGCATCAGCGGATGTAGTAGCAGGTATTATTCTAGTCAATGAAATAAATACTTATGTGTTGTTTGATTCGGGTGCTACTTGTTCTTTTATAGCATGTGAATTTGCTAAGCGATTAGGATTATTTCTGGTAAGATTAGAAATGCCTTTAAACGTTAAGGTAGCGAACGAAGAGATAATTCCCATTGAACATATTTGTAGAAATTGTTATGTAGATATTAGAGGTAACAAATTGTCGATAGATCTTATACTGATAAGGTTAAGAGAATTTGATATAATTCTCGGTATGGATTGGCTGATTATCCATAGACTGATAATAGATTCACAAAAGAAAAGTGTGAACCTTCGAATTTCTAAGAAACCCAAGGTAGTGTTCTACGATAATAGTAATGATGTTCTATAACATCAAATTCCAATAAAAACTGAAATCTTAATCCAACATATCGATTAAAAATGAAGAACGAACGAAGAACACGAAGAGCGTTATTGATGGACAAATTTAAAACCATCGTATGATAATTTTTGTTGATGGATAAGTTTAAAACCATCGCGTATAAGTTAGATGCTTATTGCTTGGTTAGGAATGGTAGAAACGTTCATGAAGAACGGATTAAAACTGAGCTATAACGAAGTTATGGAGAAATTTTTGTAAAAGATGAACGAGAATTAGAAAGTTAGTAAATGAATCTAAACATGTAGGGTTTCATAAGGAAGTAAAAGAATGTAGAAAATGTGAGTCGTAAACACAGGAACGAACGAGTTCCGAGTTCGGATGACTGAATTACGGACGAACGAACGAAGAACGTTAAAAACGTAAAAATGAACGAAGGGTGAAGATCAAGCCAATCAAATGGCACATTAACGGATTCAGAACAAAGTTCTATCTGAGGGGTATTGAAGTACATAAGATAAGGAAGAGAATAGCTTTGGGACGAGCTCGTTCCGAGTTATAATGAATAAGTTACGAAATTTTGAAGTAAGCAATTCTAGCTTGTAAAAAACTTATAAAATTTTTCTAGGTTTTGTGCACGGCGCCGCAGCGCCAGCTGTGCCTTGGGAGGCGGCGTTATAGTGCGAGATCGAGCTATCAGCTACTGGCGAGTGGTGCCGCAGCGCGAGAAAGAAAGAGGGGCTTGGCGCCACAACACCAGACTGGGGAAGAAGGTGACATAGGCTTGCGCCGTAGCGCGAGAGGAAAGGAAGAGCGTGGCTCCGCAGCGCCAATGTAGGGAAAAAGCCAGAGATGAGCTTTTAACTGCTCAGCTCTTGGGGGAAACGTAAGGGAAGATAAAGAACATAATGTTCATCTAATATAACACTTAATTAAGTGTTTTAAACCTTTAATGAAGGTTGAACGAAAAGATTAAACGAGAGTAAACAACAAAGATTTCAGGTGCGGATTACGTAACCGATATCCGGGGAACGTAGTCACGATGAACGAACGTGAGGGATTGCTATGATTGTGATTCCTTAGACATTGAGTGACGAATATAATGAATAACATTTTGATGTTATGTTGTGGTAATGAGAGATAAGTGTAAAATGTATAGACGCTGTGAACGCAACGTTGTTGCGATGAACGATTGGTCTTAGCATACAATGATCAGTATGGCTTTGACACTAAGAATGATTAATGAACATGGGGTTCATGTAATGGATAACGAAAGTATTAATATTAAATATGATATGAATTATCAAGAAAGCTATAATGAACGGTAATAAGATTAATGAAAGCTGAATGTGAGTCGGATAAAGATTGAATCATGAGGTATGACATTTCGTTGCCAGAAAGTTGTAAGGAATAAGAAATTAACTTAACAAACGTTATAGTTAGTGGTTCGGATAAGTTACGATAAGTTAGGTTGTGGTACAATCTTAACCTTTGATGGTTGACATATGGGAGCTGGGCTAAACAATTTCTTCAGAGAGCGAAGGAATATATACAAAACTGGCAACCGATCTAACTCACTGTGATGGCAGTGTAGATGAGACGGGAACTTGTTTATTGGTTATTTGTGGGAAACCACTCAGAGTACCATATGGACTACTAGCAGAGACGCGATGTGTGCTGAGTCCTCGAGAAGTTATAAGAAGAAGATAAGAATGCAAATCATCAAAGATGATGAACGTTTTGAGTAAGACATCTCCGTATGTCATGAAGCAGTAAACTGATAAAGGAAGTTAGTCGCGTAAACTTATATTACAAGAACGCGAACCCTAAGAAGTAAAGTTAAGTAAACCAATGCATAAGTTGAAAGTATATGACTAATTGGTGTGTGTTATTTCCTTATGTGCTATATAGGAATTGGAATCAGCAGTTCAACGTAAACTCTAAGTTGTAGCTGTGCGTAAGGCAAGTTTCCTAACTTCATTCATATTTCAAATGAATGCTAGTTTTTTAAACTTCTCAGATGTTGAACTTGAGAAGTTCTGTCTGTGTGCGAATGTGTGCTATTTGTACAAGGTGGTAGAACGTATGAGGTCTTGTGCCACAATGTGAACACTTCTGTGTTTCTACGAGATGAACTGTTCTGTGATTAAGCTGTTCAATAAGAGAATGCTCTGTTTATACATGATCCATTATTGTTAAGTATGTGCTAATGATTCTAGCCAGACAGAATGTGTATGAAAAAGGTAGAACAATAAAAGTATTTCAAAGTGAAAGTGAATATTATTTTAAAATGATAGGAATCGAGCTCATTCCTATTATTCAAGCTACTTTATAACCTTTGTTCAGTTATCGAAGTTCTAAAGGAATGTTTGAATTCTTAAAGTTGTTTGTTCAACTGTTATGACTTGCTGGGCAATTGAATGCCCACACTTGCTTTAAATAAAACATTTTCAATGAACGATGTTAGAAAGAACTTAAGGATCCCGTAAAGATCAAGCTGATCGGTATCCAGCCGAAGTGCCATTTAGTATATGAATGAGCGTAAAGATCAAGCGAAGACTTATAGTATACAATAGTCAAATTGAACTATAGAATAATTTAATGAATTGATATGTATCCTTGGTGGCAGATGAAAGTCACTCTTGTACGATGTAAAGAATAATGTAATTATCATTATTTGTAATGAACGAGGTTATAAGGTATGAACCTGGGATTTGAGAATGTATGTTGTTATATTTCACTATATAATGATGTATGTTTGGTAAGAAGTGAGACCGTGACGTACGGAATCTGGGTGTGAAGATAGACCGAATTTCGGGGCGTTATAGAAGTTGTGAGTTTTGGTAATGAACAGAGTAAGAAAACTGTCTCCGTAGTTTCTATCTGTGCACCAGCGTAGTTGCGTTGGTGTCAAAGGCAGAAACGGCGTAGCTGCGCTGGTTCTAGATCTATAAACGGCGTAGCTGCGCCCTAGCCAGAACAGTGGCAGTGATGTTTTGTTGATGGTTTAGTTCTTAAAACTCATTAGTACTTAGTATAATGATTGTAACAACCGAGAAAATCAGATTATTTGTAAAATAATTTTATTTGAATAAATAATGAATAAAATTATTATATATGTTATTTATAACGAGAAAGCAAGATGAAGGTTATTCTATAACCTAAAAGTGGAATAATGTCGTAGTATTCTAGCGACGTTATAGAATTAAGGTGTTTGAATTTCTTAGACGAAAATAAAAACTTTTCGAGAAATTCTCCAAAAAATACTATTCATCCATTTCTGCTCGGGAATTAATTTTGAATTTCCGGGAAATACGTAACGATAGAATGATAAGGAAAGGTGGATTATGTAATAATAATTCCATTATAACAAACACAGTTTTTCGTCTGCGTACTAAATTCGAGAATGTTAAGGAAAGTAAAGAATTTGAATAATGATGATCGTGTAATAAGAAAGTTATTATACGAGGTAATGAATACGAGTATGATATGAAGTACTGTATAAGTATATACAAAAGACGACATAACGTATATGATGAATGATTATACGGACTAGTATACGAGAAAAATAAAAGGATTACCCGTTAAAAGCTTTAGCATTAATAATGAACTAGTAGGGTTTGCTTGTGTATTGGGCAAGCCCAAGTGAATTATTGTTAAGGCCTAAAGCTAATTAATGCAAGCCCAACGATAGGCCCCAAGTCAATTAAACTTAAGCCCGAACCAAGAACCGAACCTGTGGATCGAACCAATGGGTCACCAGGAAAGAAAAACCCATGCGGCAACCCATGTGGCCCCCCATAGTGAGTCATGGCTGGCCAAATAAGGAGGTGGGATAGCTTGCTTTGGAAGATTGGTTGAGAAGGTGGGAATAGTAAGGAGGTGGGGTAATGGACCCTTTTGCCCTCACTTTGAAATCCTATAAATATGAGAAGTTGTTGGTCATTTGTTGCTTGTTTAATTTTCCCAAACACTTAGCACAAATACATTGAGAGAAAAGTGAGAGCTAGTTTACTAATTCAATAAGAAGAAGAAGAAGAAAAGCAAGAACAACAAAGGTAAGGAATCCTTAGACCATTATTCTTCATCTTTTCAATTGTAGTTTGATAGAGAAGTGGATATTGGTGGATCATGTATCATAAGGAGTAACAAGGATGGCTATTAGTGGACCCAAACTTTAATAAACCATGTTGTAAGAGGAATCATAATCGTAGAGTTATGAACTAATGAAGAACATTTGAAAATTTATCATATGTTGTTGATAGACAAGTTTAAATCCATCGTGTAAAGGATTAGATGATATATGTTTGGTTAGGATGATAGAATGATGAAATGAATCCATTTTTGAATGGAGTAAAAATATCAAGTAACGAAGTTATGGCAAAATTTACGAGATTAGACTATAATTATTGAAATCGTGAAATTCTCGGAATGAAAGTCAAAAGTCGTCGTTTAACTTGGAAACCTTAGTTTTCGATAGCATACAGTATAACTTTTCATTTGAGAGTTACGGACTCAAGAATGGTCGAATTCTGACTTAAGATGAAGAAACGAGATATGAACGTTTACGAACGTTTAACGAACGCGTAATAAAGAACTTAAACTGTGAATTCAGTGTTAACGAATTCAAAAATGTAAGTTGTCCTAATGAAATCGTAGTATACGAGATATGTGAGATAACGGCTTTTGAACGAGCCAATTTCAACTTATAACGATTAAGTTACGAGCTTGGAAAGGATTGAAGTTGGAAAAAACTTAAAATTTCTTTGAGGCTCAGGGCCAGCGCCACAGTGCCACCCAAGCTTATAAAGTTGGTGTCGCAGCGCCATAACCAAGTACCAGACACTGCTAACTCAGTCCGCAGCCCGGAACTTATATAGGAAGCTGGTGCCGCATTGCCAGTACTAGGAAAAAGACAGTAAAGAAAGATAATGAATGTAAAGAAAAGGGAAGTTGATTGAAGGTGAATTATTACCTTAATTAACTTAAAGTAACATCATTAAAGATGATTATAACTGTAAGTTTAACTATTAAAAGTTGACGAAAGGTTACGAGAATGTAAACACAAAGTGTTACTATAAACCGTAACGAACGTTAACTAATCTATTGAATGATTAGACCGAGAAGAAGAGGAAGATAGGTTAGTGAAAATACTTGATTGTTTATGACCTAATGTGGTATGTTATGTGATTATGTATTGTAGAATCTAGAAAAACTCAAAAGAGAAGTGAATTAATTGTAGAAGACGCTGAAGGTAACTGTTCTAAACCCTTGTCTATGTTCCTTTTGGACAAGCTTTAGAATTCATGTATCTTACGCATGAATTAATGTATAACGAAGTCGAAGCTAATTCCTTCGGCTAGACTTAATGTGTTTTGTGGATTTCCTTATAATCTATAAAAATCATATAAATGTTGTTATCTTATGCCAACTGTTTTGGTATGAATTTCAAAAAAAGACTGAGTATGAATAAACAAATGTTTTGTCGTTAATCGATAGGCACGTGAGGTTGCCAAAACTTAAACGTAGATACGTTTAATGAAGTAGTGTTGTACAATATAGAGTACTTTAGGCTGATCACCCAGATGTGCTCGTAAGAAATGTCGAACTTGCGGACTTGGTGTCAGGTTGTCCTTTTCAAAGAAAGAATGAAATGCTCAAGGTCTTGGACCAAAATCAATGTTTTACGTATGTTGTGCATTGTTAAATTTTTTTAAGAAAAGAGAAATGCTATTTTGAATTATCTATAGTACTTCATAACTATTGATTCAGTTATAAAAGATATATGTATTCATATGATAAAAACATATTGCTTAAATGAAATTGTCATACTTGCTGAGTTAGTTATGCTCACCCTTGCTTGAACCATATGAATGCAGCTAAGAATGAATGGACCGAAGGATCCAGTAAGGATAAAGGAAAGGCTAAGGCGGGCAAATAGTCGTCTTTGTAATAACATAGTATGAACTTTATAATTATTTGATACTATAACGATGAATATATGTAATGGTTACAAAGAACCTGGGAAGGGAAATATTATTTTGTAATATATAGAAGACATATTCACTCTTTTGAGGTATTTCAATTGAATGTATGTATGAACTGTAGCACCGTGTAGCACCATCTGTCGGGTTGGAAGATACCCGGATTTGGGAGTGTCACAGGTTGGTATCAAAGTTATAGGTTATAAAACTTAAGGGGGGGAAAGATCCTTAAGCCATAACCTTAAGAAGAGTTTAAGAAGTAAAAGATGAAGTTAACCCTAAAAATGCATTAAATGTGATGTGTTTATAATATTCTAATGATGTGTACTAATAAAGATAATTTGTTTTGTTGTAGATGTCAGGAGATAACATGATGTATAGAGACATTAATGTGGTTAGTGAAGAGTCTATACACCAAGTAGAGATTTTACCGACACTCGTAGCTGAGTTACAAGAGGTGGTGGTGGATGAGTTTGAAGACTCTAAGAACTTAAGATTTACATCCTTGTTCGATGGTATGTCAGAAGAGGAGGTGGAGGTGGTATCTTTTAATATGGTAGTACCTACAGAGGAGATGACTCTGGGGGAGCCAATGAAGGCGTTGTTCATGACGGTGTTGGATAGGAATATCCAATTAGGGAAAGAAGTGAAGGAATTGAAGGAGGAAATCCTTGACATCTTGGCAAACAAGAAAGACATGGAGACGATGTGGGAGGAAGAGCATGTCGAGAACGTTTTAGCAAAGGACAAGGTCCACGAGCTAAAACACGAGGCCTTTGAGCTTAGGAAAGAGCTAAAGGCTATGAAGTAAAGGATCAGTGGGATGTCCTATGTACATAGGAGTTCTCACAAGGATTATCAGCGGCAAGTGGCTGAGTATCCTGTGGATGTAGGGCAGACTCGGCATACTATCAGTCGAGATATGATAGCGACTCTTGCCAATGCAGACTACGAGAATGCCATTAGGCAAATGTAATCTAGTTAGTAACTAGAGTAGGAATAGACATGTAAATATGTTGTATCTATGTAGTGACGTAAAACCCTCTTTTGTATAATCAAAGGGTAGTCTTTTGTAAATCCCAATTTTTGGAAAGAAATTGTGGGAAAGTAATGTAATCAGCCAAGGGTGTGTAATGATGAATGATGTAGTATTATACTACAA
Source organism: Panax notoginseng (assembly GCA_016801055.1). NCBI lineage: Eukaryota > Viridiplantae > Streptophyta > Magnoliopsida > Apiales > Araliaceae > Panax > Panax notoginseng. The sequence goes on from CM029013.1 coordinate 121,489,035, forward strand.
GAAAGAAGAATATTAATATAAGCCTTTTCTTGAACATGTTGTGCAATGAGTTATTGTTTAAAAATGAATAATGACTAATTAACAAAAAGAAAGTAATAATGAAGTGTTATTCATTTTAATAAAAAGATGCCGCCAAGAAGAAGACAACGAAATCAAGAAGCAAACGTGAATCAACCAGAAGGGGGACCGGTTAACCCGATGTAGGAGTTTATTAATTTATTAACAGCTGCCTTTAATAGAAATGGGGCTAATATACATGTAAATCCTACGGTAGTACGTGCTACTACATTTAAGTATTTTAAGAGTGTAGGTCTGCCGGAGTTCAAAGGAACTACGGACCCTATAGAAGTCCAAACTTGGGTAAAAGAGATAGAGAAGGCATTTGTTATTGCAAATGTCGAAGAGGGGCAGAAGGTTTCTTTTGCCACCTACATGATGAAAGGAGAGGCCAATTTCTTGGTGGGAGGCAAACCAGGCTAGGCTGGAGTGGAGAATATAGCGTGGATATAATTCAAGGAGATTTTCTTTGAGAACTATTTTCCCACGAGTATGCAGGGTAGGATGGAGATGAGGTTTCTAGAGCTGAAACAAGGGGACATAATTGTTCCCTAATATGCTGCCAAGTTCAATGAACTGGCAAGGTTTGCTCCACATCAGGTGGATACAGAGGTGAGGAAGGCAAGGAGATTCGAGCAGGGCTTGAAAGCCTTGCTCTGTAGCTGGATATCAGTGTTTTAAAGTAAGTCCTTTGGAACCATTCTAGAGAAGGAAATAATTGTCGAGGGAGGTAATGAGGCTTTAAGCCAATACCACAGTGAGAAGAAGAGAAAGAATAAAGTAGAAGGGGGAGTAAAAACTGAGGGAGCCAGCGGGAGTGGCAATGGGCAGAAGGAAAAGACTTTTAACTCTAGGAATATCGGGGTAAAGCAAGGAGATCCTAAGAAGAGGATAGAGGTGTGCAAGAATTGTGGGAAGACTCATTTAGGAGTCTGTCTCAAAGGAAAAGCGTGAAAGTAGTATGCATATAAGCCAATCATGTATGATGATAAAGCATATACTTTGTAATCAATCTTATTTATTTATTAATAAAAGAATTATTTATTGAAGGCATTTTTTATCTACATGGTGCTGTTTTAATAATATGTGATAAACCCATAGTTTTAAGCAATGCTTTTGGAATCATGATGAGATCATGCTAATGAGATCTAAATTCTTAGATAGCTTAAACTAAAATGTTCCCGATCAATGGATTACTAAAAATGGAATTAATGAATCCGGATAGATTGGTACATGCGTTGCTTGTTCATTGGATGAGGATGATTGATCTCATGATCATTTGTGTGGAGACACTAAAGCAAGTATGTAGGTGCTTATTAGAGAATAAGTTCACTGAACGTGAGTCGCTAAGGAATACCTAATGGAGTTTTACTTGCCTATCAATAGGAATTCCTGTAGTGATAGTAGTACAGATGATCCTTAGACTTGAGATCATCATAGTATCTTATATACAATGAATTACACTTTGCCTTATTCCTTAAGACTCTTAGAGTATATCAAAGGGTATGCTTTGGTGTAATAAATTATATGAAGATAATGAATGATCAATAAAGAATCTACCACTTCTAGTAAAAGAAGATAAATGCCCTATGTGATTCGATAAATGACAACCCAGGAATCCTTGGCCAAGGTGGAATGAAATTAGAAAGTAGTTTCTAATTTGTATTCATTAGGAGTTGTTCATTTAGGAATCGAAATGCATATAATTAAATAAATTAAGGCTTGACAGTAATTTTATGTCTTATATTTAATTGGGACATTGTATGGTGGAAGGATTGAATTATACGGTAACTATTAACTCAAAGGTTCTTTTATGATTAATGTTGAAATTTATATTATCTAGAAAGTCGTTGATCGCTAGGGAGGCTTATCCCTATTGTAGAATAAATATTATTTATTTAAATAAATTAATCGTTTAATTTATTTATTTAAATAAGATTAGAATTGTTCTAATTGATTTATTCACAACCGGTTTAATATGGAGAACCTAAAGGGTCACACCATAAAAAGAAGAATAATTATTTAAGAAGTTAATGACATAATCGCAATAATATGTTAAATATATTTAATTTAATCTATGGTGATAGAATAAATTAAATAGCTTAATATTTATTATTTAATATTTTAGAAGTATTAAATATAAATTAATAAGAGGAGTCTTATTAATATTATTACAATTATTATTATTTTAATTTCTAAAAGCGTTTAGGAGGGAAAATTAGTTAAAGGAGTTTAATTAATTATCCCTAATAAGATTAGGGAGTCCATTTAATTAAAAGAGTTTAATTAAATAAATAATACCTTATTTTAATTAAATAGGGTTACCTGATATTTTTATAAGACGAGTCTTATATCAGATATCAAATATAGGTAATTCCAAATAGTTGGAGAGTATGCCCCTTTTTCTATATAGATAGGAAAAATTAGGGTTTAAATAAACCCTTCTTCTTGAAAATTCTTCTTCCTTGGTGGATCACCTCTAGAGGCCATACACTTGGGTGGCTTACATTGATCAAAGGAAGGAATCTACCTAGAGATTCAAGGAGATCACGGAGAAGTAGGAGGTGAACTCGTACCTGAGGAAGCTCGTTTCTACAAGGGTATAATTTCATAATTTCTTATTCTTTGTTTTAATTAATAATATGCATAAAGTATGATCCGGGTAATTGGTTTGTGAAAATTTTTAAAATCTAATTTTATTATGCTTCCGCTATTTTTGCAATTTGATTGCTACTTTGATTTTCTCAAAACCTAACAGTGGTATTAGAGCCAAACTTTATGCAAATTATTAATTGTTACTATTCCATATATGTATGGGTATATATATTTTGAATAATTTATTGGGCATAATTTATTGTATAAAATTATTATTTTATGATTTTTTTTTTTAATTTTACCGAAAACTATTTTCGAAAACCGTTTTTTTTTCTGAATCCGAGGTGACTTGAATCATGAAACCTTTAATCAACAAGTGATATATATTACGTGATATAAGTTATATATATATATATATATATATATATATATATATATATATATATATCATATTATATATAAATATAAACCGTACCACATATATATGTATCCACGATTCGCACGGATTTTATTATATATATAATATATAATTTTAATAATTTTATAATTAAAATAAATAATTTATTTTAATTTTGAAATTGGATTTCATGCAACATAAAATTGCCCATTAAATGATACTCATATATATATATGGAATGATTTTATTTATTGATACATATGATGATATGTATGATAATAAATGGAATTGATTGTGGACTATTGACCAATGTGATTGGATTTATTTTGGTTGGATGTTTGAATGAATGTGTTTTATTAAATTGGGATTGCGTACCTCGTCTTTTCTAGTTTTCTTCTGATGTAAATTCTATCTCTCTCCTATGTACTTCCGCTTCACTGCTGATCAAGGTTTCTATTTAAATAAATAGTTTAATGTAAGAGAATTAGTTAGAATTTTTTGACGAACTGGAGATCAAGGAGAAATGAGCGCTCGAAGACCCGTTTGTAATGGAGCCCGGGTTTAAATGTAATAGTTATATTTAAATGTTTATTCTTGCACCCTAGGGTTTGACCTTTTGGTTCACTTGGTGGCTCTAGTGAACCAAACTAGAATAAAAGTCCATAATCAATTTGGGTAGAATATAGTATTCTATATGTGCATGCTAGTATTATATATATTATATATTATGCAAACATGCTTCGCATGTTTATTAATATGAGGCGTATTTTATATATATATTTGCATGCGCGCTAAATAAGATGAGACTAATAATAACAAACCCCTTAATGAAATTATATTAAGTTGTTTCATTCAAAGATATTTGGAATATCGAACGTCGCCTTCTAGCATTATAAAAATAATAGAGCATTGAATATTTAATATGAGTTTGTTGTGCACACACAAGACAAGCATTAAATATTTGAGATGTTGTTTTTATTACATTTGATGTTTATAAGGAATTGAACATTACCGCTTTGTTGTGCACACACAAGGGTTGTAGTTTTCTCTTCACTTATATGGAAATGTTGGGTATGACTTAACTTAAATTATTTTAGTTCGAATGTGCACACACTTGACCATTATGATTTAAGAGGCAAAATATAAGAAATTACATGATGATGTAATCGACAAGAGTTGTCTACCTATTTATTTATATATAGTTTGTTGTGTACACACAAGGCTATATACATTTAAAATGTGATCCTTATTCTCACTAGCAAATCTTTAATTAAATATTGCCGAACTATATTCATGAGGGTAATATAGTTTGAAAAAAAATAGTGGGAGATACCAATATAAAATAAGACCTAATTTATTTTGGTAATTAATTAAATGAATGTTTGCTAAAATATTGTCTTTTTACATGCAGAATTTTGAAAATGTTACATTCACTAATTTCACTGTGTAGCATACTTGATGCTAACAAACTGACCGGACCGAATTACACGGACTGGTTAAGGAATCTGAGAATTGTTCTCACTGCTGAAAAGATTTCTTATGTCCTAAATTCGCCCGTACCTACAAAAGTTGCAGAGACAGCCTCAGAGGAAGAGATTGCTACTTTTAAACAGTGGCAAGATGATGCATCTGTGGCTCAATGCATCATGCTCGCATCCATGAGTAACGAGCTTCAGCGTCAGCATGAAACCATGGATGCTCTTACTATGCTATTGCACCTTCAAGAGTTGTATGGTGAGCAAAGTAGGACTGCTAGATATGAAATATCTAAGGAGCTCTTCCGATCTCGGATGACCGAGGGCACTACCGTTGAGACTCATGTCTTAAAGATGATCAATCTGATTGAATGTCTTGGACAGCTTGGGTTCGTCATGGATGGGGAGTTGAGTCAAGATTTAGTCTTGCAGTCACTCTCGGACACCTTCTCACAATTTATTGTGAATTTTCACATGAATAAGTTAGATGTCAGCTTGCCTGAATTACTTAACATATTGAAAACTGCTGAAGGTCACTTCCCAACCAAGAAGAACCATGTCTTACTGGTGGATGATTCTTCCAAGAAAAGAAAGAGGCCTAAGGTATCTTCTAAAAAGAAGAAATCCAAGAAGGCTAAGGGAAAGGCGAAAATGAAGGATCAAAAGAAACCTGATCCAGCTAGGAAAGGAATTTGCTTCCATTGCAACAAGCCGGGTCACTGGAAGAGGAACTACAACGATTATCTTGCGGAACAAAAGCAGAAGAAGCTTGGAGAAGCTTCGAATCCTAATCAAGGTTTGTTTATGATTGAAATTAATTTTTCTGAAAGTCAATCTTCTACTTGGGTATTGGATACCGGCAGTGGTTCTCACATATGTAATAATATGCAGGGACTGGTCAGAAGTAGAAAGCTGAGCAAGGATGAGGTCGTCCTACGAGTGGAAAATGGAGCAAAGATTGCTGCATTAGCTGTAGGGACTTATTGTTTAGCATTGCCTACGGGCACGTTCATTAATTTAAATAATTGTTATTTTGTTCCAAATATCATTAGAAACATTATTTCTATCTCTGTATTGGATATGGATGGTTTTAATATTATAATAAAGAACAACAGTTGTTCTATTTATAATGATAATGTTTTATATGGTGTTGGTAATTTGCGAAATGGACTTTATATACTTGACTTGCATGAAAATATACTTCAAATTGAACAAACTAAGAAAAGAAAAAAGAGATGATGTTAATTATACCTTTATGTGGCACTGTAGACTCGGTCATATTAATGAAACAAGATTATCCAAGTTGCATAAAGATGGGCTCCTAGAGCTATTGGATTATGAATCATATCCAATTTATGAATCTTGTCTCATGGGCAAAATGACTAAATCTCCTTTTAGTGGAAAAGGAGAAAGAGTTATAGAGTTGTTAGCGTTGATACACACAGATGTATGTAGACCTATGACAACGATTGTACGACGAGGGTATTCTTATTTTATTACATTCACTGACGATCACTCAAGATTTGGATATGTGTATTTAATGAAATACAAATCTGAATTATTTGAAAAGTTCAAAGAGTTCATAAGTGAATTAGAGAAGCAAACTGGTAAGAGTATTAAGATTCTTCGATCTGATCGAGGAGGAAAATACTTAAGTGGTGAGTTTCTCAATTGTCTCAAAGAAAATGGTATAATCTCACAATGGACTCCACCAGGGACGCCACAGATGAATGGTGTATCTGGAAGGAGAAATCAAACATTGTTGGACATGGTTCGATCTATGATGAGCTTTGCCGACTTTCCAGTTTCCTTCTGGGGATATGCCCTAGAATCGGCTGCATACCTACTTAACAAGGTACCTACAAAATTCGTCCCCAAGACCCCATATGAGTTATGGACAGGGAGGAAACCAAATCTTAAACATGTTAAGACTTGGGGTTGTCCAGCTTATGTGAAAAAGTTTGAAAACGATAAGCTACAGACTAGATCTGACAAATGTAGATTTGTGGGATACCCTAAAGAAACATCGGGGTATTATTTCTATCATCCAACTGATCAAAAGGTGTTTGTTGCGAAACATGCTGCCTTCTTGGAAAAGGAGTTTATGCTTGAAGGGGTCAGTGGGAGTAAGATATATCTTGAAGAGGTTCAAGAACCACAAAATACTATAGATCAAAGTCAGGTACCTAACCAAGTAGAGATTCCTTCTGTACCACACCCTATTCGTAAATCTGGAAGAGTACCGAAGATACCCAATAGGTATGGACTTGTCATAGAGGATGACGATGAGGTACACATCATATGTAAGACCCCAACTTTTATAAATAAAGATGAATTTTCTATAAATATCATTTTTAAGTATTATGGAGTTAATTTGATATAATGTTATAGTTATGGGTAATATTTATAAATTTTGCAAAGTACGCAAGTTGTTATATAATATTCGATTGGTCGGGGAATATTCGTTTTAACAGAGAATATTCGTACAACGGCACAATCATTGGTGGACCCCACAACGGAATTATTGTCGGATTGAGAAAATGACAAAAATATTTTATTAAAAATAACGGCGGAAGTTTTACCATTGATACTGTTGAACTACTCGGTAGTAAAAGTACAGTAACACGTGTGGTTGCATAGTAGCACACGGTATTGATTATTAATGCTTATGTGAGAAGTCACTCAGTTTGATTCAATTATTGTCAGTTAATAATATGAATTATTTAGCGATAATGAAGTTTTGTTTTATTCGTATTATTAACGTAATAAAACAGAAACATCTTTTTATATAAAATAGAATACTTTATTAAAGTTATTCTATAAATAGAATTCATTATATTTTATTTAAAAGATTTTTCTTTAAATATGGACCTTCAGATTAAAGTAATCAATCTGGACCGTTCATGGATTAGTTACTATGCATTCCATTTTTCTATAAATAGCAGCTCATTCCTTCATTATTTCTTACGAATTCAATGAACTCTAGAGAGAGACTATAGAAAGAAACTATAGAGAGAGAGAAGAAAAGTATTCTGCTACTTAACTACTTCCTTATTCCAGTTCTTCTTTTAAACGGTAAGGGGTGTTATTCTTTTTTGTTCATGAAGAGAACTGTTGTTATTCCATTTCTTATTATTCTGTTGGAATAACCTGTATACGCAGTCTACCCTATACTTGGTGACATTCTTCTATTATTCTGTTGGAACATCCTGTCTGTGTGTTTTACACCGGACCTAGTTCCGTCTTTATTACTATTCTGTTGGAATATCCTGTCTGTGCGTTTTACGCCGGACCTGGTTCCATTATTTATTATTCTGTTGGAATAACCTGCCTGTGCAGTCTATCGCATGCATGGTGATTTCTTTTGTTATTCCATTCTTTATTATACTCAGTTGGTTAAGTTTTGACTTCTATACTCCATGAAATTTGTGGAATATCCTTGATAATTGCGTTTCATCCAATATCTTTTCATGAAAATATTCTTCTAAGCATTCTTGAATTTTACTCCACAAAGCAATATCATGTTGACAAATTGGACGTTGTTAATTCTTGGATAAATTAATTCTTGAACTTGTTTTATTGGATTCTTATGTCATTGTCATCATCCTCATGTTTAGAAAATGTTGAAAGTCATCTGTGGCCTGTAGTGCATAGATGGACTTGGTATGATTATGACCAGGGATTATTCGGTATAATCATGACCGTAATGTTACAAATGATATGGTAAAAGTCCTCATTGGCCCGTAGTGCATTGATGGACAGTTGTTGGCATGATCATGACCATTAATGAATACACGAATATCCTTGGCCGTAGTGCAGGGGTGATTCGATGATGTGGATTATTTTATTAAGATGAGTCCCAGCGATAACAATGTTGAAAAACCTTTTAAATCATAGAAGATAGTAGATTTTATTTTCTACTTGACTCTTTTAATGGATTGCTTGTTCCGCTGCAGTTAAACTTGATGTTCATTATATTTTATCAGTTTAACACTGTTGAAGACTAATGATAATTTATTCTGCATTATCTTAGTCATAATATTTCTTACTGGGCTAGTTGAGCTCACCCTTTCTTTCACTGTTCTCTTCAGGAAATGAGAATATAGCTGGGACAAGTCGGGGAACGGAGTGATGGACCAGATGATAGTATTAGTAGTCCTCACTATTCTATTAAATAGTGTGACAATAATTCTAATGAGGACTCCTTTTCAGTTTGTATAGTCTCTAGTAGGCAATAATTGTATTCAAACTCACAGTTATGTTTTGTTGTATTGTATACGACAGTTGTATTAGTAAGTTATATTTGTATTCTGTACCATGTATCTGACGACCCAAGATGGGTGATGTATACCTAATTTTGGGGGTGTCACAGTTGGTATCAGAGCCTAGGGGTATGATCCCTGGCTAAGATGTGAGAATAGAACTAGGAGGGGAGAGACGGGGAATTCCTTCGCCAGTATGACCTACCTAAGTTTATTTGAATGGTATTTAATTGGTCGGTCAGAATATAAGGATAATATATGAAATATCAATTAACTTTTGTTTTATGGCAGTATCTGAAAATGGCATCCGAGAATGTTGGGAATAGCAATGGAGCACAGGCGACTGTTGATTCACCACATATCAATAATCGGGATAATGTGCATCAGGAAGGCGAAAATCCTTATGCAAACAACAATACTGACCAAACGATGAATGTTGGAATGTTCAGAAGCTTTATGTAGTTCATGCAACAGCAGGCGAGAGTGGCTCCTGTTCAAAATATAGGTGGAAACACTGAAAACTCTCGGACGGTCACCACTAAATAGTTCAAGGAGCTGGGACGACCGGAGTTTAAGGGAGAGCCAAAACCACTTATAGCGAAAACATGGATAAAGCATATCACCAAGATATTTGATGTCTTGGGATGCTCTGAGGAGTAAAAGGTTCCCTTTGCCGACTTTATGTTGCGAGGAGAGGTAGATTACTGGTGGAAATCGATTAAGCGTACTCAACCTGCCGCATTGAAGATGTCTTAGGAGAAGTTCCAAGAGCTGTTCAATGACAAATACTTTCCCGAAAGTGTTCATCACATGAAGGAGGTGGAGTTCATCAAATTAGAGTAGAATAATATGACCGTGTCGCAGTATGAGGCTAAATTTGCTGAGTTGTCCCGATTTGCGTCCCACTTGGTGGATAATGAAGAGCGAATGACGCGAATATTTTTGCGAGGTTTGAAACCAGAGATACGTCAACATCTTATTTCTCATAAATTGTGTTTGTATTCAGATGTTGTGAATAGGGTTCAGTTAGTGGAGCGTGATAATGAGTCAACGCAACCAAAAGAGAGCAGTCGGTAAAATGATAATACCAGTGAGAGCAGCCATCGAAGCGGTGACAACAAGCATGGAGAGAATCAACAGGCCAGAAATAGTAACCACTTCAGTGGAAATTAGGGCCAAAACAATAAGAATGGTCATTTCAAGAAGAGGAGATTCAACAATGATGGAAAGACGTCAGCACCAGCACCCGTTGTTAAGGAAGGAGAACGACGACCTATCATACGTTTCAAATGCGAAGGGGAGGGGCACATCAGTCCAAACTACGCGATGCCGTCTAAAGTATGTTATAATTGTGGAAGAGAAGGTCATTTAGCTCGATTTTGTCGTTTACCAAAAACAAGTTCAGCCAGGATGGAGGCATCAAAGGCCGTCCCAGAAAAGTCAAAACCGGTAGTGCAAGGGAGAGCGTTTGTTGTGACCTCCCAGAAAGCAAGGAACCTGAATGAGGTCATCACGGGTAAGCTTATCATAAACTCTAACAAAGTCTATACTTTATTTGATACCGGTTCTACCCATTCTTTTATTTCTCCTACTTGCGCTCATCGATTAAATTTGACTCCGGAGAAATTAGACTTTGAATTATCTGTTGAAACTCCATTGGGAGAAACCTTCATTACATCCACGGTTTATAAGTCTTGTTTGGTTCAAGTTGGTACCCACACATTACATGTCGATCTTATTTCATTAAAAATACTTGTATTTGATGTGATTCTAGGGATTGATTTCTTAGCTACTCATCATGCAAAAATTGATTGTTTTCGTAAGGTTGTTAGCTTTCATATTCCTAATCGACCTATTATGCAAATTCAAGCAACCAAACCATTAAAATCAATCGCTGTCATCTCAAACCATAAAGCTATTCGTTTATTGAAAAACGGATGTCAAGCTTTCTTAGCTCATGTCACGGATCTAAACAAAAATACGTCAGTTTTGAATGATATTTCTATTGTTAATAAATTTTCTGACGTATTCCCTGAAGAACTTCCTGGCCTACCCCCAGAGCGTGAAATTGAATTTTGTATCGACCTTGAACCTGGTACAAAACCCATTTCCAAAGCCCCATATCGAATGGCTCCTATTAAACTTCAGGAGTTAAAGATCCAACTGCAGGAAATGTTAGACATTGGCTTTATTCGTCCTAGTACTTCTCCTTGGGGTGCTCCTGTTCTATTCGTGAAGAAGAAAGATGGAAGTATGCGACTTTGTATTGATTATCGGGAGTTGAATCATGTCACCATCAAAAATAGGTATCCATTACCACGTATTGATGACCTGTTTGACCAATTGTGAGGAGCACAATTCTTTTTAAAGATCGATCTTCGTTCTGGATATCATCAGTTGAAGGTTAGAACTGAGGATATTCCAAAGACGGCTTTCAGAACTCGGTACGGGCATTATGAATTCCTAGTCATGTCCTTTGGATTGACTAATGCTTCTGTTGCTTTCATGGTTATGATGAACCGGGTATTCAAGGAATATTTGGATCACTTTGTGGTCGTCTTTATTGATGACATCCTTATTTATTCCAAAAGCCGTGAAGATCATGAGCAACACTTGAGGCTGGTACTCCAAAAGCTTCGTGAATACAAGCTTTATGCCAAGTTGAAGAAGTGCGAGTTCTGGCTGGAGGAGGTAGCATTCCTTGGGCACGTAGTATCAAGTCGTGAAAAATCTGTTGACCCGACAAAGATTGAAGCTATTCAAAGCTGGAAGTAACCTAAATCAGTGACCGAAGAACGTAGCTTTCTTGGTTTAGCTGGTTATTATCGGAGATTCGTGGAAGGATTTTCTCGAATTGCTACTCCATTAACTCAGCTGACTCGGAAAGATACAAAGTTCGGTTAGAGCGAATAATGTGAGAAGAGTTTTCAAGAACTCAAGAGGAGACTCATTTCATCACCTATTCTAATAATACCATCTAGCTCGGAGGGGTTTGTCATCTACAGTGATGCTTCGAGCAAAGGGTTGGGATGCGTTCTCATGCAACATGGAAAAGTCATAGCCTATGCATCAAGACAACTCAAGGAATATGAGAGGAATTATCCTACTCATGATCTAGAGTTGGCAGTTGTTGTCTTTGCACTTAAAATTTGTAGGCATTACTTGTATGGGGAGAAGGTGGAGATCTTTATGAATCATAAAAGCCTCAAATATTTTTTCACTCAAAAGGAAGTCAACATGCGACAACGACGTTGGCTTGAACTGTTGAAAGATTATGATCATATCATTCAATACCATCCTGGAAAAGTGAACGTGGTAGCTGACGCATTGAGTAGAAGATCATATGCAAGTACGAGTGCGATATTGTCAACACAAAGGCCCATTTTGTGTGACTTGCAAAGGATGGAGATAGAGTTAAAGATTCCAGGGACCCATGTGATGATGGCGAATATACGAGTAGAACCAACTTTAATCGATAGAGTTAAAGCTGCTCAAGCTACAAACCTGGAGCTGATGCGTATGAGGAAGAAAGTGCAAGAAGGTGCTATGCCGGAAGCAAGAATCGATGAAGAAGGAATACTTCGAGTCAACTCCAGACTGTGTGTTCCTAACAACCCTGATTTAAAGTATGAAATCATGATAGAGGCACATAACACACCGTTTGCAATCCATCCTGGGAGTTCCAAAATGTATCATAATCTTCGTCATACATTTTGGTGGAGCAATATGAAGCGAGAGATAGCGCTGTTTATCTCAAGGTGTCTAACTTTTCAACGAGTCAAAGCAGAGCATCAAGTACCAAAAGGTCTATTGCAACCACTTGAAATTCACGAATGGAAGTGGGAGCACATTACCATGGATTTCGTTACCGGTCTTCCTAAGGTTTCTCAAGGTATAGATTCGATTTGGGTCATTGTTGATAGATTGACCAAGTCTGCTCATTTCTTACCGATACGAGAAACTTATACACTTGAACGTCTTGCTCGTATCTACATAAACGAGATTGTAAGACTGCATGGTATGCCTGTATCCATAGTTTCTGATCGAGACCCAAGATTCACTTCACGATTTTGGGTTAGTTTACAAAAAGCTATGGGCACGGATTTACAATTTAGTTCGGCATATCATCCTCAGACGGACGGACAATCAGAGAGGACAATTCAAACTCTAGAAGATTTATTAAGACTTTGTGTCTTTGACTTCAAGGGAAGTTGGGACAAGTTCTTACCATTGGTGGAGTTTTCCTACAACAACAGTTATCAAGCAAGTATTGGCATGGCTCCATTCGAAGCATTATATGGAAGAAAATATCGTTCTCCAGTATACTGGGATGAGGTGGGTGAAGCAACGTTGTTGGGACCGGAGTTGGTACGTATGACTGCAGAAAAGATTCAAACGATCCGACAACGTATAAAAACCTCACAAGATCGACAAAAGAGTTATGCTGATCTTCATCGAGGACGGGGAATTTGATATAGGAGATCATGTGTTCTTACGTGTTGCTCCATGGAAAGGAGTTACGAGATTTAGAAAGAGAGGAAAGCTCAATCCTTGATTCATCGGTCAATTTTTAATCCTCGATCGAGTAGGAACTGTGGCTTATAGACTCGCTTTGCCGCCAAGTATATCTCGTGTTCATAACGTTTTTCACATATCCATGTTACATAAATATGTGGAAGACCCGAACCATATTATTGAGTTAGAACCGGACGAAATAGCGGAGGATTTGACGTATGAAGAAGTTCCTGTTCAAATCTTGGATAAGAAGGAACATATTTTACGCTCCAAGGTTATACCTCAAGTCAAAGTTTTCTGGAGAAACCACGATGTTGAGGAAATGACTTGGGAGTTAGAATCCGAAATGAAGTCAAGGTATCCTTACCTCTTCAACATACCAGGTACGTACCCTAATTTTGAGGGCAAAATTCCATAAGAAGGGAGGTTGTAAGACCCCAACTTTTTATAAATAAAGATGAATTTTCCATAAATATCACTTTTTAAATATTATGGAGTTAATTTGATATAATTTTATAGTTGTGGGTAATATTTATAAATTTTGTAAAGTACGCAAGTTGTTATATAATATTCGATTGGTCGAGAAATATTCGTTTTAACAGAGAATATTCGTACAACGGCACAATCATTGGTGGACCCCACAACGGAATTATTGTCGGATTGAGAAAACGACAAAAACATTTTATTAAAAATAACGGCGGATGTTTTACCATTGATACTGTTGAACTACTCGGTAGTAAAAGTACAGTAACACGTGTGATTGCATAGTAGCACACGGTAATGATTATTAATGCTTATGTGAGAAGTCACTCAGTTTGATTCAATTATTGTCAGTTAATAATATGAATTATTTAGCGATAATGAAGTTTTGTTTTATTCGTATTATTAACGTAATAAAACAGAAACATCTTTTTGTATAAAATAGAATACTTTATTAAAGTTATTCTATAAATAGAATATAATATATTTTATTTAAATGATTTTTCTTTAAATATGGACCGTCAGATTAAAGTAATCAAGCTGTACCGTTCATGGATTAGTTACTATGCATTCTATTTTTCTATAAATAGCAGCTCATTACTTCATTATTTCTTACGAATTCACTGAACTCTAGAGTGAGAAACTATAGAGAGAAACTATAGAGAGAGAAAAGAAAAGTATTTTGCTACTTAACTACTTCCTTATTTCAGTTCTTCTTTAAAACGGTAAGGGGTGTTATTCTTTCTTGTTCATGAAGAGAACTGTTGTTATTCCATTTCTTATTATTATGTTGGAATAACATGTATACGTGGTCTACCCTATATTTGGTGACATTCTTCTATTATTCTGTTGGAACATCCTGTCTGTGTTTTACACCGGACCTGGTTCCGTCTTTATTATTATTCTATGGGAACATCTTATCTGTGTGTTTTACACCGGACCTAGTTCCGTCTTTATTATTATTCTGTTGGAATATCCTGTCTGTGCGTTTTATGCCGGACCTTGTTCCATTATTTATTATTTTGTTGGAATAACCTGTCTGTGCGGTCTATCGCATGTATGGTGATTTCTTTTGTTATTCCATTCTTTATTATACTCAGTTGGTTAAGTTTTGACTTCTATACTCCATGAAATTTATGGAATATCCTTGATAATTGCGTTTCATCCAGTATCTTTTCATGAAAATATTTTTCTAAGCATTCTTGAATTTTACTCCACAAAGCAGTATCATATTGACAAATTGGACGTTGTTAATTCTTGGATAAATTAATTCTTGAACTTGTTTTATTGAATTCTTATGTCATTGTCATCATCCTCATGTTTATAAAATGTTGAAAGTCATCTGTGGCCTGTAGTGCATAGATGGACTTGGTATGATTATGACCAGGGATTATTCGGTATAATCATGACCATAATGTTACAAATGATGTGATAAAAGTCCTCATTGGCCCGTAGTGCATTGATGGACAGTTGTTGGCATGATCATGACCATTAATGAATACACGAATATCCTTGGCCGTTGTGCAGGGGTGATTCGGTGATGTGGATTATTTTATTAAGTTGAGTCTCAGCGATAACAGTGTTGAAAAATCTTTTAAATCATAGAAGATAGTAGATTTTCTTTTCTACTTGAATCTTTTAATGGATTGCTTGTTCCGCTGTAGTTAAACTTGATGTTCGTTATATTTTATCAGTTTAACACTGTTGAAGGCTAATGATAATTTATTCTGCATTATCTTAGTCATAATATTTCTTACTGGGCTAGTTGAGCTCACCCTTTCTTTCACTGTTCTCTTCAGGAAATGAGAATATAGCTGGGACGAGTCGGGAAACGGAGTGATGGACCAGATGATAGTATTAGTAGTCCTCGCTATTCTATTAAATAGTGTGACAATAATTGTTATGAGGACTCCTTTTGAGTTTGTATAGTCTCTAGTAGACAATAATTGTATTCAAACTCACAATTATGTTTTGTCGTATTGTACATGACAGTTGTATTAGTAAGTTGTAATTGTATTCTGTACCATGTATCTGACGCCCCAAGATGGGTGATGTATACCTAATTTTGGGGGCGTCACATCATAGATGATGATGATCTATTGAATTACGAACAAGCTATGAGTAATAAGGACTTAGAGAAGTGGCAAGAAGCCATGAAATCCGAGATGGACTCCATGTATGAAAACTAAGCATGGACTTTGGTTTCACCACCTGAAGGCATTAAGCCTATTGGGTGTAAATAGGTCTTTAAAAGAAAGATTGGAGCAGACGGCAAGGTAGAGACCTATAAGGCCCGACTGGTCGCAAAAGGTTTCAAACAAAGACAAGGAGTTGACTATGACGAAACCTTCTCACCAGTAGCAATGCTTAAGTCCATTTGAATTTTGCTTACAATTGCAGCTTACCGTGACTATGAAATCTGGCAGATGGACGTGAAAACGACCTTCCTCAATGGAAAATTTGAGGAGGATGTGTATATGACATAGCCAGAGGGATTTATTTCAAAGGTTAGAACAAATCAAGTCTGTAAGCTACAACTATCCATTTATGGATTGAAGCAAGCTTCTCGTAGGTGGAACATCCGTTTTGATGAGACAATCAAAGAGTTTGATTTTATCAAAAATGTAGATGAACAATGTGTGTACAAGAAGGTTAGTGGGAGCGTTGGTTCATTCCTCGTATTATATGTTGATGATATATTACTGATAGGGAATGATATTCCTATGCTATAATCAATTAAAATCTGGTTATCTAAACACTTCTCCATGAAGGACTTGGGAGAAGCATCCTATATTTTGAGGATAAAGATCTATATAGATAGATCTAAGAGGATGCTTGGCTTGTCCCAAGGGACGTACATTGAATCGATGCTAAAGAGGTTTAGCACGGAGGATTCCAAAAGAGGTCTCATGCCGATGAGCCATGGAATACATCTCTCCAAGAAACAGGCCCCAAAGACACCTGAGGAGAGAGACTGTATGAGTAAGATTTTTTATGCTTCAGCAATAGGATCTATCATGTACGGTATGATATGTACTAGACCAGTTGTCACTCATGCACTTAGTGTAACAAGTAGATATCAGTCGAATCCAGGAGAAGAACATTGGAAGGCAGTGAAAAATATCCTAAAGTACTTAAGAAGAACTAAGGATGTATTTCTTGTCTACAGTGGGTCTGAATTGAAACTAGAGGGCTTCACAGACTCAAGTTTTCGAACGGACCAAGATGACAGTAAATCCATTTCGGGGTATGTGTTTACCTTAAACGGTGGGGTAGTGAGTTGGAAGAGTTCCAAACAGCAAACATTTGCTGATTTAGTGACAGAGGTAGAGTACATAGCTGCAAGTGAAGCTGCAAAGGAAGCTGTTTGCATGAAAAAGTTTATTACCGAACTTGGTGTGGTTCCTAGCATTACAGGACCAGTGCCTTTACTCTGTGACAACACTGGAGCTGTTGCGCAGGCTAAAGAACCCATGTCTCATCAGAAATCTAAACACGTGTTGTGGCGATTTCATTTGATCAAAGAGATCATTGAAAGAGGAGACGTCACCCTGGAGCGTATGGACTCTCAAGACAATATTGCAGATCCATTTACTAAAGCATTAACACAACAGCAGTTTGATCGTCACTTAGAGAAAATGGGTATGAGATACCACGGCAATTAGCTTTAGTGCAAGTGGGAGATTGAAAGTAGTATGCATACAAGCCAATCATGCATGATGATAAAGCATATACTTTGTAATCAATCTTATTTATTTATTAATAAAAGAATTATTTATTAAAGGAATTTTTTATCTATATGGTGCTGTTTTAATAATATGTGATAAACTCATAGTTTTAAGCAATGCTTTTAGAATCATGATGAGATCATGCTAATGAGATCTAAATTCTTAGATAGCTTAAACTAAAATGTTCCCAATCAATGTATTACTAAAAAGGGGATTAGTGAATCCGGATAGATTGGTACATACGTTGCTTGCTCATTGGATGAGGATGATTGATCTCATGATCATTTGTGTGGAAACACTAAAGCAAGTATGTAGGTGCTTATTAGAGAATAAGTTCACTGAACGTGACTCGCTAAGGAATACCTAATGGACTTTTACTTGCCTGTCAATATGAATTCCTGTAGTGATAGTAGTACAAATGATCCTTAGACTTGAGATCATCATAGTATCTTATATATAATGAATTACACTTTGACTTATTCCTTAAGACTCTTAGAGTATATCAAAGGGTGTGCTTGGGTGTAATAAGTTATATATGAAGATAATGAATAATCAATAAAGAATCTACCACTTATAGTAAAAGAAGAGAAATGTCCTATGTGATTCGATAAATGACAACCCAGGAATCCTTGACCAAGGTGGAATGAAATTAGAAAGTAGTTTCTAATTTGTATTCATTAGGAGTTGTTAATTTAGGAATCGAAATACATATAATTAAATAAAATAAGACTTGACAGTAATTCCATGTCTTATATTTAATTGGGACATTGTATGGTGGAAGGATTGAATTGTACGGTAACTATTAACTCACAGGTTCTTTTATGATTAATGTTAAAATTTATATTATCTGAAAAGTCGTTGATCGCTAGTGAGGCTTATCCCTATTGTAGAATAAATATTATTTATTTAAATAAATTAATCGTTTAATTTGTTTATTTAAATAAGATTAGAATTGTTCTAATTGATTTATTCACAACCGGTTTAATATGGAGAACCTAAAGGGTCACACCATAAAAGAAAGAATAATTATTTAAGAAGTTAATGGCATAATCGTAATAATATATCAAGTATATTTAATTTAATCTATGGTGATAGAATAAATTATATAGCTTAATATTTATTATTTAATATTTTAGAAGTATTAAATATAAATTAATAAGAGGAGTCTTATTAATATTATTACAATTATTATTATTTTAATTTCTAAAAGCGTTTAGGAATTAATTTAATATAAGTACTCTCATTTATTCCTAATAGGATTAGGAGGAAAAATTAGTTAAATGAGTTTAATTAATTATCCCTAATAAGATTAGGGAGCCCATTTAATTAAAAGAGTTTAATTAAATAAATAATACCTTATTTTAATTAAATAGGGTTACCTAATATTTTTATAAGAGGAGTCTTATATCAGATATCAGATATAGGCAATTCCAATTAGTTGGAGAGTACGCCCCTTTTTCTATAGAGATAGGAAAAACTAGGGTTTGAGCCAATATACTTTTCTTTTTGAAAATTCTTCTTCCTTTGTGGATCACCTCTAGAGGCCATACACTTGGGTGGCTTACATTGATCAAAGGAAGGAATCTACCCGGAGATTCAAGGAGATCGCGGAGAAGTAAGAGGTGAACTCGTACCTGAGGAAGCTCTTTTCTACAAGGGTATAATTTCATAACTTCTTATTCTTCGTTTTAATTAATAATATGCATAAAGTATGATCCGGGTAATTGGTTTGTGAAAATTTTTAAAATCTAATTTTATTATGCTTCCGTTATTTTTGCAATTTGATTGCTACTTTGATTTTCTCAAAAACTAACAAAGCGGTGTGCTACAACTGCGGACAGGAGGGGCACATTTCGCCTAACTGTTCAAGTCCAAAGAAGAATCACGGATGCTCCGTATATGGATCAACTGATCACATGACAAAGAATTGCTCGAAGAAGGGGATGGATGAGAATAATGGCACTAATAGTGGTAAGTTAGCTATTAGTGGTCCAGCTCAAATGAGTAGGCCGATCGCCCGCACCTTTAATATGACGATCCAGGATGAAGTTGCATCAGGGGATGTAGTTGCAGGTATTATCCCAATCAACGATATAAATGCTTATGTATTGTTTGACTCGGGTGCTACTTATTCTTTTATAGCATGTGATTTTGCTAGACGATTAGGATTACTTCCCGAAAGATTGCATATACCTTTGAATATTAAGGTAGCAAATGAAGAGATAATTTATGTTGACAATATTCATAGGCGTTGTTGTGTAGAAATACGAGGTTATAAATTATCGATAGATTTGATACCGATAAAGTTGGCAGAATTCGACGTAATTAATTCTTGGGATGGATTGGTTGTTTAACCATGGTGCAATCATAGATTGTCAAAAGAAATGTGTAAACATTAGAACGTTGAGACAGCCTCATATAGTGTTTTACGGTAATAAATCGCCGGGATGTTCATGCTGTCTTACCATGACGCAAACTAGGAAATTGTTGAGGAAGGGGTGTGTAGGTTATTTGTGTCATGTTATTGATACCCAGAGAGTGGGAGCAACAATGGAACAAATACCTATAGTCAAAGAATTCATAAATGTATTTCCAAGTGAATTACCAGGTCTTCCACCGGATAGGGAGATCGAATTCGTAATAGATATTGTGTCAGGAGCAACACCAGTTTCAAGGGCACCATATAGTATGGCACCAGTATAGATGAAGGAGTTGATGGTTCAATTACAAGAATTGTTGGATAGAAAATACATTCAACCGAGTGTTTTGCCATGGGGAGCACCAGTACTGTTTGTGAAGAAGAAGGAAGGATCGTTGAGACTTTGTATCGATTACCGAGAGTTGAACAAGTTAACGATAAAGAATAAATACCCATTGCCCAGGATCGATGATCTCTTTGATCAATTGAAAGGGGAAAAGTATTTTTCAAAGATAGATTTATGAACGGGGTATCATCAGTTAAAGGTTAGGAAGGAGGATGTACCTAAGACGACATTCAGGACTCGTTACGGCCATTACGAGTTTTTAGTAATGTTGTTTGGGTTGACAAATCCACCAGTTGCATTTATGGATATGATGAATAGAGTGTTCAAACAATATTTGGACAGGTTCGTCGTAGTGTTTATCGATGATATTCTAGTCTATTCTAAGACGCCAGAAGATCATGTTGAACACCTAAGATTAGTGTTGGAGACACTAAGGAAGGAGAAGCTATACGTGAAATTCACTAAGTGTAAATTTTGGCTATAAAGGGTACAGTTTTTAGGTCATGTTATTGATAGAGAGGGAATTTCAGTGGACCCAGTGAAGGTGGAAGTAGTGATTAATTGGGAACAACTAAAAACACCAACTGAGGTACAGTGTTTTCTAGGGTTGGCGGGATACTATCGAAGATTTATCCAAGATTTTTTTAAGATAGCTACTCTGTTAACTAATTTAACAAGGAAGATAGTGAAGTACGTGTGAACTGAGAAGTGTGAAAACAATTTTCAAGAACTGAAGAAAAGGTTGAGTGAAGCACCAGTATTATATTTACCCGATGATACATGGAATTTTGTAGTTTATAGCGATGCTTCACATAGAGGACTAGGTTGCGTGCTCATGCAGCATGACAAGGTCATTGCGTATGCATCATGGCAATTAAAGGATTATGAGAAAGTTTATCCTACTCATGATCTAGAACTGGCAGCTGTGGTATTTGCTTTAAAGATATGGAGGCATTACCTATATGGAGAGAAATGTGAGATATACACGGACTATAAGAGTCTAAAACATATCTTCACACATAAATATTTAAATACGAGACAAAGGAGATGGTTGTAGGTGATAAAGGATTACGACTATGATATCCTATATCACCCAGGAAAAGTAAATGTAGTGGCCGATGCCTTAAATAGGAAGGGTTGGGAAAGGTTGTCTATGTTAACGGCTCAAACTGAGTTAATAACAGAGATGGCTAGAATGGAGTTAGAAGTGAAGTTACTGAGTAAGTCGGGTCAGAAACTGTTTACAACAGAGACTCGACCTACCATTGTAGAGAGAGTCAAAGAGGTACAACTCAGAAATAATGAGTGTGACCAGGTGAAGAAGTGGCTAGCAGATGAAAAAGAGATAAAGTATAGTCTTGATAATGAGGGATTATTAAGATTTGAAGGAAGAATTTGGGTTCCAACTGAAACGGAGTTGAAGGAGGAAATATTACAAGAAGCTCATAGTTCAAGGTACTCGATTCATCCTGGTAGTACTAAGATATATCAATGTGACAACCCGAGAATTTAGAAAATTTATAAAATGCTAAAATGATGGATTAAAGGTTATATGATAAACCTAGACTGAAAATAAGTGTATAGATTTGAAGTTTCTGTGAAGAAATTTTAACGATTTCAAAAAGTTTGGAAAAAGGACTTGAATGATTAGGTAGATTGTAACTTATAGTCTGATAATGAGGTATAAGATTTTCGTGGATTTAAAATTATTGTGAAGAATTATCAGGGTTAAGTATCTAAGTGTATACGAGTCGGTATATGAGATCTTATAAGTGTACAGTGATTGTTTATGTGTACAGTTTGTGGATTAAGGATTACTTATTGATCAGGATAGGTATAACTTTAGTAAACCCTAAAGTTATATTAATAACATTATTGTTCAGTAAGAAAACTCTAACGAACTATTAGAAACCCTAACGATATGCTCGAAAACCCTAATCTAATTTCCGGGAATCTGAAACCCTAATTCGATTTATCAAAACCCTAATCCGGGAGCGCAAATGTTAAGTATAAATGGCTAAGTATTATAAGTTATGGAATAAAAGGGAAATGTCTAAAATACCCTTCAAATTATAGGAGAAAAGACCAAATTGCCCTTAATGAATGTGAAATGACCAAAATGCCCTTTTCTTAAAACTTAAGTAAAATATTTATACAAATCTTGGTGACTCATCAAGCTAAGATATGACATGTGTTTAAAATCTTACAAGATCATATTTGGTGGACACTTAGCACCATTTTTGACCATGGATTCAAAAGATCTAAGATTAAAAAGTAAGAAATACTTACTTTACTTTTCATTTGCCCCAAGTCCATTCTCTCTGTACAATTTCAAAATCTAGAGTGAGAGAGAGTGAAAAGATGAACTATGATTAGCCTTTAGCATTTCAATAACAGATTTAAGGAGCAGAAATTAAAAATCAAAGCCTAAGAGGTATAAAATCCTAATCTTTAAAATCTTGTGATTTGATGTTAGATGTTGTTATTTGTTTGTTAAAGTTGTGTATAAGGATGTTATTGAGTGATCCAAGATGTTACATCAAGGATCCATAACATCTAGGTGATAGAAAATCAAGTTTTAAGGACTGACTATGAACCCTAAAATATGGTCTAATAGCTACATGTCAGGGCTCATAGATCCTCGCGTGTTAATGATTTGTTGTGTTTTAAGTTATAGATATATATGTAGTATGCTATGTGGACTATAATCTGGAACTGGAAACAGGGTCAGATCATGTGTAGATTACAAGATATAAGTGGTCAAAGTCAGTTGACCGACCACGAATACTGGAATTCTGGACAACCCAAAAACCCAGGAAGCCTCTGACAACGTTTTGCAAGCCTCTGATCTTACTGTTGTTTGATAGTTTGGCTATGTTGTTTTTAGGTTGTTTTCTGACATGTAGGCTACACATTAAAGTCATTAGAACACTTAGATTCATAATAGGATCAAAGATATTGTGGGTCAAACAAGCATTGACCATCAGCCGGATGAGTTTTCTGAAAAACCCAGAAAACTCAAGAACAGTCGTTCTGACAAGGTTTGACCGGCTCAAATCTTGAGTTGGTGATGTTGTTAGACTGATCTGATGTTATGTAGCTGTACTCTGACATCAAGACTACAAGTGTGAACCTTTAGATCACACAAACAAGACCTAGACTGCAAGTTACAAGGATCTAAAGTAGCACACTCGAACTATTCTTCATTTCTGGAAAACCCAAAAATGAAGAACAACTTCTGGCAAGGATTTGTGAGGATTATGTCTCACTGAAATGTTGTAGAATGGCCATGAAACTTGATTATTGTTGTAGTATTACACATATACTACATGATTAACACTTTAGCCAGTCAAGAAACATGATGAACAAGAATCTAGAACCGGTCAAAGTAGGCACCCTGCAAACTGTGTATGAAGTTCTGGGTTTGGTGAAGAACACCTATAGTGACAGTTCTGTCGTTATAGGGCCCTTTAGTGACAATTAAGTTCTGAAAATTATTATTTTTATTAAATAAATATAGAAAATTAGTTTTTAATTATTAAAAATACAAAATAAATTCCTAAAAATTATTTTAAAGCCTAAAAATGGGTTTTTAATAATTTTGAGTATATTTCATAAATATTTAATATTTTTGGAATATTAATGGTATTTAATTTATTTAATTATAATATTAAATAAATTACTTAAAAATGATTTTAATACTTGAAAAATCATGAAAAATTATATTATGGTGTTAGAAAATATTTTAAGTTATTTTTAATAACTTTTGATATTTTGTGATGAATTTCATTAATAAATTATTATTAATGATAATTGATTTATTTAATGAATATATTAAATAAATTATGAAAAATTAGAATTAATGATTTAAAAATCATATAAAAATGATTTAAGGGTTAGAAAAATATTTTGAGTTATAAAATATAACTTTTGATATTTTGTCATGAAAATAATAATATTTTAATATTAATATCAATTATTGGATAATGGATTTAAATGTTTAAAATTCATTTAAATGAGGAATTAAGGTATTAAAAATACTTTGATATATTATAATATTATGTTATGATTTTCATTAATATTTAATAATAAATATATATTAATGATAAGAGAATAATGTGGTATTTATATTATATAAATACGATATAAGTGATTGAAAAATTATGATAAATGGTAATAATTACTTAAAAATTATTACGAGACTTTGAATAATATGTTGACTGATAATAAAATTATCTAAGATATTTGTGAACTAGTTTATACCGAGTCTTAGTGATATTAGGCTCGAGAATAGTCCGACTAGACCGTCGGGATGTTAGAATTGTGTCTGATTCAACTCAGACTGAAATAGTTTGACTTGATACCGAGTCTTAAGTAGTTTGTGGACTAATAGGATTATGTGTTATGTGTTTAGGATGATTTTATAAATATATAATAGTATTATACTGTGATGATATTATACTAATATTGAAGATCTATATTAATAATATTAGGTCTTCGAATAAAGTGATATAAACTACATAGTAGTAGTCGGTGATTCAGGAAAGTTCCTTAAACTATACACTTTTATTGAGCAAGTTCCCAACCTTGAACTTCTAATTATTATGCAAGTTTTCTTAAACTCGACCTCGAGTTGTTTCATTCGAATATGTTTATGGTTAATCATTTCTGATTACCATGTCTATGAATTATTAATTCGCACTCTGTGTATATTGCATGTATTCATCAGGTATGAAAGGCTGATCACCTTCATTACCATCCGATCCAAATAATATGTTCATCTTTATAATTGATATGTTCATGTTCAATGTTCGTTCAGCTATGAAAGTTTGTTCATGCTAGTTCACAATCATATTGTAGAACTTTAGCCAGCTATTATTCAAAAAAATTTCAATCATGATATATCCTCAAATAAATTTAAACTTGCTGGGCAAACTTTTTGCTCACCCTTGCTATATTATGATTAAACATTGCAGATTAAGACGAATACGTCGGATACAGATAAAGTCAAAGATAAGTCCAGCTTTGGAGTATAAATGCAGATAAAGTTTGTAATAGTAGTGTTTATTAATGACATTATAAGTAAAATAAGTTATGAATTGTGTATAAGTTAAGGTTACTCGACCTTGGGGAATAGTGTGTAAAGTTTATTGTATAAATAATTTATGTTTATATCTTTCGCAATAGTTATAGAATGATTGTACCAGATCCGCAGGGATTTAGGACCCGAATTTGGGTCTTTTAAAATTAAGACCTTCGATAAAGTTTTTGGTGGCCAAACATGAAGAGAGATATAGCAAAATATGTAAGTAGGTGCTTAACTTGTCAACAAGTTAAGGCCGAACATCAACGACCAAGTGGCTTGTTACAGTCATTAGAAATTTTGAAATGGAAGTGGGAGCATATCATGATGGACATTGTGGTGGGACTTCTACCTACATAGAAAGGGTATGACGCTATTTGGGTAATAGTGGACCAGTTGACAAAGTTGGCTCACTTTTTGCCAATAAGAGTTAAGTTTAACTTAAATCAGTTAGCTAAACTCTATGTTAAGGAAATTATTTCAAGACATGGGGTACCAGTTTCGATAGTGTCAGATCGTGATCCACGATTCACGTAAAATTTCTAGAGAAGTTTACAAGAACAGATGGGGATGCAGTTGAAGTTAAGTACAATATATCATCGACAGACAGATGGGCAGAGTGAAAGAACAATCCAAACATTAGAAGATATGTTGAGATCTTGCGTTATGGATTTCAAAGGTAGTTGGGATGATCATCTGCCGCTAGTAGAGTTTGTATATCACAATAATTTTCATGCAAGAAAAGGAATGCCGCCTTATGAAGCTTTATACGGACGGAAATGCAGAACACCATTGTGTTGGGATGAAGTAGGAGAACACCAAATGCTAGGACCTGAATTGGTACAGCAAACAGCGGATATAGTTAAGTTGATACGACTACGACTGGTAGCAGCTCAAGATAGACAGAAAAAGTATGCAGATGCTCATTGAATGAGAAGGGAGTTTGAAGTAGGCTCGTACGTATTTCTAAAGGTATCTCCTTGGAAGGGAAAGATACGCTTTGGAAAGAAGGGAAAGTTAAGTCCAAGGTTTATAAGACCTTTCGAGATATTAAAAAGGATAGGAGATGTAGCTTACATATATGGAAGCATTACCTCCGGACTTAGAACGTATACACAATGTGTTTCATGTATTGGTGTTACGTCCTTATAAGCCAGATTATAAGCACGTAATAGAGTATGAGCCTATTCATGTGGATAAAGATTTGATGTACGAGGAAATGCATGTTCAAATCATTGATAGAAAAGAGCAAGTTCTGAGGAATAAAGTTATACCATCGGTGAAGGTAGTATGGAGAAACCACAATGCCGAAGAAGCAACGTGAGAACTTGAAGAAAAGATGAAGAAGAATTACCATCAGTTGTTTGACAAACTTATGGCGAGATTCTGGGGACAGAATCCTTATAAGGGGGAAAGAATGTAACAACCGAGCAAATCAGATTATTTGTAAAATAATTTTATTTGAATAAATAATGAATAAATTATTATATATGTTATTTATAACGAGTAAGCAAGATGAAGGTTATTCTATAACCTAAAAGTGGAAAAATGTCGTAGTATTTTGGCAACGTGATAGAATTAAGGTGATTGAATTTCTAAGAAGAAAATAAAAGCTTTCCGATAAATTCTCTGAAAAATACTATTCATCCATTTCTGCTCGGGAATTAATTTTGAACTTTCGGGAAATACGTAACGATAGAATGATAAGGAAAGATGGATTATTTAATAATAATTCGGTTATGACAAACGCAGTTTTTTGCCTGCGTACTAAATTCGAGAATGTTAAAGAAAGTAAAGAATTTGAATAATGATGATCGTGTAATAAGAAAGTTACTATACGAGGTAATGAATACGAGTATGATACGAAGTATTGTGCAAGATTATACGAAAGACGACATAACGTATATGATGAATGATTATACAAACTAGTATACGAGAAGAATACGAGGATTATACGTTAAAAGCTTAAGCATTAGTAATGAATTAGTAGGATTTGATTGTGTATTGGGCAAGCCTAAGTGAATTATTGTTAAGGCCCAAATCTAAGTAATGCAAGTCCAACGATAGGCCCAAAGTTAATTAAACCTAAGACCGAACCCGTGGATCGAACCGATGGGTCACCGGGTAAGAAAAACCCATGGGACAACCCATGTGGGCCCCCCATGGTGAGTCATGGCTGGCCAAATAAGGAGGTGGGATAGCTTTCTTTAGAAGATTGGTTGAGAAGGTGGGAATAGTAAGGAGGTGGGGTAATGGACCCTTTTACCTTCACTTTGAAATCCTGTAAATATGAGAAGTTATTGGTCATTTGTTGCTTGTTTAATTTTCACCAACACTTATCACAAATACATTAAGAGAAAAGTGAGAGCTAGTTTACTAATTTAAGAAGAAGAAGAAGAAGAAAAGCAAGAACAACAAATGTAAGGAATCCTTAGACCATTATTCTTCATCTCTTCAAATGTAGTTTGATAGAGAAGTGGATATTGGTGGAGCATGTATCATGAGGAGTAACAATGATGGCTATTAGTGGACTTAAACATTAATAAACCATGTAGTAAGTGGAATCATAATCATAGAGTTATGAACTAATGAAGAACATTTGAAAATTTATCATATATTATTGATGGACAAGTTTAAAACCATTGTGTATAGGATTAGATGATATATGCTTGGTTAGGATGATAGAATGATGGAATGAATCCATTTTTGAATGGTGTAAAAATCTCAAGTAACGAAGTTATGGTAAAATATACGAGATTAGATGATAATCGTCGAAATTGTGAAATTGTCGAAATAAAAGTCAAAAGTTATCGTTTAACTCAGACACCTTAGTTTTTGATGGCATATAGTATAACTTTGCATTTGAGAGTTGTGGACTCAAGAATGGTCGAATTCTAACTTAAGATGAAAAAACGAGCTATGAACGTTCACGAACGTTTAACGAACGCGTTATAAAGAACTTAAACTGTGAATTCAGTGTTAACGGATTTGAAAACGTAAGTTATCCTAATGAAATTGTAGTATATGAGATATGTGAGATAACGGCTTTTGAACGAGCCAATTTCGACTAATAACGATTAAGTTACGAGCTCGAAAAGGATTGACGTTTGAAAAAACTTAAAATTTCTCTAAGGCTCAGGGCCGGCATCGCAGCGCCACCCAAGCTTATAAAGTTAGTGCCGCAGTGCCATATCAGGATCCCACATACTGCTAAGTCGCACCGCAGCGTGGCATATATCGAAGAGTATGGCGCCGCAGTGCCGTAACTGAGTACCAGACACTGCTAACTCGCGCCGCAGCGTGGAACTTACATAGGATGTTGGTGCCACAATGCCAGTACTAGCAAAAAGACAGTAAAGAAAGATAATGAATGTAAAGAAAAGGGAAGTTGATTGAAGGTGAGTTATTACCTTAATTAACTTAAAGTAACATCATTAAGGTTGATTATAGCTGTAAGTTTAACGATTAAAAGTTGATGAAAGGTTACGAGAATGTAAACACAAAGTGTTACGATAAACCGTAACGAACGTTAACTAATCTAATGAATGATTAGACCGAGAAGAAGAGAAAGATAAGTTAGTGATAATACTTGATTGTTTATCACCTAAAGTGGTATATTATGTGATTATGTATTGTAGAATCCATAAAAACTCAAAAGAGAAGTGAATTAAGTGTAGAAGACGATGAATGCAAGTGTTCTAAACCCTTGTCTATGTTCCTTTTGGACAAGCTTTATAATTCATGTATCTTACGTATGAATTGATATATAACGAAGTCGAAGCCAATTCCTTCGGCTAGACTCAATGTGTTTTGTGGATTTCCTTATAATCTATCAAAATCATATAAATGTTGTTATCTTATGCCAACTGTTTTGGTATGGAATTCAAAGAAAGACTGAGTATGAATAAACAAATGTTTTGTCATCTATCGACAGGCACGTGAGGTTTCCAAAACTTAAACGTAGATACATTTAATGAAGTAGTGTGTTATAATATAGATTACTTTAGGTTGATCATCTAGACGTGGTCGTAAGAAATGTCAGACTTGCAGACTTGGTGTCGAGTTTTCCTTTTCAAAGAAAGAATGAAATGCTCAAGGTCTTGGACCAAAATCAATGTTTATCGTATGTTATGCATTGTTAAATTTTTTTAAGAAAAGAGAAGTGCTATTTTGAATTATCTATAGTACTTCAGAACTATTGATTCAGTTATAAAAGATATATGTACTCATATGATTCGAACGTATTGCTTAAATGAAATTGTCATACTTGTTGAGCTAGTTATGCTCACCCTTGCTTGAACCATATGAATGCAGCTAAAAATGAACGGACCGAAGGATCCAGTAAGGATAAAGGAAAGACTAAGGCGGACAAATAGTCGTCTTTGTAATAACATAGTATGAACTTTTTAATTATTTGATACTATGATGATGAATATATGTAATGGTTACGAAGAACCTGGGAAGGGAAATATTATTGTGTAATATATAGAAGACTTATCACTCTTTTGGGTTGGAAGATACCCAGATTTGGGAGTGTCACAGGTTGGTATCAAAGTTGTATGTTATAAAACTTAAGGGGGGGAAAGAACCTTAAGCCATAACCTTAAGAAGAGTTAAAGAAGTAAAAGATGAAGTTAACCCTAAAAAAACATTAAATGTGATATGTGTTTATAATATTCTAATGATGTGTACTAATCAAGATAATTTGTTTTGTTGTAGATATCAGGAGATAACATGATGTATTGTAAGACCCCAACTTTTATAAATAAAGATGAATTTTCTATAAATATTATTTTTGAATATTATGGAGTTAATTTGATATAATGTTATAGTTGTGGATAATATTTATAAATTTTGCAAAGTACGCAAGTTGTTATATAATATTCGATTGGTCGGGGAATATTCATTTTAACAGGGAATATTCGTACAATGGCACAACCATTGGTGGACCCCACAACGAAATTATTGTCGGATTGAGAAAACGACAAAAATATTTTATTAAAAATAACGGCGGAAGTTTTACCATTGATACTGTTGAACTACTCGGTAGTAAAAGTACATAATACAAATGCCCCATATCGAATGGCTCCTATTGAACTTCAGGAGTTAAAGATCCAACTGCAGGAATTGTTAGACATTGGCTTTATTCGTCCTAGTACTTCTCCTTGGGGTGTTCCTGTGCTATTCGTGAAGAAGAAAGATGGAAGTATGCGACTTTGTATTGATTATCGGGAGTTGAATCATGTCACCATCAAAAACATGTACCCATTGCCACGTATTGATGATCTGTTTGACCAGTTGTAAGGAGCACAATTCTTTTCAAAGATCGATCTTCGTTCTGGATATCATCAGCTGAAGGTTAGAACTGAGGATATTCCAAAGACGGCTTTCAGAACTCGGTACGGGCATTATGAATTCATAGTCACGTCCTTTGGATTGACTAATGCTCCTGCTGCCTTCATGAATATGATGAACCGGGTATTCAAGGAATATTTGGATTACTTTGTGGTCGTCTTTATTGATGACATCCTTATTTATTCCAAAAGCGGTGAAGATCATGAGCAACACTTGAGGCTGGTACTCTAAAAGCTTTGTGAATACAAGCTTTATGCCAAGTTGACGAAATGCGAGTTCTGGCTGGAGGAGGTAGTATTCCTTGGGCACGTAGTATCAAGTCGTGGAATATCGGTTGACCCGACAAAGATTGAAGCTATTCAAACCTGGGAGCAACCTAAATGAGTGACCGAAGTACATAGCTTTCTTGGTTTAGCTGGTTATTATCGGAGATTCGTTGAAGGATTTTCTCGAATCGCTACTCCATTAACTCAGCTGACTCGAAAAGATACAAAGTTCGGTTGGAGCGAAGAATGTGAGCAGAGTTTTCAAGAACTCAATAGGAGACTCATTTCAGCACCTGTTCTAACAATACCATCTGGCTCGTAGGGATTTGTCATCTACAGTGATGCTTCGAGCAAAGGGTTGGGATGCGTTCTCATGCAACATGAAAAAGTCATAGCCTATGCATCAAGATAACTCAAGGAATATGAGAGGAATTATCCTACTCATGATCTAGAGTTGGCAGCTGTTGTCTTTGCACTTAAAATTTGGAGGCATTACTTGTATGGGGAGAAGGTGGAGATCTTTACGGATCATAAAAGCCTCAAATATTTCTTCACTCAAAAGGAACTCAACATGCGACAACGACGTTGGCTTGAACTGTTGAAAGATTATGATCATACCATTCAATACCATCCTGGAAAAGCGAACGTGGTAGCTGACGCATTGAGTAGAAGATCATATGCAAGTACGAGTGCAATATTGTCAACACAAAGGCCCATTTTGTGTGACTTGCAAAGGATGGAGATAGAGTTAAAGACTCCAGGGACCCATGTGATGATGGCAAATATATGAGTAGAACCAACTTTAATCGATAAAGTTGATGCTGCTCAAGCTACAGACCTGGAGCTGATGCGTATGAAGAAGAAAGTGCAAGAAGGTGATATGCCGGAAGCAAGAATCGATGAAGAAGGAATACTTCGAGTCAACTCCAGACTTTGTGTTCCTAACAACCCTGATTTAAAGTATGAAATCATGATGGAGGCGCACAACACACCGTTTGCAATCCATCCTGGAAGTACCAAAATATATCATGATCTTCGTCATACATTTTGGTGGAGCAATATGAAGAGAGAGATAGCGTTGTTTATCTCAAGGTGTCTAACTTGTCAACTAGTCAAAGCGGAGCATCAAGTACCAAAAGGTCCATTGCAACCACTTGAAAATCCAGAATGGAAGTGGGAGCACATTACCATGGATTTCGTTACCGGTCTTCCTAAGGTTTCTCAAGGTATAGATTCGATTTGGGTCATTGTTGATAGATTTACCAAGTCTGCTCATTTTTTACCGATACGAGAAACTTATACACTTGAACGTCTTGCTCGTATGTACATAAACTAGATTGTAAGACTGCATGGTATGCCAGTATCCATAATTTCTGATCGAGACCCAAGATTCACTTCACGATTTTGGGTTAGTTTACAAAAAACTATGGGCACAGATTTACGATTTAGTTCGGCAAATCATCCTCAGACGGACGGACAATCAGAGAGGACTATTCAAACTCTAGAAGATTTATTAAGACTCTGTGTCCTTGACTTCAAGGGAAGTTGGGACAAGTTCTTACCATTGGTGGAGTTTTCCTACAACAACAGTTATCAAGCAAGTATTGGCATGGCTCCATTCGAAGAATTGTATGGAAGAAAATGTCGTTCTCCAGTATGCTGGGACGAGGTGGGTGAAACAACGTTGTTGGGACCAGAGTTGGTACGTATGACTACAGAAAAGATTCAAACGATCTGACAACGTATAAAAACCTCACAAGATCGACAAAAGAGTTATGTTGATCGTCATCGAAAGGACGTGGAATTTGATATAGGAGATCATGTGTTCTTACGTGTTGCTCCATGGAAAGGAGTTACGAGATTTGGAAAAAGAGAAAAACTCAATCCTCGATTCATCGGTCCATTTTTAATCCTCGATCGAGTAGGAACCATGGCTTATAGACTCGCTTTTACCGCCAAGTATGTCTCGTGTTCATAACGTTTTTCACATATCCATGTTACGCAAATATGTGGAAGACCCGAACCACATTATTGAGTTAGAACCGGATGAAATAGCGGAGGATTTGACGTATGAAGAAGTTCCTGTTCAAATCTTGGATAAGAAGGAAGATATTCTACACTCCAAGGTTATACCACAAGTCAAAGTTTTGTGGAGAAACCACGATGTTGAGGAAATGACTTGGGAGTTAGAATCTGAAATGAAATCAAGGTATCCTTACCTCTTCGACAAACCAGGTACGTACCCTAATTTTGAGGGCAAAATTTCATAAGAAGGGGAGGTTGTAAGACCCCAACTTTTATAAATAAAGATGAATTTTCTATAAATATCATTTTTGAATATTATGGAGTTAATTTGATATAATGTTATAGTTGTGGGTAATATTTATAAATTTTACAAAGTACGCAAGTTGTTATATAATATTCGATTGGTCGGGAAATATTCGTTTTAACAGGGAATATTCGTACAACGGCACAATCATTGGTGGACCCCACAACAGAATTATTGTCGGATTGAGAAAACGACAAAAATATTTTATTAAAAATAACGGCGGATGTTTTACCATTGATATTGTTGAACTACTCGGTAGTAAAAGTACAGTAACACGTGTGATTGCATAGTAGCACACGGTAATGATTATTAATGCTTATGTGAGAAGTCACTCAGTTTGATTCAATTATTGTCAGTTAATAATATGAATTATTTAGCGATAATGAAGTTTTGTTTTATTCGTATTATTAATGTAATAAAACAGAAACATCTTTTTGTATAAAATAGAATACTTTATTAAAGTTATTCTATAAATAGAATATATTATATTTTATTTAAAAGATTTTTTTTTAAATATGGACCGTCAGATTAAAGTAATCAATCTGGACCGTTCATGGATTAGTTGCTATGCATTCTATTTTTTTATAAACAGCAGCTCATTCCTTCATTATTTCTTACGAATTCACTGAACTCTAGAGAGAGAAACTATAGAGAGAAACTATAAAGAGAGATATAAAGAGTATTCTGCTACTTAACTACTTCTTTATTTCAGCTCTTCTTTAAAACGGTAAGGGGTGTTATTCTTTCTTATTCATGAAGAGAACTGTTGTTATTTCATTTTTTAACCAGTATACACGGTCTACCCTATACTTGGTGACATTCTTCTGTTTTTCTGTTGGAACACCCTGTCTGTGTATTTTACACCAGACCTGGTTCCGTTTTTATTATTATTCTGTTGGAACATCCTGTCCGTGTGTTTTACACCGGACCTGGTTCCGTCTTTATTATTATTCTGTTGGAACATCCTGTCTGTGTGTTTTGCACCGGACCTGGTTTCGTCTTTGTTATTATTCTGTTGAAACATCCTGTCTGTGTATTTTACACCGGACCTGGTTTCGTCTTTATTATTATTCTGTTGGAACATCATGTTTGTGTGTTTTACACTGGACCTGGTTCTGTCTTTATTATTATTCTGTTGGAATATCCTGTCTGTGTGTTTTACGCCGGACCTAGTTCCATTATTTATTATTCTATTGGAATAACCTGTTTGTGCGGTCTATCGCATGCCGGGTGATTTCTTTTGTTATTCCATTCTTTATTATACCTAGTTGGTTAAGTTTTAACTTCTATACTCCATGAAATTAGTGGAATATCCTTGATAATTGTTGTTCATCCAGTATCTTTTCATGAAAATATTCTTCTAAGCATTCTTGAATTTTACTCCATAAAGCAGTATCATGTTGACAATTTGGACGTTGTTAATTCTTGGATAAATTAATTCTTGAACTTGTTTTATTGAATTCTTATATCATTGTCATCATCCTCATGTTCATAAAATGTTAAAAGTCATCTATGGCATGTAGTGCATAGATGGACTTGGTATGATTATGACCAGGGATTATTCGGTATAATCATGACCGTAATGTTACAAATGATGTGGTAAAAGTCCTCATTGGCCCGTAGTGCGTTGATGGACAGTTGTTGGCATGATCATGACCATTAATGAATACACGAATATCCTTGGCCGTAGTGCAGGGGTGATTCGATGATGTGGATTATTTTATTAAGCTGAGTCCCAGCGATCACAGTGTTGAAAAACCTTTTAAATCATAAAAGATAGTAGAGTTTATTTTCTACTTGACTCTTTTAATGGATTGCTTGTTCCGCTGCAGTTAAACTTGATGTCTATTATATTTTATCAGTTTAACATTATTGAAGGCTAATGATAATTTATTCTGCATTATCTTAGTCATAATATTTCTTACTGGGCTAGTTGAGCTCACTCTTTCTTTCACTGTTCTCTTCAGGAAATGAGAACGTAGCTGTGGCAAGTCGGGGAACGGAGTGATGGTCCGAATGATAGTATTAGTTAGTAGTCCTCACTATTCTATGTAATAGTGTATTAATAAATGTAATGAGGACTCCTTTTGAGTATGAATACTCTCTAGAAGATAATATTTGTATTCAAACTCACTGTTTATGTTTTGTCGTATTGTACACGACAGTTGTATTAGTAAGTTGTATTTGTATTCTGTACTATATATCTGACGACCCAAGATGGGTGATGTATACCTAATTTTGGGGGCGTCACAGTTGGTATCAGAGCTTAGGGATATGATCCCTGGCTAAGATGTGAGAATAGAACTAGGAGGGGAGAGACGGGGAATTCCTTCGCTAGTATGACCTACCTAAGTTTATGTGCATGGTATTTAATTGGTCGGTCATAATATAAGGATAATATATGACATATCAATTAACTTTTATTTTGTGGCAGTATCTGAAAATGGCATCTGAGAATGTTGAGAATAGCAATGGAGCACAGGCGACTGTTGATTCACCACATATCAATAATCAGGATAATGTGCATCAGGAAGGTGACAATCCTCATGCAAACAACAACACTGACCAAATGATGAACGATGGAATGTTCAGAAACTTTATGCAGTTCATGCAACAGCAGGCGAGAGCGGCTCCTGTCCAAAATATAGGTGGAAACACTGAAAACTCTCGGACGGTCACCGCTAAACAGTTCAAGGAGCTGGGACCACCAGAGTTTAAGGGAGAGCCAAAACCACTTATAGTGGAAACATGGATAAAGTAGATTACCAAGATATTTGATGTCTTGGGATGCTCTGAGGAGCAAAAGGTTCCCTTTGCCGCCTTTATGTTGCGAGGAGAGGCAGATTACTGG
Source organism: Panax notoginseng (assembly GCA_016801055.1). Lineage (NCBI taxonomy): Eukaryota > Viridiplantae > Streptophyta > Magnoliopsida > Apiales > Araliaceae > Panax > Panax notoginseng. Next base: position 121,525,193 of record CM029013.1, read on the forward strand.
TGGGAATCGATTAAGTGTACTCAATCTGCCGCACTTCAGATGTCTTGGGAGAAGTTCCAAGAGCTGTTCAATGACAAATACTTTCCCGAAAGTTTTCGTCACATGAAGGAGGTGGAGTTCATCAAATTGGAGCAGAATAATATAATCGTGTCGCAGTATGAGGCTAAATTTGTTGAGTTATCCCGGTTTGCGTCCCACTTGGTGGATAATGAAGAGCAAATGACGCGAATGTTTTTGTGAGGTTTGAAACCTGAGATACGTCAACATCTTATTTCTCATAAACTGTGTTTGTATTCAGATGTTGTGAATAGGGCTCAGTTAGTGGAGCGCGATAACGAGTCAACGCAACCAAAAGAGAGTAGTCGACAAAATGATAATACCAGTGAGAGCAGTCATCGAAGCAGTGACAACAAGCGTGGAGGGAATCAACAGGCCAGAAATGGTAACCACTTTGGTGGTAATCAGGGCCAAAACAATAAGAATGGTCATTTCAAGAAGAGGAGATTCAACAATGATGGAAAGACGTCAGCACCCGCACCCGTTGTTAAGGAAGGAGAACGACCACCTATCATATGTTTCAAATGCGGAGGGGAGGGGCACATCAGTCCAAACTGCGCGATGCCGTCTAAAGCATGTTATAATTGTGGAAGAGAAGGTCATTTAGCTCGATTTTGTCGTTTACCAAAAATAAGTTCAGCCAAGATGGAGACACCAAAGGCCGTCCCAGAAAAGTCAAAACCGGTAGTGCAAGAGAGAGCGTTTGTTGTGACCTCCCAGAAAGCAAGGAACCCGAATGAGGTCATCACGGGTAAGCTTATCATAAACTCTAATGAAGTCTATACTTTATTTGATACCGGTTCTACCCATTCTTTTTATTTCTCCTACTTGCGCTCATCGATTAAATTTGACTCTGGAGAAATTAGACTTTGATTTATCTGTTGAAACTCTATTGGGAGAAACCTTCATTACATTCACCGTTTATAAGTCTTGTTTGGTTCAAGTTGGTACCCACACATTACCTGTCGATCTGATTTCATTAAAAATACTTGCATTTGACATGATTCTAGGGATTGATTGGTTAACTACTCATTATGCAAAAATTGATTGTTTTCGTAAGGTTGTTAGCTTTCATATTCCTAATCGACCTATTATGCGAATTCAAGCAACCAAACCATTAAAATCAATCGCTGTCATCTCAAGCCATAAAGCTATTCGTTTATTGAAAAATGGATGTCAAGCTTTCTTAGCTCATGTCACAGATCTAAACAAAAATACGTCAGTTTTGAATGATATTTCTATTGTTAATAAATTTCCTGACGTATTCCCTGAAGAACTTCCTGGCCTACCCCCAGAGCGTGAAATTGAATTTTGTATCGACCTTGAACCCGGTACAAAACCCATTTCCAAAGCCCCATATCGAATGGCTCCTATTGAACTTCAGGAGTTAAAGATCCAACTGCAGGAATTGTTAGACATTGGCTTTATTCGTCCTAGTACTTCTCCTTGGGGTGCTCCTGTGCTATTCGTGAAGAAGAAAGATGGAAGTATGCGACTTTGTATTGATTATCGGGAGTTGAATCATGTCACCATCAAAAACAGGTACCCATTGCCACGTATTGATGACCTGTTTGACCAGTTACAAGGAGCACAATTCTTTTCAAAGATCGATCTTCGTTCTGGATATCATCAGCTGAAGGTTAGAACTGAGAATATTCCAAAGACGGCTTTCAGAACTCGGTACGGGCATTATGAATTCCTAGTCATGTCCTTTGGATTGACTAATGCTCCTGCTGCCTTCATGGATATGATGAACCGGGTATTCAAGGAATATTTGGATCACTTTGTGGTCGTCTTTATTGATGACATCCTTATTTATTCCAAAAGCGGTGAAGATCATGAGCAACACTTGAGGCTGGTACTCCAAAAGCTTTGTGAATACAAGCTTTATGCCAAGTTGAAGAAATGCGAGTTCTGGCTGGAGGAGGTAGCATTCCTTGGGCACGTAGTATCAAGTCGTGGAATATCGGTTGACCCGACAAAGATTGAAGCTATTCAAAGCTGGGAGCAACCTAAATCAGTGACCGAAGTACGTAGCTTTCTTGGTTTAGCTGGTTATTATCGGAGATTCGTGGAAGAATTTTCTCGAATCGCTACGCCATTAACTCAGCTGACTCGAAAAGAAACAAAGTTCGGTTGGAGCAAAGAATGTGAGCAGAGTTTTCAAGAACTCAAGAGGAGACTCATTTCAGCACCTGTTCTAACAATACCATCTGGCTCGGAGGGATTTTTCATCTACAGTGATGCTTCGAGCAAAGGGTTGGGATGCGTTATTATGCAATATGGAAAAGTCATAGCCTATGCATCAAGACAACTCAAGGAATATGAGAGGAATTATCCTACTCATGATCTAGAGTTGGCAGCTGTTGTCTTTGCACTTAAAATTTGGAGGCATTACTTGTATGGGGAGAAGGTGGAGATCTTTACGGATCATAAAAGCCTCAAATATTTCTTTACTCAAAAGGAACTCAACATGCGACAACGACGTTGGCTTGAACTGTTGAAAGATTATGATCATACCATTCAATACCATCCTGGAAAAGCGAACGTGGTAGCTGACGCATTGAGTAGAAGATCATATGCAAGTACGAGTGCAATATTGTCAACACAAAGGCCCATTTTGTGTGACTTGCAAAAGATGCAGATAGATTTAAAGACTCCAGGGACCCATGTGATGATGGCGAATACACGAGTAGAACCAACTTTAATCGATAAAATTAAAGCTTCTCAAGCTACAGACCTGGAGCTGATGCGTATGAGGAAGAAAGTGCAAGAAGGTGCTATGCCGGAAGCAAGAATCGATGAAGAAGGAATACTTCGAGTCAACTCCAGACTTTGTGTTCCTAACAACCCTGATTTAAAGTATGAAATCATGATGGAGGCGCACAACACACCATTTGCAATCCATCCTGGAAGTACCAAAATGTATCATGATCTTCGTCATACATTTTGGTAGAGCAATATGAAGAGAGAGATAGCATTGTTTATCTCAAGGAGTCTAACTTGTCAACGAGTCAAAGTGGAGCATGAAGTACTAAAAGGTCCATTGCAACCACTTGAAATTCCAGAATGGAAGTGGGAGCACATTACCATGGATTTTGTTACCGGTCTTCCTAAGGTTTCTCAAGGTATAGATGCGATTTGGGTCATTGTTGATAGATTGACCAAGTCTTCTCATTTCTTACCGATACAAGAAACTTATACACTTGAACGTCTTGCTTGTATGTACATAAACGAGATTGTAAGACTGCATTGTATGCCAGTATCCATAGTTTCTGATCGAGACCCAAGATTCACTTCACGATTTTGGGTTAGTTTAGAAAAAGCTATGGGCACAGATTTACGATTTAGTTCGGTATATCATCCTCAGACGGACGGACAATCAGAGAGGACTATTCAAACTCTAGAAGATTTATTAAGACTCTGTGTCCTTGACTTCAAGGGAATTTGGGACAAGTTCTTACCATTGGTGGAGTTTTCCTACAACAACAGTTATCAAGCAAGTATTGGCATGGCTCCATTCGAAGCATTGTATGGAAGAAAATGTCGTTCTCCAGTATGCTGGGATGAGGTGGGTGAAGCAACGTTGTTGGGACCGGAGTTGGTACGTATGACTACAGAAAAGATTCAAACGATCCGACAACGTATAAAAACCTCACAAGATCGACAAAAGAGTTATGCTGATCGTCATCGAAAGGACGTGGAATTTGATATAGGAGATCATGTGTTCTTACGTGTTGCTCCATGGAAAGGAGTTACGAGATTTGGAAAAAGAGGAAAGCTCAATCCTCGATTCATCGGTCCATTTTTAATCCTCGATCGAGTAGGAACTGTGGCTTATAGACTCGCTTTACCGCCAAGTATGTCTCGTGTTCATAACTTTTTTCACATATGCATGTTACGCAAATATGTGGAAGACCCGAACCACATTATTGAGTTAGAATCGAACGAAATAGCGGAGGATTTGACGTATGAATAAGTTCCTATTCAAATCTTGGATAAGAAGGAACATATTCTACGCTCCAAGGTTATACCACAAGTCAAAGTTTTGTGGAAATGACTTGGGAGTTAGAATCTGAAATGAAATCAAGGTATCCTTACCTCTTCGACATACCAGGTACGTACCCTAATTTCGAGGGCGAAATTTCATAAGAAGGGGAGGTTGTAAGACCCCAACTTTTATAAATAAAGATGAATTTTCTATAAATATCACTTTTGAATATTATGGAGTTAATTTGATATAATGTTATAGTTGTGGGTAATATTTATAAATTTTGCAAAGTACGCAAGTTGTTATATAATATTCGATTGGTCGGGGAATATTCGTTTTAACAGGGAATATTCGTACAACGACACAATCATTGGTGGACCCCACAACGGAATTATTGTCGGATTGAGAAAACGACAAAAATATTTTATTAAAAATAACGGCGGAAGTTTTACCATTGATACTGTTGAACTACTCGGTAGTAAAAGTACAGTAATACGTGTGGTTGCATAGTAGCACACGGTATTGATTATTAATGCTTATGTGAGAAGTCAATAAAGTTTGATTCAATTATTGTCAGTTAATAATATGAATTATTTAGCGATAATGACGTTTTGTTTTATTCGTATTATTAACGTAATAAAACAGAAACATCTTTTTATATAAAACAGAATACTTTATTAAAGTTATTCTATAAATAGAATATATTATATTTTATTTAAAAGATTTTTCTTTAAATATGGACCATAAGATTAAAGTAATCAATCTGGACCCTTCATGGATTAGTTACTATGCATTCTATTTTTCTATAAATAGCAGATCATTCCTTCATTATTTCTTACGAATTCACTGAACTCTAGAGAGAGAAACTATAGAGAGAAACTATAGAGAGAGAGAAGAAGAGTATTCTGCTACTTAACTACTTCCTTATTTCAGCTTTTCTTTAAAACGGTAAGGGGTGTTATTCTTTCTTATTCATGAAGAGAACTGTTGTTATTTCATTTTTTATTATTCTGTTGGAATAACCTGTATACGCGGTCTACCCTATACTTGGTGACATTCTTTTGTTATTCTGTTGGAACATCCTGTCTGTGTGTTTTACACCGGACCTGGTTCCGTTTTTATTATTATTCTGTTGGAACATCCTGTCTGTGTGTTTTACACCGGACCTGGTTCCGTCTTTATTATTATTCTGTTGGAACATCCTGTCCGTGTATTTTACACCGGACCTGGTTTCGTCCTTATTATTATTCTGTTGGAACATCCTGTGTGTGTGTTTTGCACCGGACCTGGTTCCGTCTTTGTTATTATTTTGTTAGAACATCCTGTCTGTGTATTTTACACCGGACCTGGTTTCGTCTTTATTATTATTCTGTTGGAACATCATGTTTGTGTGTTTTACACCGTACCTAGTTCTGTCTTTATTATTTTTCTGTTGGAATATCATGTCTGTGCGTTTTACGCCGGACCTGGTTCCATTATTTATTATTCTGTTGGAATAACCTGTCTGTGCGGTCTATCGCATGCCGGGTGATTTCTTTTGTTATTCCATTCTTTATTATACTCAGTTGGTTAAGTTTTAACTTCTATACTCCATGAAATTAGTAGAATATTCTTGATAATTGCGGTTCATCTAGTATCTTTTCATGAAAATATTCTTCTAAGCATTCTTGAATTTTACTCCACAAAGCAGTATCATGTTGACAATTTGGACGTTATTAATTCTTGGATAAATTAATTCTTGAACTTGTTTTATTGAATTCTTATATCATTGTCATCATCCTCATGTTTATAAATTTTTAAAAGTCATCTGTGGCCTGTAGTGCATAGATGAACTTGGTATGATTATGACCAAGGATTATTCGGTATAATCATGACCGTAATGTTACAAATGATGTGGTAAAAGTCCTCATTGGCCCGTAGTGCGTTGATGGACAGTTGTTGGCATGATCATGACCATTAATGAATACATAAATATCCTTGGCCGTAGTGCAGGGGTGATTCGATGATGTGGATTATTTTATTAAGCTGAGTCCCAGCGATCACAGTGTTGAAAAACCTTTTAAATCATAAAAGATAGTAGAGTTTATTTTCTACTTGACTCTTTTAATGGATTGCTTGTTCCGCTGCAGTTAAACTTGATGTCTATTATATTTTATCAGTTTAACATTGTTGAAGGCTAATGATAATTTATTCTACATTATCTTAGTCATAATATTTCTTACTGGGCTAGTTGAGCTCACCCTTTCTTTCACTGTTCTCTTCAGGAAATGAGAACGTAGCTGGGGCAAGTCGGGGAACGGAGTGATGGTCCGAATGATAGTATTAGTTAGTAGTCCTCACTATTATATGTAATAGTGTGTTAATAAATGTAATGAGCACTCCTTTTGAGTATGAATACTCTCTAGAAGATAATATTTATATTCAAACTCACAGTTTATGTTTTGTCGTATTGTACACGACAGTTGTATTAGTAAGTTGTATTTGTATTATGTACTATGTATCTGACGACCCAAGATGGGTGATGTATACCTAATTTTGGGGGCGTCACAGTTGGTATCAGAGCTTAGGGATATGATCGTAGTAATGTCTCAACCAGTCAAATGAGCAACATTCAACAAGACACACTACGATCAAGTCCAAGAACATCTGCAACAGAATCGTAGAGTTTGGTCATCTGAAGATTGAAGCATTGGCAACGGTTTAATCTGAAGACTGATATTCGAACGTTGCTAATTGAGAGCATCGATGCAAAAGGAAAATTCATGATGTTCTAATCGAGGAATCAGAAAGAAGAAATAAAGTTGACTACCTGCCTGACACACCAAAGTGACATCTCTGATGGGGTAGGTGAAATAGTAGACTGTAGTGTTAGAAAAATGAAAAAGGGGATGTCATGTCACATATACAGTCTGCAATAAATAACTCGAGATCTACGAAGTAATTCAAATAGCTCCCAACGACTATATTCCAACGGGAAGATTATATATCAGCCAGAGCTTCAAAGATCAAAAGTTGTTGAGTTGAAGAATCGTTGAGTTGTTGGAATGTTATATTGTTGACTCTATAAGTTCCACCAGAACTGAACACAACAAGTCTCAGTAGCAGTGAGACTACAAAGGTGGAAGTGAAGCAGATTGAAGAAGGACTTGACCAGACTAAAGCTTCACTCAACAAGGATGAGAATGCCACTGAAAATGGCAGCTAAGCTGAGAGCCAAGAAGGCCAAGAAGATATCATTTAGAAAAGTGGTAGAGCACAAAGAAGATCCAGAGAGCTACTCTACGAATCACCATGAACCAAAAGCTAAAACAGAAAATATGCATAACCATGTCTCCATATCATTCAAGAAGGGTTCAGGGAATGCTAAGTACTAGACGAAGTCTACCAAAAGCTCAAAGACTTAGCAAACCTAAATGGTGATGGTTCACAGCTGACATCGGACGAAGATGAAATGAACAGTATGAAGATCAGCTGCACCAGAGAAGAGGTGGTCTAAACTCTATGCAGAATGCAAAGAGGACCACACCAAGTTTCTAAGTACAAAAGATGTTTAAGCTTCAAGACATCTTAGCAGCAAAGCACGAACAACAACTACAACAACAAGTAGCCGGCCCTGAGGGGTCCTTGTCCGGAGGGACTAAATAAAGTTCCAAGCCTACTGGGCTTGAAGAGTTCTTATTGAACTGAAGTTCCAAGGCTGCTAGCCTTGAAGGAATTTTAGTGATTCAGGGTGCTGCCATTCCTTAGTGGAATTCCTACTTATTGAAGCAGAAGAGTGGATTAGAAGCTTGAGTCTCTGAACCACTTAAAATCCCTTGTCTTTTACATTCAGTCATTTACTTTCTGTCATTTACATTATGTACCTAACTGCTATAAATGCTATGAATGTATTAACTGCTTACAACTAAACTAACTTTATGAACAATGTATGTATGGTCATGAATATATCAATGTAGGGGATCTTTTACTTATTCCGCTGTGCTTAAAAAGATTCTTTTTTTGTCACATGCTAATTCGTTAGCAATACTAAATATACAGGAGAAGTATTTGAAATTAAAAAGGATCTACTCAACCCCCTTTCTAGATCTATTGTGTGCCTACTAAGAACTAATAATTGGTATCAGAGCAGGTTCTCGTGCTATATTCAAAAGCTAATCGCTTTGAGCCTGATCCTAGGCATAAACATTATTCTAAACTTAGTTTAGTGGTAAGTCACTTGTAAATGCAGATGAGCTCACACGTTGGAAATATTGTGTACAGGTAAATGTGTATATACATTTGAAGCTGCTCAGATTGGTCCATGTTCTTAAATGCCATAACAACAAGACCAATCCTTGGCCACAGTCAATCTTGTAGTTTGAAGACTAGATATGGGAGGTCAAGAGGTATCAACAGGAAAGAGTCAAGCATCCACCGGTCTGAAAGATGAAAAGGCCATATATGCTAAGAAATACTTATCTAGAGAAGAAAGAAGAATTTCTCAAATATGTATTTGGCTAACCAGCAGCTGGATGTGAACCTTGAGGTTCAAGGTTGTCAAAGAACTAAGGATGCCAAGATTTTCTTAGCTTACATCTTCAAGACTATGACTGATTAATCGAAGGACAACTGGAGCAACAAGCTGTCAAAAATGAATGTAGAAATATGCACATCAATGCCTAACCTCATTATATCAAGATAAATGACTATCAAGAAACTGACAGTGGAAAGGTGCGGTTCTTCATTAATATAAATGTGTACATCATGTTGCATCACCTTATGTACTATAACAGTATTCTATCAAGAGACCATACTCTACCTAAAAACGGGAGGAGAGAAAGTACACTACGGCTGGAAACTCAACTGCTAACAAACTTTCTCTCCATCCAAGTTTTAGGTTGAAGATAACATTTTGAAAGAAGTCTAAAATAGGTCATAAGCATATCAAGATTTAATTAATCTTAAGTGGAGTAATCCTTGATGATGGGTTAATATGTATGTACAAACCTATGTTCTAGGTTTTTGATAATACATAGAGTATGATCAGTTCTACAAGAGTATCTTGAAGATTCGTAGAAACTGATCACCTCCATGAATCAACAGGATACAAATAAGTGATAGAGTTGATTCTCACTCTGTGAACATTTAAAATTTGTGAACATAACCAAGCAAATGATGAAACCTTCAAAGAAAAAGGGTGCCCTTTTAAAATGGCTAATCTTACACACACTCATCATCATGCATGTTAGAATGTCATATCAATATGACTGTTGATACATGCATGAATATGACTGTTGATGTTCAATGTGATGAAAATTCTAATATATGAGGAATATGGATTTTGAAAACTAACCTGGCATGACTCATTTAACCATGGGTACCAAAAATATAAATTTATCTAACCTGCAGGTACTTGGTCTATCGGACCACACTAAGGAATGTTAAAGCAGATGACTTCAATCAAGAAGATTCAACTAGCAGGAGGCTTAAGACAGCTCAGAAATGTTCTTGACAAAATCATTCTTTATCAAAGCATGTTCTTGAAGACTTACTAAGCTAACATGATTGAAGTTCACATTACTGCTAATCTCCATATAGAAGTAGATCATTCATGCTAAGATGAAAAGGGTTTTATATGCTCAATCATGCAAAGCATATCATCTGAGAAGAACCCTCGACGAAGTTCACTTCAGAGGATCATGGAGCATTAATCATGAGGAACTCATTATAGAAGCAGAACTCCACAAGTACAATCTGTCAAAGAAGACTACGTTCCTAGTTCTGTCAACAATCGTAGAGTGATCCGTCCTAAAGTTATCTATTTCTAAGAGCCAAGGAGGTTTAAATGATAGTGATGATTCCAATCAGAAGGATGTATGCAAGGCTATTTTCTGATGTATATGAAAAAGAAGAACTCACACCACTTTGAGAAGATAGTATCAATTATGGGGGAGTAGTGATCTGTTAAAGAACAAAAGCACTAAAAGTATCAGAAGTGCACTATTAAGCAATATACCAGTTACAAAGTTCCAAAACTTTGTGGTTGATGAACCAAATGAAGATTCATAGGAACGTCTCAAAACGTGCCATTGATAACCATATCAACCGCCCAATGCAAAATCATGGAGTGCCTACGATCAAACATCTGATCGTAGTGTAAGAGCAGGAGGACACCACGAAACACCAATGTATATCAAGAGTTGGTGGATGAACTCCCTACCAGAGAGATCAAATGTAATATCAGTACTAATCGTGTCTAAAGTTCTCCATCTGGTAAACGCCTCAGGGACAAACCTGACCCTTAGTTCACTCTAAGAGGTTGGCCCTTCTTGAGTTACCTTAATAACCCTGAAGGAATGATTAGTTAGAACTCATCACAAGAACCAGTTCAGACAATGATCGCAGAGTATGATCAGCAACAAACTTAACGATCGTAGAGTAGCCTCGACGATCGCAGTCTTCCCAAAAGGATACACTAGCTCATTGGGAGCTAAGAACTGATCAGATTTTCCACACAACTTAAGATCATGGAGCTCGGTAGAACTCGACACATGCCCAACTATTCAGATCGTGTGGAGGGAAGTTACGAATACAGTTTGGAAAGATGTCTTGCAAATTCCCTTCAGAATTTCAGTGCCCGAACTCTCTTGGGGCACATCAGTGGTTAAGCCATACAACTTTAAGATGAGGATTAGAGTCAAAACGCTCACTGAAGCATCTCTCAGAAGACGATCATTGAGTTGCCAAAGAAAATCGTAGAGTCTGTAGTTATCTCATCAAGCTACTCTACGTACTGAAAAAGTTAATGGTCAGACTACATCAGTAATGCTTATTTTCTTAAGAGAAAATTAAAACTGAAAAACTATTCAATTTATGGGGAGTTACTATTTCTTACTGGGCATCGTGCAACCAATGGCTGGTTGACACATCACAGCTTATGCAGAATAAGAAGGAACTATCATAAAGACATTCAAAATCTCCAAACAAGTTATCAGAAGCTATCGAACCTCTCTCCCTCCTTATTTTTCAAACCCTAAAATCCTCTTCAAAGCCTGAATCCAATAAACCTCTAGCTTTGCCCAAATCGCATTCAACTATCTCTCATAAAACCCTTGAAATTAAATGCCCATATACTTCGAACTCTTCAAATAGCAGATTGGCGAGTAATCACTGGCATTCAGCTCGGAACCAAGACGTTTGTGAAATTTGAGAAGAAGTTCAGAGATATTCTTAAACTTGTGAAGAAGGCTGGATTCTCAGAATGTCTTGAGTCAAACACTAGAACATATATTGACCTAGTTAAAGAATTTCACTCCAACGCAACCATAAATTCTGGAACCCTTTCTACCAAGGTTAAAGGCCAAATTCTGAAGCTGAAATCTTCTGACATCAATCAATGCTTAGGTTTTCCTGACCTTATTCTGAAAAGCCTTGATGAGATCAACACTGAACAAGCTAAGAAGATTATGTGGTACAGAAGAAACCCTAGTTTGAAGAATATGAAGAAAAAGGAGTTTCTTGAAGAATTCGAGTTCCTTGCTGAGATAGTGGGCAAATGTATCCTATGTAAGGACACTACACAGGACACTATGAGTAATCAACAGCTAAAGATCATGTCTGCAATAGTTCTGAAGAAACGTATCAACTTTGGAGTTATCCTGCTTGACCAAATATCCAAATGGCTGGATATGGAAGAAAAGAAAAAATTAACAAGAAAACCCCTCATGAAGGTTTTTCATGGAAGGTTCTTGAGTATCATTTTAAAGAAGAAGTTGAAGAATAAAATTAAGGATGATGAAGGTGAAGTCCTTAATAGTCATAAAGTGATGACTACACAGCTGTTTGAAAATTAAAAGATGAACCCAATGGAGAATAAAAAGCTGATGATATATGGCAGCACCAGCAAAAACACTATGAAGAAAAGGAGGCAAGTGCAATGAAAGAGGAGGAGTTGTCATTCTCTGGAGATTCAGACATCCCTGAGTCCAAATCTGTAAGGCCAACAAAGAAGAAAATTAAGGTGATAAAGAAATCCAAACCAGTTCCCCAAAGAAGACTATCCACTAAAGAAGAAAACGTAGAGTCGGAAGATGAGAAGAGAACTGAGAGCTTCAAGGATGAATCCTTAAGAAGCAAGTCCTCTAATGAAGAAGAAGCTAAACCTATGAAAGGAATAGCTAAATCTGGTGATGAAGAATGTACAAGTCTTATGGCTAACACTTAGAGTAGCCACTCTGCTGATGAAGAAAGTTCAAAAGTTGAAACTATTGGATCTCCTACTGCTAAAGTCCCAACAAGTTCATTTGATGGTTCAAAAGACGTTGAGTTCAAAGAAGAAGGATATGCCCTTACTATTGGTGAACATTAAAGAAGCTTATCTGATGATTCAAAGGCTTCACAATCTAAACATAAAAAAAGGACTGAATCTCCTATAGCTGCACCTCCAAGGAGAAGAAAGAGCAACAGATTGCTTGCTAAATCTGTCCTATAGAAGAAAGGAAAACCCTCTACTACAATCATTGCATTAAGTGATGATGAGTCTAAATCCAAGGAAGAAAGTGCTAAGGGTACTGAAGAAGAAACAAGTGATGAAAATCTGCACGAAGGATTCACTAATGAATCAGATGAAATGATCCAGCATGATTCAAGCTCAGAAGGTAAAGAGATGGAAATAGATTCTAGTTCTACAAATCAGGAATCTGAGGAATCAGCAGAATATCTAGTTCTCTCTCCAGCAAGAGTTCGTCGAAGAATAGTGGTGGAAGTCTTTGATGAACCGCCAGATGTACCATCAGAAAGATGGATAAGCTGTGATCGTCCAGAATTTAGGTTTAAAGAATTAGTTATTAATAAAACTAATTTTTATTACTACTATTCTGTGATATGTGTTTATTAATCATTCTATAACCTAGGATGATTATAAGTCGGGAGGATTCTGGCTACGAGCTAGATTGAACGAATAGGAATTTTCAAGACGAAAATAAAAAATTTTCGGGAACAAAAATATTTTCCGGGAAAAAGACGAAATAGGCACTATTCATTCGTTTCTACTCGGAGATTTATTTTTAAATTCTGAGAAGTTATTGATTACGTAAAATTTTGAAACGTGATGGAATATTCAATAATATTTTAGTTATGAAAAAAACGAAGTTTTTGCCTGCGGACTTAAAATCTAAAGGTTAGGAAAAGTAAGTTCTGAGAATTTAATGATCTCGTATAGGATTATTATTCGTAAGGAATACGAGTGTAATACTAGTTATTATACGAGTATAGTACGAAGATTATTACGACGGATAATACGAATATCATACGAACTATATACGAAGAGAATACGAGAATGAGATGCATAGAATACGATTTAGTCTTAAAGGCTAAATAAGGGATAAGTTAAGTAATAGCTAAGTAAATTTAATAATTAAGTAAAGTGTTTATACTTAAGGGCTAAGTAAACTTAATTAATAAGTAAACTTAAGGGTTAAGAAGACTTAATGATTAAGAAGATTTAAAGGCTAAGAAGACTTAATGGCTAAGTAAACTTGGTGGCTAAGTTGACTTGGTGGCTAAGTAAACTTGGTGGCTAAGCATAGGAATAGTAAGGAGGTTAAGGGGGCGAAATGACCAATTTGCCCTAAGCTTTGGTTTTCTATAAATAGGAAGCTAGATTTCATATTTTAGGATTTTGAAAATCCTCCACACTTGAGAGAGAGAGAGAGAGAGAGAGGTCGGATGGGAAGGAGAAGGAAGAGGAAATGCTAGGTCGCGTACAATCTTTGTCCGACGGGAGAAGATTAAAGAAGAACGGTATTCCGAACCCTAGTCTCTTCTAATATTTCTTTAAGTTTAATATGTTTAAAACATAACTTAATGAGAATAAGAAGTAAAAGATGTTAGTAATGATTTCATATGGGTGAAATCATAAGAAAATAAAGAAATAAGAATTAGAAGTTTAGTTTGTAAATTTCTTAAGGAGGTATAAGATTCGTGAGGATTTTGAGTGATCCGAATGAATATTATGAATGAGTATGTGAAATAAGTAAGGAATGAAGTTCTATAACATTAAATTCCAATAAAAAGTGAAATCGTACTCCAAAATATCAATTAAAATGAAGAACGAACGAAGAACACGCGAAGAACACGGAGAACGTTGTTGATGGACAAATTTAAAACTATCGTAGTATAATTGTTGTTGATGGACAAGTTTAAAACCATCGCGTATAAGTTAGATGCTTATTGTTTGGTTAGGAACGGTAGAAACGTTTATGAAGAACGGATTAAAACGTAGCTATAACGAAGTTATGGCGAAATTTTTGTAAAAGATGAACGAGAATTAGAAAGTTAGTAAATGAACCTGAATGTGTAGGGTTTCATAAGGAAGTAAGGGAACATAGAAAACCTGAGTCGTGGACTCAAGAACGAATGAGTTTTGAGTTCGAATGACCGAATTACGGACGAGCGAGCGAAGAACATTAAAAGCGTAAAAATGAACAAAGGGTGAAGATCAAGCCAATCGAATGGCATATTAACAGATTCAAAATGAAGTTCTGTCTGAGGGGTATTGAAGTACATAAGATAAGGAAGAGAATAGCTTTGGAACGACCTCGTTCTGAGTTATAACGAAGGAGTTATGAGATCGGGAAGTAAGCGTCTCAAATTAATTTAACACTTAGAGAAATTTTCTAAGGTTAGGGCTTGGCGCCGCGGCGCCAGTCATGCCTTGTAATGTGGTGCTGTAGTGCCAGACCGGGAAGCCAGGTACTGCCAACTCACGCCACGGCGCGAGAGTTAATGAGGAGAGTGGCACCGCAGCGCCAGTGTAGAGAAAAAGTCAGAGATGAGCTTTTAACTGCTCAGCTCTTGGGGAAAACGTAAGGGACGATAAAGAACATAATGTCCAATTAACGCAACAGTTAAGAAAGTGAATTAAACCTATATTAAAGGTTGAACAAAAAGATTAAATGAGATTAAAAGACAAAGATTTTAGGTATGGATTACGGAACCGATATCCTGGGACCGTGGTCGCGATGAACGAACGTGAGGAATTGCTATGATTGTGATTCCTTCGATGTTGAGTTACGAGGGTAATGAATAAAATTTCGATGTTATGTCATGATAATGAGATATAAGTGTGAAGCGTATAGACGCTGTGAACGCAATGTTGTTGCGATGGACGATTGGTCTTAGCATACAACAATCGGTATAGCTTCGACACTTAGAATAAGTAATGAACATGGGGTTCATGTAATGGATAACGAACGTATTAATAAGATATAATTTATCAAGAAAGCCGTAATGAACGGTAATAAGATTAATCAAAGCCGAATGTGAGTCACATAAGAATGCAAACCATCCAAGATGATGCACGTATGAGTAAGACATCTCCGTATGTTATAAAACCGTAAACTGGTAAAGGAAGTTAGTCGCGTAAACTTATATTGCAAGAACGCTAACCTTAAGAAGTAAAGTTAAGTAAACCAATGCGTAAGTTAAATATATGACTAATTAGTGTTTATGTTTTCTCCTTATGTGTTACATAGGAATTGAAATGAGCAGTTCAGCGTAAGCTGTAGCTAGGCTTAAGGCAAGTTTCCTAACTTCATTCATATTACATGAATCCTAGTTTCTTAAACTTCTCAGATGTTGAACTTGAGAAGTCTTGTCTATGTGCATATGTTCGATGTATATACAAGGTGGTAGTATGTATGAGACCTTGCACCACAATTTGAAAACTTCGGTGTTTCTATGGTATGAACTGTTTTGTGATTGAGATGTTCAATACGAGTATGTTCTGTTTATACATGAGCCGTTGTTGTTAAGTATGTGCTAATGATTCTAGCCAGACAGGATATGTATGAAAAAGGTAGAGGAATGAAAGTATTTCAAAATGAAAGTGATTGATGTTTTAAGATGATAGGAATCGAGACTATTCCTATTATTCAAGCTGCTTCATAACCTTTGTTCGGTTATCGAAGTTCTGAAGAAATGTTTAAACTCTTGAAGTTGTTTGTTTAACTGTTATGACTTGCTGGGTAATTGAATGCTCATACTTACTTTAAATGAAAAATATTTTCAGCGAACGATGTTAGATGAACATAAAGACCCCCTAAAGATCAAGCTGAGGGTATCCAGATGAAGTACCATTCAGAATTTGAATGAGCGAGAAGATCAAGTGAAGACTTGTAATGTAAAAAGATGAAATTGAATTATAGACTAGTTTAATGAACTGTTATGTATCCTTGGTGGCGAATAAAAGTCACTCTTGTAAGATGAAATGAATAATGTATTACTATTATTTGTAATGAAAGAGATTATAAGGTTTCTAGAACCTGGGATTTGAGAGTGTATGTTATTATATTTCAGTATATAATGATGTATGTTGGATGAATGATGTACTCGTGACGTACGAAATTCGGGTGTGAAGATAGACCGGATTTCGGGGCGTTACATAAGCTATGGAAACGAACAACTCAAAGTTGTAAGGATGACTACATATGATGTGTTTAACAACTGTAAAAACATGGAGTTAGATTGCACTACAATATTGTACAATCCCGATGATCTTCTGATGAGATGGTTCTTCCTATGGATGCCCTGGTTAAAGGCATATATTGGTAAAGAGGGGAGTCACTTCAGCTGGTGTTACTCATATTTTCCAAACTTGGAACTAGTGTCTCAAAACTTTCCTAGAGTAAAGAAGATTGCAACAAAGCTGATCAACAACCATTCTCATTTCAAGGTTTACCGACATGCTGGTTACCACTACATTCCCTACGATTGTAAAGCAGGTTCAAATGGTAGACGGATTATACCCAAGTCCATTTTTGAAGAGAACCCTCACTCTATAAATGAAGATGACCATGCTGAGTTTGAGAACAACGATTGGTACTCAATGATTTATCATATTCTCACTACCTTTGAGAGTCTGTTACAGAGTGAGAATCGTAGAGTCCAACCAGATGTTCAGTAAGAGGCTGACCAAACAGCTGATCAGATAGAGAATGAACAATTGAATACCAGATCTTCTGAAGTGCAAGAGTTGCTAAAGAACTCTGAAGAATTGATTGAAGATATCTCTCTTATTGGTGCAGAAGTCAAGGACATGTCAACATGAGAAGACAATGAGCTATCTGTAAGGCTTCAAGCCCGCCTCTCATACATATCCCTCAAGATTCAACAAAGGGATCAAGTTTTTCTGAAGGCTATGAATGATCAGAAGGAAGAAGCTTTACGAGCTCAAAAGGCAAATAAAGAGCAAATTCTATCTCTCTCTGACAAGATTGACAATCTGAATCAGTCTTTTTCCCTACAACTTGAACTAAGCCAACAAGAACTCAAGATTGAGGTTGGTAACTCATCTCACCTGATGGAGTAGCTTATGTCAAATGTGGAGCAACTCTCACAAGTGATTAATGATAAAAAGGGGGGAGAAGAGAAAGAGAAAGAGGCACTCAAGGAAGAGTAAGGAGAAAATAATGAAGGCCAAGAGCAGAAAGCCAAAGGAGGAGAAGAAGAAGACAGCAGCAGCAAAGGCAGCATCATCATCTAAGGGGGAGCCAAAGGATGATGATCATATGAACACTGAGTCTGAGGGGGAGCAGAGAAAAGAAGAAAAAGATAAGTAGCTGATCAACATACATCCTGGAGACACACATGGAGCCAAAAAGGTACATTTTTATCTAGTTAGGTATGTTCTGGATCCAGGATGTAGGGTATCTTATTTATGTAATTTCATATTATCATCAATAAAATTCATGCTTATCTTTTTTAGAAATACGGCTACTCACTTTATATAAGATTCATTTATCTCATGCATATGCACTAATTATTTTTGTCATAAGCAAATATGGGGAGATTGTTAGGAATATACGTGAGAATGTTATTCCTATTTATATATGATTTAATTATGATATAAATGAATGAATATGCAAGTATGCTTGCATTAAGGAAAGCTGTAAAGTCCTTTGATAGATAATAGGAATATATGTATAAGGACTTAGAATGAATTGCTTAAATATGTTAGGTTGATCCTACATAAGCAAAATAGCTTTATAAAGTCCTTAAAAAGAAATGATGTATAAGGACTATAAATATAGAAAGATCAAGCTTGTTAGGTTGATCTTACAATGTAATAGATAGGCATGTCTGATCGTCGAACACTGCACCAGCATCGTAGTCTGCTAGGAGAGTCAAGAAAAACTCGAGAACTATCAAGGCAAAATCGTAGTATGCAAGATAGTAGATCTCGGAGTTCGTAGTCTGCCAGGAGAGACGAGGAATGATCGTGGTGTAACGAGAAGAACTTTCTCTGAGCCGTAGACTGCTAAGGAAGTCATGATCAGAATCGTAGAGACAGCCTGTCTAAGAGCCAATCGAGCATCTACCAGAGCCAAGTCAAGAATCATAGGCCACACTTGAAGTAGTGGAGTCTATTGATCATATAAAAGGAAAAAATCGTAGTCGAGCCAGATCAGACGAGGACAACAAGAATAAAGACAAAAATCATAGTCTGTCAAGATCTGATCTCGGAGTCATAGTGTCTGCAGAACTAAAACTAAATCGTAGTGTGCAGAACTAAGGCTTCAACAGAGGTGCTCACAACGCCAAGACAGAATCGTAGAGTCAACACGATTCTCAACAAACGAGCACTCCTAGAATATCCAAAGTATGAAGCCTCTAGTCTGAGTTACAAAAATACATTCCACCTGGAGGAACTTAGAGAGCACTAAACGAATGGCATGCAAACTAACAAAAGATCTAAGCACCAACCCAATCAGCATCCAGATTGAGTTGTGAAGCCATTCAAGATGATGTCTTCCATAAGTCGATCAGAAGAAGACTTCAGTAAAAGTGACTGACTAAGGAAAGTCAGCAAGTGCAATAGCTGTCAAGAGAACAGAAGATAACGATCTTGGGATCAACCAGGATCGTAGTGTTTTCCAAACAAAGTAGGAACTGAAGCAGTTTACACAGAGATATTGGCCAGCTTATAAAGAACAAGGCAAAAATGATTAAGCATGGGTCAGACCATTGATGATAAATGAGCGGGAGATCACAAAGAGAAAGAGAGCTGGGCATGCCACAAATCTGATGTGTCTTGCTATTCAAAAGAAGCCAGAACAAGAAGTCAAGCTATCTGTTCCCGAGATCTGTCTAGGCAAACAGAAGTGTTGAAGCATTGCACAAAAGTAGGAAGAGGTGTTCTACATTGAAGATCCAATGAATACTCTTCAGAATCGTAGTGTTGTCTCAACCAATCAAATGAGCAACATTCAACAGGACACACTACGATCAGGTCTAAGAGCATCTGCATCAGAATCGTAGAGTTTGGTCATCTTAAGATTGAGGCATTGGCAACGGTTTAATCTGGAGACTGATATTCGAATGTTGCTAATTGAGAGTATCGATGCAAAAGGATAACTCCTGATGTTCTAATTGAGGAATCAGAAAGAAGAAATAAAGTTGACTATCCGCTTGACACACCAAAGTGATTCAAGGTGATGCCCTTCCTTAGTGGAACTCCTGCTTGTTGAAGCAGAAGAGTGGATTAGAAGCTTAAGTCTCTGAACCACTTAAAATCCCTTGTGTCTTTTATATTTAGTCATTTACTTTCTGTCATTTATATTATGTACCTAACTACTATAAGTGCTATGAATGTATTAACTGCTTACAACTAAACTAACTCTACGAACAATGTATGTATGTTCATGAATATATCAATGAAGGGGATCTTTTACTTATTTCGTTGTGCTTGAAAAGATTCTTATGTTTGTCACATGCTAATTCGTTAGCAATACTAAATATACAGGAAAAGTATTTGAAATTAAAAAGGATCTATTCAACCCCCCTTCTAGATCTATTGTGTACCTACTGGGAACTAACATATTTTATTCTTTATGTGGCCTCTACTATTTATGTAATTATTGGACTTACATATTGTATTAATTTAATCACCTTATTTATGGGTTTGATAATTATATGGCTCATAAATATTATTACTAATATTAATTTGGCATAATGGGCCCTAGGGTTTCATAATCTTGATGGACGATTTTGACCCTTAGTTAGTCTATAAATAAAACAGTTAGGATTTGGTCTCAATTGTCGTCTCAAGAACCTTACACATACCTATACATATCCATCATAAGATTGAAAGAGGTAATTGAAGACCTTCACCCTTAAGTGCAATAGAAGCGTGATACATACAAGATGACTTCTCTCAATTCATGTAAGTACATAATTAATTAATTGATTTTATTCTATGTAATAGCCCGTCTCGATATAACTTATTTAACATAGGCTACATATGCATAACTATGAAAAATCTAGTTTACATGTTGTTGATGCTTAACTTGCCCCCTGTTATGAAAAATGTTGGAGAGCTAAATTGTAGGGAAGATCAAAATGACTAGTGGCCAAGAGGCAACCGTTTGTCAGGTAATCTCAAGACATTAATATCATGGTTTTCATATATATATATATATATATATATATATATATATATATATATATATATATATATATTGTGAGAGGCTTTTAATTTTGTACTACTAAGAATGGATTTAGCAGTAATGTACGTAGTGGCATATGAAGGTTGTTGGATTAAGTGTGGATGAGTCCACGAAAGCTAGAGAAGTCCCTCAAGAAACAAGGATTCCATGGAAACTTCAACTGTCTATTTTCTGAAGACCTTAAAGAAAACACCGAAATGACTAATCCTCTGTTGGGGAGTATGCAAAAGAATTTTTGTACTCTGTAAAAGAAAGACCAGGATCCTCTCCATTTTAAATAAATGGAAACTCTCCATTTCATGATCTAGATTTAAAATGTGTTCTCTCTCTCCTATTGGAATGATGTCACATTTCAACACATTTTAAATCTTGACCATGAAATAGAGGGTCTCCATTTACTTGAAATGGAGAGGATCTTAGTCCATAAAAGGGCACTCATTATAAAAAGCAAAAGAAGTTATGTACCCAGTCTTTTAATTAGAATATGCCAAAATGACCAAAAGCATATTCCATTAATATAATATGATAAAAGAAAGGTACTCAACCGTTGTTGAAACTTGAATGTTTTACTTAGAATATGCCAAAAGTATATTGTGATGCCCCAAAATAGGTTCACACAACTCATTTTGAGTCGCAAAATACATGGTACAGAATCTAAATACAAACTTCATTAACAAAATTGTCGTGCAAAATACGACAACACATAAGCTGTGAGTTTTAATACAAATATTTTCTCGTAGACAATATCCAAACTCAAATAAAGTTCTCATTACAATTATTATCACACTATTTTAATATAGTGAGGACTACTATAATAACCATCTTGGACCATTACTCTACTCTTCGACTAGTTCCAGCTACATTCTCGCTTCCTAAGAAGAACAATGGAACCAAAAGGAAAAAGGTGAGCTCAACTAGCCTAGTAAAGAATATTATGACTAAGATAATGAAGAACAAATTATCCTTAGTTCTCAACAGTGAAAAATCTGATTGAATACAATAGACAACAAGTTTTAGATCAACAACTGCAACGGAAATAGCAATCCATTAGAAGAGTCAAGTAGAGAATGATGTCTACTATCTTCTATGATTTAAAAGTCCATAATCAATATTTTATCTTTGAAACACCAATCAATAAATATTTTAACTCAACAAATTATCCATGCACTACGGGCCAAGGATATTCGATAGTATCACCAGTGGTCATGATCATGCCAATCAACTGTTCATCTATGCACTACGGGTCAATGAGAACTTTCACCACAACATTTGTCTGTAACATTACAGGTCATGGTTATACTAATACATAATCCTGGTCATAATCATACCAATCAACAGTCCATCTATGCACTATGGGCCAAAGATGACTTTCAGCGCATTTTAAGCATGAGAATGATGACAATGATATAAAGAATCAATCAAGTGAGATCAAGGATAAATATTAGAGGTTCATAATTGAATTTATCCAAAGTTCAAAAATGTCCAAATTGTCAACATGATAATTAATTGTGGAGTAAAATTCAAGAATGATATTCATGTATCAAAAATTATTTGGACAAAAAAGAAAATTTAATTCTGTTGTGAACAGTACTCGGGAATTGTACCATATGAATAGTATCTATGAATAGTATCGTATAAATAGTACTCATGAATAGTACCATATGAATAGTACATATGAATAGTACCGTATGAATAGTACCCATGAATAGTATCCGCTAAATAGTATCTCGAATGAAAATATTAAAATTTAACAATAAGGTTCAGATAAATATTTCAGTGAAACGATACTAGATGAAGCGCAAAACTCAAGTATATTCTACTAATTTCAGGGATTATAGAAGTAATACTTATCGAAGTAACTGTAGATTTAGGAATATAAAATGAAATAATATCACTTACATACTATAGAGTTTGGAAGAAAATAATATTTCTTACGAATATTGAACGAAAATAATATCCCTTACGAATATTGAACGAAAATAATATCCCTTGTGAGACCCCAAATTTTATGAATAAGATTTAATTTTCTCGAAATATTTTTTTTAATATTATGGTGTGGGTTTGAGATAGTGTTATAGTTGTGGGTAAAATTTATAAATTTTATAAAGTATACAAGTTGTTGTATAATATTCGTTTGGTCGGGAAATATTCTTTTTATCGGGAAATATCCGTACGACGTCATAATCTTTGGTGGACCCCACAACGGAAGTATTGTCGTAGTAAGAAAATGACAGAATTATCTTTTTATAAAAATAACGGCGAAAGTGTTACCGTTAAAACTGTTGAACTACTCAGTAGTAAAAGTACAGTAATACGTGTGGTTGCATAGTAGCGCACGGTATTGATTATTGATGCTTACGTAAGAAGTCACTCAGTTATACTCAATTATTGTTATAGTAATTACTGCATCATATCTCTCATATTATTGATTCAATTATTGTCACAGTAGCATCTGTATAATATGTTATGTTATTAAATCAATAATTGAGACGACAAAGTTATTCATATTATTATTTGCAATATTAACGATGTCTAGAAGTTCTGCCAAGGAGAGGTTTGGTCACCTAATTACGCGCCAATAGGGAGAAATCCTTATTGGAAAGCCCCCTCTTTCCTGGAAACTACCTGGTCGATTAATATTGTGAATTATAATAAAGGTGATAAGTTTTGTTTTATTATTATTATTAATGTAATAAAACAGAAAACTTTTTATATAAAACAGAATACTTTTATAAAGTTATTTATTTTATTAGACTATAAATAGAATATATGATATTCTATTATGCATAGTGTCTGCATAGTGTTTGCATATTAAAATCTTTTTATATTAAACAGAATACTTTTATAAAGTTATTCGTTTTATTAGATTATAAATAGAATATATTATATTTTATTTAAAAGATTTTGTTTTATTAGAATATTTTATTAATACTGCATAGTAAATCAATATGGACCATCCGTTTAAAAGTAAATCAATCTGGACCGTTCATGAATTAGTTACTATTCAGTACATTCTCCTATAAATAGAAGCCCATTCCTTCATTATTTCTTTCGAATTCACCGAAACACTAGAGAGAGAAACTATAGAAAGAAAGAAGAAAATTATTCTGCTACTTCACTACTAATATATCCAGTTTCTTCTAAGGTAATGGATATTATTTCTTTCGTATTCATGAAGAGAACTTCTGTTATTCCATTCTTTATTATTATTTTGGAATAACCTGTATACGTGGACTACCCTATACTTGGTGAAATTCTTCTGTTATTCCATTCCTTATTATTCTGTTGGAATAACCTGTATATGCGAAGTACCGCATACATGGTGAAATTATTTTGTTATTCCATTCTTTATTATTTCGTCAGAATATCCTGTCTGTGCATTTACGCATGACCTGGTTCCATTCTTTATTATTCTGTCGGAATATCCTGTCTGTGCGTTTACGCATGACCTGGTTCCATTCTTTATTATTCTGTTGGAATAACCTGTCTGTGTGGTCTATCGCATGCATGGTGAATTCTTCTGTTATTCCATTCTTTATTATTCTGTTAGAATAACCTGTCTATGTGGATTACCACATTCATGGCGAATGATCCTTTGTATTCATTCCTTATTAAATTGTGAAAATAATCTGTCTACGTTGATTACCACATGGCGGGCGAAAATCCATATGCAGTTTCATATATTCTATTATACTCGGTTGGTTAAAGCTTTGGCTTCTATACTCCATGAAATTAGTGAAATATCCTTGATATTTGCTCTTCATCCAGTATCTTTTCATTGAAATATTTTTCTGAGTATTCTTGAATTTTACTCTACAAAGCAGTATCATGTTGACAATTTGGACGTTATTGGTTCTTGGATAAATTAATTCTTGAACTTATTTTATTGAATTCTTATATCATTGTCATCATCCTCATGTTTATATTTTATTGAAAGTCATCTGGGGCTTGTAGTGCATATATGGTCTTCGTATGACTATGACCATAGATTATTCGGTGTAATCATGACCGTAATATTACAAATAATGTGGTAAAGGTCCCATTGCCCATAGTACATTGATGGACAATTGTTGGCATGATCATGACCATTGATGAATACACGAATATCCTTGGTCCGTAGTGCATGGATAATTTGTGGTCGTGATACTAATGAATATCATTGGCCGTAGTGCAGGGATGATGTGGATTATTTATTAAGCTGAGTCTCAGCGATAAAACTGATGAAAAACCTTTTTAAATCATAAAAGATAGTAGATTTTATTCTCTACTTGACTATTTTAATGGATTGCTTGTTCCGCTGCAATTAAACTTGATGTTTATATTGTATCAGTTTAACACTGTTGAAGGCTAATCATAAATTATTCTGCATTATCTTAGTCATAATATTTTTTACTAGGCTAGTTGAGCTCACCCTTTTGCTTTCATTTTTCATTGTTCTCTTCAGGAAATGAGAATGTAGCGAGGACTAGTCGGGAAAAAAGTAACGGTTCAGATGATATCATTAGTAGTCCTTACTATTATATGAAATAGTGTGAAAATAAATGTATTGAGGACTTATTTTGAGCTTGAATACTGTTTGGAAGACAATGTTGTATTGAAACTCACATCTTATGTTTTATCGTATTTTACACGACAGTTGTATAAATAAGTTTTTATTTGTATTTTGTACCATGTATTTGACGACTCAGAATAGGTGATGTATATCTATTTTCGGGGCATCACAGTTGGTATCAAAGCTTAGGGATATGATCCCTGGCTAAGATGTGAGACAAGAACTAGGAGGGGAGAGACGGGGAATTCCTTCGCTAGTATGACCTCCTTAAGTTTATTTGGTATTTAATTGGTCGGTCAGAGTATAGGGATAATATGTGATATGTTAACCTTTGTTTTGTGGCAGTATTTGAAAATGACATTCGTGAATGTTAAGAATAGCAATGGAGCACAGGAGACCGTTGAGTCTCCATGGATCAATAATTAGGATAATGTGCATCAAGAAGGCGACAATCCTCAGGCAAACAACAACACTGACCAAATGATGAATGATGAAATATTTAGAGGCTTTATGCAATTCATGCAACATCAGGCGAGAGCGGCTCTTGTCCAAAATACAGGTGGAAACACTGACAACTCTCAGACGGTCACCGCTAAGCAGTTCAAGGAGCCGGAACCATTGGAGTTTTTTGGAGAGCCAAAACCACTTAAGGCAGAGACGTGGATAAAGCAAATCAACAAGATATTTGATGTCTTAGGATGCTCCAAGGAGCAAAAAGTTCCCTTTGCCACCTTCATGTTGCGAGCAGAGGCAGATTACTGGTGGAAATCTGTAAAGCGTACTCAACCTGCCGCACTAAAGATGTCTTGGGAGAAGTTCCTGTAACGACCCCAAACTCAGGTACTTGAAACCCGAACTCAGTTCTTCACGATACCATTTCTATGAGCGGAATAATACTAATAATAATAACAATAATATAGATTATCAGATTTAATTTACATATTATCAGAGTTTTCAATCCCAAGTACGAAACCTTCAAACATTCGTTCCATTACATGATAATTAATATATATCATCATTTCCCTAATAAAGTCTAGTTATTACAAAAGATAGCCTTATCATTCATTCAGCGACCTTCCCTTTCCCTTTGTTCTTAGAAGAGCCTCCAGGTTGTTCACCTTTAGCTGAAAACATTTAAATTTAAGCAAGGATGAGCATTTGAGTGCCCAGCAAGTAATAGCAACAATAATATTTAGCTAAACGAATTAAATATTTTCTTTGAACGATACTTCTACAACGAATCAACAATTGTAAAGTAAACTGAACCGATAATAAACAACATATCATTTCGATTTCAAAATTTTGAAACTACATACTGACTATAAATGATGATCAGTTGACAAACTATAAACATTATTTTCTAATTTCGAAAAGGTAAACAGAACTTCATCTGTAAACCGTCATTACTTATGGGCACGGGGGGTGATCAACCCGTTATGCCCTGTATTGATCAATACTATATTAAAGGACGATATTTTTATCCAGCATTTCCGCCTTAGGCGCATAAAAGTTTTCCATATTTGGGATGTTCATATCAGTCTTGAATCCAAACCAAAACAATTTAGTTGGATAAAGTTTTATCTTATTCAACAACAACTTTAAATATATGTCTAGCTGGATCAAATAGCTTAGACGACTTTTAATTTAACTTATACATACTGAACACCGATAAGTATGTATCAACATGTGATAAAATATAATGATTATCTAAGTGGGGACACTTGTATAACCATGTTTTAGAAATTAACGATCGAAATATATAATTTGATCAATAATAACAGAATAAAGGAACTTGTACAACAATTATAGTTTAATAACTTACTTATACAGAATCATTGCATAAGTATATACAAAGGTTGAAATATTTGAATATATGAAATGAACAATTCAGATATTATCTTACGCATGTCCGTTGCATAAAGTAAATGCAAAGAGTTAGATACTTGCCTTGTCTGCTGCTTACACAACTTAGATTTATCTTTTTTATCAAGCCCTATCATTAAATAGATCATTCGTTCGATTAAAATAATATATCATATCATATAATAATGCTTATTGCAGTCAGCACATTCCCTAATCACATTGGCACATAGGTTTAACAACCATTGAATCACAAATAATCACTTATCTAATCACATTATATAAGTCCAGATCAATTTCAGAAATATGTCGGTGTACCGACAACTTTATCAGGTAATTATCGAGTCTAAGACTCTGTCCTGTAACTCAATATCCGTACATATCAGTCATATTATTTTTAAATGACTTAATATAATTTTAAAATATTTATTGTAATTTATCATGAATTTTCAAACATCGGAATCATTATTAAATGATTTAAATATTAAACAATTCTATTATCATTAATATTTAATTAATATTAAACTATTAATGAAATCATTTTCAAAATATTAAAGTTATTTATAATAACTCAAAATATTTTTAAAGTATTAATATTACCCTTAAATGATTTTTAAAACATTTAAAATCATTTCTAAATAATTACCATTAATATTAAGGTATTAATGTTCTATTTATCAAAATATTAAAAGTCATTATTCATAACTTAAAAAAATTTTAATTCATTTATATCCTTTTAAATGATTTTTAAATTAATAAAATCATTTTTAAACTATTTATTTAATATAATTATTAAATAAATTTACTATTTTTAATAATAAGTTAATAATCATTAATATTAATTTATTAATGAAATTATCCTTTAAATATTAAAAGTTATATTTTATAACTTAAAATATTTTTAAACATTTTATTTTCATTTAAAATGATTTTTATAATATTAAAATCATTTTTAAACTAAATTATTAAATAACTTTAATATCATTAATAATAATTAATTAATGAAATTTATCTTTAAATATTAAAAGTTATATTTTATAACTTAAAATATTTTTAAATACCTTATTATTATTTAAAATAATTTTTAATATAATAAAATCATTTTTAATTAATTTATTTAATTCATTTAGTAAATAACTTAATTATCATTAATATTAATTTATTAATAAAATTTATTACAAAATATTAAAAGTCATTAAAAATAACTTAAAATATTTTCTTATATCATAATATAATTTTTAATGATTTTTCCAATATTAAAATCATTTTTAAATAATTTATTTAATATTATAATTAAATAAATTAAATACTTTTAATATTTCAAATATATTAAATATTTATGAAATATATTTAAAATAATTAAAAACTAATTTTTGGAATTTAAAATAATTTTTAATAATTTATTTGGTATTTTTAATAATTAAAAACTATTTTTTTTATTTAATAATTAATTTCCAGAAAAATAATAAGCTGTCTGTCGCTAAAGGCCACCTATAGTGACAAAACTGTCACTATAGGTGTTCTTCATGTTCTTCATGCAAACCTAGAACACCATGCCATTTAATGAGTTGCTAGGTTTGACCAAGTGTTGTGATCTGTGTAATATGTTTCTGGGTATTTTATTTGTCAGATCGTGTAGTACTAATGTTATACTACAAGATCCAACAGCAAACATGGCCAAAACATGCATTAATAAAAGAGATCTGATCCCTCAAACAAGCTGTCAGACATGTTCTTCATTTATGGGTTACCTAGAAATGAAGAACAGGTTGTCTATCCAATTTTGGCCTTCTACAACATGTGATTCTTGTGCGTTTTGTGTGAACTAATGCATGAAGTATGTAAATAACATGTAAGTCTAGAGACCCATTACATAAAACCGAATTAACAACAACAAAATCAAAAGATATAAGCTGGTCAAACCTTGTCAGAGATCATGCACTTAAGTTTTCTGGGTTACCCAGAAAACTAAGTTCGTGATCTTCTGGCCCGGTTTGACCTTCCACTGACTTCGATCCATTAGATATTTAGGCGATATACAAGCTTAATCCTGAAGTCCATATACCATAGTACAAACATATTACAACATCAACAACAAATAAACTAACACCTGCAAGATCCAAGGCCATGAATCTACTGTCAGACCGTCCTGGAAACTTTCTGGGTAACCATAAATGGCCCGGTCAATGCCGGTCAACGGTATTTGACCGTTAATAACTACCAACCTAGACATCAAATACCTCTGATTCTTTTTGAAGATTAAAGACAACATTACAGGCTACCACTAACAACTTAAAAACAACACAAAACATAATCGAGTAAGGATCTGTGGCCTCTGACATTCGTTGTCAAACCACAGAACCAAGCTTTTCCAGATTTCTAAGATCTTCAAATCTGAGCTTCTAGATGTTATGGATCTAACATCTATCAACCTAGATCCTCATTATACACTAGATTTAACATGTTTAACACAAAAAATCTAACATCTAACAACAGATCGTTGGACAGAAATCATGACTAAGGTTTATACCTTCTATGAACAATTCTTGATTCTGGCTACTGATTTGTTTATGATGAACGTGGGGCTGTGTTTTAGAACTGATTTGCTTGCTAAAATCGTTGGTTTTAGTGAGAGAGAGAATTGGTTAAGTGTTGGACAAAATTTAGTGAACAAATGCATTTTCTCTCTCCTTCAATCCTTAAATAGACAACAAGGTGCATGAATTGGCTAAGCTAGAGGCTTGTTGCTGTCAATTATGAGCATGTGGAGTTGTTAGGGTTAGTAACCAACTCACCACAATTGTCAAAACCTATTCTAGCCAAAATAATTCAATTAGGGGCAAACTAGTCTTTTGATAATTCATTTAAATGACAAAATAGAAACTTGTCAAACCCTTAGGGTTTAACCCTTAGGGTTTAACCCTAAGGTTTAGCACAAAATGTAGAATTTCCATTATAGGGTTTTCTATAAAATAAAAATTAAATAACTTTTAGTTTCTTAAAATTTTGAAATTAGGGTTTCCTAATTATAATTAATTATCTAATTACCTTATACAGTAACATTAGAGTTTAGATCATATAATTATAATTAACCTTGCTAGTTTAGCAATTAGGGTTTTATAATAACTTAGGGTTTTTCAAAAATAAAAATTAGGATTTCTAGAATTTTAATTAGGGTTCACCTAATTAATACATTTAATACACGATATAAATTATATAACACACTTATAAAACAATCTTGCACTCTAATTTGGATCTCAAATTAGGGTTTAATATTATTACTAGGGTTTGGTCATAATACATCGTAATTGACTTACCATTATTAATACAGAAATACCGTACAAATACATAGCACTGAAAAATCAAAATATAGTTAATATTATATTATTATTCTCATACCTTGACAATAATCCAAAATTAGGGTTTAGATTCCATATCTGATTTATTCTTCCTATTTAACCTTAATAATTAAGGTAAAATAATTCACTTAATAACTTGTACTAAAATTCATATAATAAAATACTTATTATAATTATTCAAAAAAAATTACTTCATATATTATTTAAATAATATATGCTTATATTTTCATGGAAAATAATTAATAAAACATTTCTACCATAATTTAATTATTATTAGAATATACTCTATAATAATCAATAATTCTAAAATAAAATTACTTGTAAATATTTATGTAAATAACTATATTTTTATTTACCACTTAAATACATATGCACAATATCTTGTACAAATCCTCATCCTTAATATAAAAAAAAAATTATACGCAAAATTTCTTATTTATTTATGTAGAAAATATCGGGGTGTTACAGTTCCAAGAATTTTTCAACGACAAGTACTTTCCCGAAAGTATTCGTCACATGAAAGAGGTAGAGTTCATCAAGCTGGAGCAAAACAACATGACAGTGTCGCAGTACGAAGCCAAGTTTATCGAGTTGTCCCGGTTTGCATCCTATTTGGTCGATAATGAGGAGCAAATGACACGATTATTTCTGAGAAGTTTGAAACCCGATATACGTCAATATCTCATTTCTCATAAATTTTGTTTATATTCAGATGTTGTGAATATGGCTCAGTTATTGGAGCAAAAGGTAATGACCAGCAACACGATAATAATCATACTGGTGGCAACGACCATCGAAACAATGATAACCATCGTGGGGGAAATTATCATGCCCAAAATGGCAACCATTTCGGTGGTAATCATAGCTAAGATAATAGGAGGGGAAATTTCAAGAAGAGAAGGTTCAATAATGATGGAAAGACGTCAGCACCAACACTCGTTTTCAAGGAAGGAGAACGACCACCTATCATATGCTTCAAATGTGGAGGGGAGGGACACATCAGTCCAAACTACCCGATGCCATCGAAAGTATGCTACAATTGTAGAAGAGAAGGTCACCTAGCCCAATTTTGTCATGCACCAAAGTCAAGTCCAGCTGGGACCGTGACACCAAAGGCGGATACAGACAAAACAAAGTCGGTGGTTTCGGGAAGAGCATTTTTCGTGACTTCTCAAAAAGCGAGTGACCCGAATAAAGTTAGCATGGGCTAGTTAATTATAAATTCTTGCGAAGTCTATACCTTATTAGATACCGATTCTACACATTCTTTTATCTCTCTTTCTTGCGCTCAACATTTAAATTTAACTCAGGAGAAGTTAAACTTTGACTTATTGGTTGAAACTTCATTAGCAGAAGCCTTCGTTACCTCTACTGTTTATAAATCTTGTTGATTCAAATCGACACTTTCACGTTACATGTCGATCTTATCTCTTTGAAAATACTTTCCTTTGATGTGATTTTAGGAATCGATTGGTTAACTACTCATTAAGCTTTTCATAAGGTGGTTAGCTTTCATATTCCTAACCAACCTGTTATGTAAATTCAAGCAACCAAACCACTAAAGTCAATCATTATCATATCAAGCCATAAGTAAAGAGCCACGGTCCTTTCGTTGTTGACTTCCTTATGTGGAATGCACAGAAGCCAGACTTTTCGTAGGGGATGTTGTGAATGACGATGGCAAGTTGATAGGTATCAATCTGACGTACTATCCAAGTCTTGGATGAGAGTCACAGTTTTGAATGATATTTCTATTGTTAATAAATTTCCTAACGTATTCTTGAAGACTTCTTAGCCTACCCCTAGAGTGTGAAATCAAATTTTGTATTGATCCTAGTACAAAACCCATTTCTAAAACCCTTAAATATTTCTTCAACTAAAATGAACGTATAATGCACCAAAGA
Organism: Panax notoginseng; assembly: GCA_016801055.1. Classification (NCBI taxonomy): domain Eukaryota; kingdom Viridiplantae; phylum Streptophyta; class Magnoliopsida; order Apiales; family Araliaceae; genus Panax; species Panax notoginseng. Next base: position 121,557,400 of record CM029013.1, read on the forward strand.
CGTTGGGTCGAGCTGTTAAAGATTATGATCGTATCATTCAATACCATCATGGAAAAGCGAACGTGGTAGCTGGCGCGTTGAGTAGAAGATCATATGCGTTTACGAGTGCGATGTTGTTAACACAAAGACCCATTTTGTATGACTTACAAAGGATGGAGATAGAGTTAAAGACTCCAGGGACCCATGTGATTATGGCGAATATACGAGTAGAATCGACTTTAATCGATAAAGTTAAAGCCGCTCAAGTTACACACCCGAATCTGATGAATGTGAAGAAGAAGGTTCAAGAGGGCGTTATTCTAGAAGCAAGAATCAACGAAGAGAGGAAATCTCAACCCTCGATTTAATTGGCCCATTTGAAATCCTCGATCGAGTAGGAACTGTGGCCTATAGACTTGTTTTATCGCCAAGTTTGTCGCGAGTTCATAACGTTCTTTTTCACGTATCGATGTTACGTAAATATGTGGACGACCTGAACCACATTATTGAATTGGAATTGGACGAGATAGCAGAAGATTTAACGTATGAGGAGATATGTGTTAAAATCTTAGATAAGAAGAATTATATTCGACACTCAAAGGTTATACCCCAAGAGTTAGAATTTGAGGTGAAGTCAAGGTATCCTCACCTATTCAGCATACCAGGTACGTATGTAAATTTTGAGGGCAAAATTTCATAAGGAGGGGAGATTGTGAGACCCCAAATTTTATGAATAAAGATTTAATTTTCTCAAAATATTTTTTTAATATTATGGTGTGGGTTTGAGATAGTGTTATAGTTGTGGGTAGTATTTATAAATTTTGTAAAGTATGCAAGTTGTTATATAATATTCGTTTGGTGGGGCAATATTCTTTTTATCGGGAAATATTCGTACGACGGCATAATCATTGGTGAACCCCACAACGGAAATATTATCGTAGTAAGAAAACGACAGAATTATCTTTTTATAAAAATAACGGCGAAAGTGTTACCGTTAAAACTGTTGAACTACTCGGTAGTAAAATTACAGTAATACGCGTGGTTCCATAGTAGCACACGGTATTGATTATTGATGCTTACGTAAGAAGTCACTCAGTTATACTCAATTATTGCTACAGTAATTGTTGTATCATATCTCTCATATTATTGATTCAATTATTGTCACAGTAGCATCTGTATAATATGTTATGTTATTAAATCAATCATTGAGACGACAAAGTTATTCATATTATTATTTACAATATTAACGATGTCTAGAAGTTCTGCCAAGGAGAGGTTTGGTCACCTAATTGCGCGCCAATAGGAAGAAATCCTTATTGGAAAGCCCCCTCTTTCCTGGGAACGACCTGGTCGATTAATATTGTGAATTATAATAAAGGTGATAAGTTTTGTTTTATTTTTATTATAAATCTAATAAAACAGAAAACTTTTTATATGAAATAGAATACTTTTATAAAGTTATTTATTTTATTAGACTATAAATAGAATATATAATATTCTATTATGCATAGTATTTGCATAGTGTCTGCATAGTATTTGTATAGTAAAATATTTTTATATAAAACAGAATACTTTTACAAAGTTATTCGTTTTATTAGATTATAAATAGAATATATTATATTTCATTTAAAATATTTTGCTTTATTAGAATATTTTATTAATACTGCATAGTAAATCAATATGGATCATCCGTTTAAAAGTAAATCAATCTGGACCGTTCATGAATTAGTTACTATTCAGTACATTCTCCTATAAATAGAAGCCCATTCCTTCATTATTTCTTTCGAATTCACCGAAACACTAGAGAGAGAAACTATAGAAAGAAAGAAGAAAATTATTCTGCTACTTCACTACTAATATATCCAGTTTCTTCTAAAGTAATGGATATTATTTCTTTCGTATTCATGAAGAGAACTTCTGTTATTCCATTCTTTATTATTATTTTGGAATAACCTGTATACGTGGACTACCCTATACTTGGTGAAATTCTTCTGTTATTCCATTCCTTATTATTCTGTTGGAATAACCTGTATATGCGAAGTACCGCATACATGGTGAAATTATTTTGTTATTCCATTCTTTATTATTTCGTCGGAATATCCTGTCTGTGCATTTACGCATGACCTGGTTCCATTCTTTATTATTCTGTCGGAATATCCTGTCTGTGCGTTTACGCATGACCTGGTTCCATTCTTTATTATTCTGTTGGAATAACCTGTCTGTGTGGTCTATCGCATGCATGGTGAATTCTTCTGTTATTCCATTCTTTATTATTCTGTTAGAATAACCTGTCTATGTGGATTACCACATTCATGGTGAATGATCCTTTGTATTCATTCCTTATTAAATTGTGAAAATAATCTGTCTACGTGGATTACCACATGGCGGGCGAAAATCCATATGCAGTTTCATATATTCTATTATACTCGGTTGGTTAAAGCTTTGGCTTCTATACTCCATGAAATTAGTGAAATATCATTGATATTTGCTCTTCATCCAGTATCTTTTCATTGAAATATTTTTCTGAGTATTCTTGAATTTTACTCTACAAAGCAGTATCATGTTGACAATTTGGACGTTATTGGTTCTTGGATAAATTAATTCTTGAACTTATTTTATTAAATTCTTATATCATTGTCATCATCCTCATGTTTATATTTTATTGAAAGTCATCTGGGGCTTGTAGTGCATATATGGTCTTCGTATGACTATGACCATAGATTATTCGGTGTAATCATGACCGTAATGTTACAAATAATGTGGTAAAGGTCCCCATTGGCCCATAGTACATTGATGGACAATTGTTGGCATGATCATGACCATTGATGAATACACGAATATCCTTGGCCCGTAGTGCATGGATAATTTGTGGTCGTGATACTAATGAATATCATTGGCCGTAGTGCAGGGATGATGTGGATTATTTATTAAGCTGAGTCTCAGCGATAAAACTGATGAAAAACCTTTTTAAATCATAAAAGATAGTAGATTTTATTCTCTACTTGACTATTTTAATGGATTGCTTGTTCCGCTGCAATTAAACTTGATGTTTATATTGTATCAGTTTAACACTGTTGAAGGCTAATCATAAATTATTCTGCATTATCTTAGTCATAATATTTCTTACTAGGCTAGTTGAGCTCACCCTTTTGCTTTCATTTTTCATTGTTCTCTTCAAGAAATGAGAATGTAGCGGGGACTAGTCGGGGAACGGAGTGACGGTTCAGATGATAGCATTAGTAGTCCTCACTATTCTATGAAATAGTGTGAAAATAAATGTATTGAGGACTTCATTATTTCTTTCGAATTCACTAAAACTCTAGAGAGAGAAACTATAGAGAGAAAGAAGAAAAGTATTATGCTACCTCACAACTCCTATATCCAGTTTCTTCTAAGGTAAGGGGTATTATTTCTTTCGTATTTATGAAGAGAACTTCTGTTATTCCATTCTTTATTATTATGTTGGAATAACCTGTATACGTGAACTACCCTATACTTGGTGAAATTCTTCTGTTATTCCATTCCTTATTATTCTGTTGGAATAACCTTTATATGCAAAGTACCCCATACATGGTGAAATTCTTCTGTTATTCCATTCTTTATTATTCTGTCGGAATATCCTATCTGTGCGTTTACGCATGACTTGGTTCCATTCTTTATTATTCTGTCGGAATATCCTGTCTGTGCGTTTACGCATGACCTGGTTCTATTCTTTATTATTCTGTCAAAATATCCTATCTGTGCGTTTACCCATGACTTGGTTCCATTATTTATTATTCTGTTGAAATAACCTGTCTGTGTGGTCTATCGCATGCATGGTGAATTCTTCTGTTATTTCATTCTTTATTATTTTGTTGGAATAACATGTCTATGTGGATTACCACATGCATGGTGAATGATCCTTTGTATTTATTCCTTATTAACTTGTGGAAATAATCTGTCTACGTGGATCACTGCATGGCGGGCAAAAATCCATTTGCAGTTTCATATATTCTATTATACTCAGTTGGTTAAAGCTTTGGCTTCTATACTCTATGAAATAAGTGGAATATCCTTGATATTTGCGCTTCATCCAGTATCTTTTCATGGAAATATTCTTCTGAGCATTCTTGAATTCTACTCTACAAAGCAGTATCATGTTGACAATTTGGACGTTATTGGTTCCTAGATAAATTAATTCTTGAACTTATTTTATTGAATTCTTATATCATTGTCATCATCCTCATGTTTATATTTTGTTGAAAGTCATTTGTGGCCTGTAGTGCATAGATGGACTTGGTATGATTATGACCAGAAATTATTCGGTGTAATCATTACCGTAATATTACAAATGATGTCCTAATTGGCCCATAGTACGTTGATGGACAGTTGTTGGCATGATCATGACCATTGATGAATACACGAATATCCTTGGCCCGTAGTGCATGGATAATTTGTGGTCATGATACTAATGAATATCATTGGCCGTAGTGCAGGGATGATGTAGATTATTTATTAAGCTGAGTCTCAGCGATAAAAGTGATGAAAAACCTTTTTAAATCATAAAAGATAGTAGATTTTATTCTCTATTTGACTCTTTTAATGGATTGCTTGTTCCGCTGCAGTTAAACTTGATGTTTGTTATATTGTATCAGTTTAACACTGTTGAAGGCTAATAATAAATTATTCTGCATTATCTTAGTCATAATATTTCTTACTGGGCTAGTTATGCTCACCCTTTTGCTTTCATTGTTTTCTTCAGGAAATGAGAACGTAACAGGGACTAGTCGGGGAATGGAGTGAAGGTTCAGATGATAGCATTAGTAGTCATCACTATTCTATGAAATAGTGTGAAAATAAATGTATTGACGACTTATTTTGAGTTTGAATACTGTTTATAAGACAATGTTGTATTAAAACTCACAGCTTATGTTTTGTCGTATTTTACACGACAGTTGTATAATTAAGTTTTTATTTGTATTTTGTATCATGTATTTTACGACTCAGAATAGGTGATGTATATCTATTTTGGGGGCTTCACATCCCTTACTAATATTAAACGAAAATAATATCCATTACGAATATTGAACAAAAATAATATCACTTACGAATATTGAATGAAAATAATATCCCTTACCTTAGTAGGAGAGTAAATCAGACTGGTATAGCGGAGATATTCTTAAGGAAATCTTTCACTATTAGCTACACTCAAAGTACACTCATACTAGAAATAAATACGCACAATATTAACTAAGCAACTTATTTATAGGAGAATGGCAGGGCACTATTTAAAATCTTCACGAGTGAACAAAAAAAAATTCACGGGCGGACGAATTCGCCGAAAATAGATTTTACTATTCATCACTGTGCAATAAAATATTTTAATATAACAAAAACTTTATATAAAATAAAATATATTCTAATTATAATCTAATAAAACAAATAACTTTATATATAATATAAAAAGTATTTTATTTTATATAAAAAGTTTTTGTTTTATTACTATTATAGTAATAATAAAACAAAACTGAGATAACTTTCTACCAGCGATTTAAAAAAATGAGTAAGTGGGGGCCTATGTAATAAGTCAAACTTACAACAAATACTTCATGACAAATCCCTCTATTTATATCAAAAATTAAATAAATATTTACCACAAATCACTTATCTTCAATCAACACATTTTTAATCTTTCAACAATTATTCATCATTAATATTATAACTTACAATATTGACAACCAGATCATTCATAGGAAAGAGGGGGCTTTCTGATAAGGATTTCTCCTTAGTGGCGTGCAATTAAATAACCTTACCCCTTTCCTCGATAGAACTTTCTAGACATTGTCAATAATGTAAATAATAATATGAATAACTATGTCGTCTCAATTATTGATTTAATAATATAAAATATTGTGCAGATGATACTGTGACAATAATTGAATCAATAATATGATATACTATCCAGCAACTACTGTGGCAATTATTAAATGAACTGAGTGACTTCTTACGTAAGCATAAATAATCAGATATATTGTACAATACCGTGTGCTATTGTACAACCACGTATATTACAGTTCTTTTATCACCGGTATTTCAATAGTTAACGGTAAAAGTTTTGCCGTTATTTTTATAAAAAGTTTATTTATGTCGCTTTTTATATATGACCGTCATTCTGTTGTGGGGTCCACCAATAAATGTGTCGTCGTACGAATATTCCCCAACAAAAACAAATTTTCCTCGAACAAACAAATATTTTATGACAACTTGCTTACTTTGCAAAATTTGCACATATCAACCATAACTATAACATTATATCAAACCATACCTTATTATTTAAAATAATAATTAGAGAAAAATAAATCTTTATTCATAAAAAGTTGAGGTCTTACATTTAGCATTATCATTCTTGAGATTATGAGCGGAAGGAGAATTCTCGATCACAAATTATCCACGCACTACGGGCCAAGGATATTCGTTAGTATCACCAGTGGTCATGATCATGCCAAACAATTGTCCATCTATGCCCTACGAGCCAAAAAAGGACTTTCACCACAACATTTATCTGTAACATTACAGGTCATGATTATACCAATACACAATTCCTGGTCATAATCATATCAATCAACAGTTCATCTATGCACTACGGGCCAAAGATGACTTTCAACACAATATAAGCATGATGATGATGACAATGGTATAAAGAATCAATCAAGGGAGATCAATGATAAATATTAGAGATTTATAATTCAATTTATCCAGAGTTTAAAAATATTCAAATTGTCAACATGATAATTAATTGTGGAGTAAAATTCTAGAATGATAATCATGTATCAAAAATATTTTGGACAGAAAAGAAAATTTAATTCTGTTGTGAATAGTACTCGTGAATAATACTGTATGAATAGTATCGTATGAATAGTACCCATAAATAGTACCGTTTGATTAGTTCCCATGAATAGTACTGTGTGAATAGTACCCATGAATAGTATCCCATGAGTAGTACCTTGAATGAAAATATTAAAATTTAACAAGAAAGTTCAGATAAATATTTCAGTGAAACGATACTAGATGAAACGTAAAACTTAAAGATATTCTACTAATTTCAGGGATTATAGAAGCAACACTTATCAAAGTAAGTACAGATTTAAGAATATGAAATGAAATAATATCACTTACATACTATAGAGTATGGAAGAAAATAATATTCCTTATGAATATTGAACGAAAATAATATCCCTTACGAATATTGAACGAAAATAATATTCCCTATGAATATTGAACGAAAATAATATCCCTTACGAATATTGAACGAAAATAATATCCCTTACTAGGGGAGTAAATCTGACTAGTATAGCGGAGATATTCTTGAGAAAATCTTTCACTATTAGCTACACTCAAAGTATACATATACTAAAAATAAATACGCACAATATTATGGAAGAATAATTCTCTGATTCTGGTGTGATTTTTATTTCTTAACTAAGAAACCTATTTATAGGAGAATGGCAGGACACAATTTAAAATCTTCATGGGTGAACAGAAAAAAAATTCACGGACGGACGAATTCGGCGAAAATTGATTTTACTATTCATCACTGTGCAATAAAATATTCTAATAAAATAAAAAATTTATATAAAATATATTATATTATAATTATAATCTAATAAATCATAAAACTTTATATATAATATAAAAAGTATTATGTTTTATATAAAAAAAATTTTGTTTTATTACTATTATAATAATAATAAAATAAAATTGAGATAACTTTCTACCGGCGATTTTGAAAAATGAGTAAGTGGGGTCCATGTAATAAGTCAAACTTATAACAAATACTTCATGAAAAACCCCTCTATTTGTTTTAAAAATTGAATAAATATTTACCACAAATCACTTATCTTCAATAGATATATTTTTAATCTTTCAACAATTATTCATCATTAATATTATAACTCACAATATTGACAACCAGATCATTTCTCAGGAAAGAGGGGGCTTTCCGATAAGGACTTCTCCTTATTGACGTGCAATTAAATAACCTAACCCTTTTCCTCGACAGAACTTTCTAGACATTGTCAATAATGCAAATAATAATATAAATAACTGTGTCGTCTCAATTATTAATTTAATAATATAAACTACTGTGCAAATGATACTGTGACAATAATTGAACCAATAATATGAGATACTATGTAGCAACTACTTTGGAAATTATTAAATGAAGTGTATGACTTCTTACGTAAGCATCAATAATCAAAGATATTGTACAATATCGTGTGCTACTGTGCAACCACGCATATTACTGTTCTTTTATCACTGGTATTTCAACAGTTAATGGTAAAAGTTTTGTCGTTATTTTTATAAAAAGGTTATTTCTGTCACTTTTTCTATCCGACAGTCATTCTGTTGTAGGGTTCACCAATGATTGTGACGTCGTATGAATATTCTATGACAATAAGAATATTCCTCGACCAAACGAATATTTTATGACAACTTGCTTACTTTGCAAAATTTGCACATATCACCCATGACTATAGCATTATATCAAATCACACCTTATTATTTAAAATAATAATTAGAGAAAATTAAATCTGTATTCATAAAAAGTTGGGGTCTTACATGTTCACAAAGTATACTAACGTGAACAAACCTTTCCATCAGCGCCTTTGGTCCATCCTCTCTCATACGCACATTAAAATTATCATTCACATTTCCCACCTTCACATGATCCAAAGCCCAATCAATGATCAAAAGTGTGGAAGAAGATGATGCATTGAGAATTTTCCTTCTGCTCATAATCTCAAGAATGATAATGTAAAATGTAAGACCTCAACTTTTTATGAATAAAGATTTAATTTTTTCTAAATATTATTTTAAATAATAAGGTGTTGATTTGATATAATGTTATAGTTATAGGTGATATGTGCAAATTTTATAAAGTAAGCAAGTTGTCATAAAATATTCGTTTGGTCGGAGAATATTCTTTTTATCGGGAAATATTCATACAATGGCATAATCATTGGTGGACCACATAACGAAATAATTGTCGGATATAGAAAGAGATAGAAATAACCTTTATATAAAAAATAACGACAAAACTTTTACAGTTAACTGTTGATATACCCGGTTATAAAAGTATAGTAATGCGCGTGGTTGCACAGTAGCACACGATATTGTACAGTATCTCTGATTATCGATTTTTACTTAAGAACTCACTCAGTATTCAATAATTGTCACAGTAGTTGCTGTATAGTATCTCATATTATTGATTCAATTAATTATTGTTACAGTAACATCTGCACAATATTTTATATTTTTTGAATAATATTATTAGTTAGCATTACTGGTAATGTCTATAAAGTTCTGTCGAGGAAAGGGGGTAGGTTATATAATTGTGCGCCAATAAGGATAAATTCTTATCGGAAAGCCCCATCTTTCTTAGGAATGATCTGGTTGTTAATATTGTGAGCTTATAATATTAATTGTGAATAATTATTATGTGGTGGATATTGGTTCAATTTTGATATAAATGAAGGAATTTAGCATCAAATATTTGTTAAAAGTTTGGCATACTTTTTTAAGGAATCACAATTATCTTTTTCGATAAAATATTCATTCAAATATATTATTATAATATTACATTATAATACTATAATGTGATAATATACTAATATAATTTTTGTAATTTAAATGGTGATATTATTATAATAATATATAATTTTCAGCATTTAAATAAAAGTGGAGTGAATGTTAGCATTTTGATTTGGTATTTTTTTAAAAACCTTTCGTGCACTTCTGCACATTCTTTTTCTTTTCGGTGGCTTGATAGAATGCCTACAAAGCCTGTTTTCTAAATTGTGGGCCCTCAACCATTGGAAATGAGAGGTTATGCAGAGAAAAGGAAAGTTAGGCAAAATTAGGCATGATGGTTGATTTTTTTTCCACCGTGCTGCACTATAAAAGGGGGGGTAACCCTCCTTCCTAAATACACTAAAAATCTCAAGCATTCCTACTGCAATATTGTGAGTATTTCTTTTGAATATAAGAATACTTTGAGTGTAACTTTTAGTGCAAGATTTTTTCAGGATAATATCTGATATTCTAGTCAAATCTAGTTTCTACTAAGGTAAAGGATATTATTTATTTCATATTTGTAAAGGATATTATTTTATTTCAATACTCGTAAGAATTATCATTTTCTTTCATAATCGATATTATATAAGTGATATTTCATTTCATATTCCTAAATTTATAATTATTATGGTAAGTATTGCTTCTATAATTTCTGAAATTATTAAAAATTCCTTAAGATTTGCGCTTCATTTAATATCATTTCACTGGAATATTGGTCTGAACTTTCTTATTACATTTTAATCTTTTCATGATGTGGTACTATTAATGGGTACTATTCATATGGTACTATTCATACGGTACTATTCATGAGTACTATTCACAACATAATTTAATTTTCTTTGCTATCCAAATTATTTTTGATACATGAATATCATTCTTTAATTTTACTCCACAATTAGTTATCATGTTGATAATTTGTACATTCTTGAACTCTGGATAAATTGAATTATGAATCTCTACTATTTATCATTGATCTCACTTGATTGATTCTTTATATTATTGTCATCATCCTCTTGCTTATATTGTGGTGAAAGTCATCTTTGGCCCGTACTGCATATATGGACTGTTGATTGGTATGATTATGACCAAGAATTGTGTATTAGTATAATCATGCCTTGTAATGTTACAAACAAATGATGTGGTTAAAGTTCTCTTTGGCCCGTAGTGCATAGATGGATAGTTGTTTGGCATGATAATGACTACTGGTGATACAAACGAATATATGTGGCTCATAGTGCATGTATAATTTGTTGATTTGAAACATTTATTGATTGGTGTTACAGGGATAAAATATTGATGATGGACTTTTTAATCATAGAAGATAGTAGACATCATGCTCTACTTGGCTCTTCTAATGGATTACTTATTCCGCTGCAGTTGTTGATCTAAAACTTGTTATCTATTGTATTCTATCAGATTTTTCACTGTTGAGGACTAAGGATAATTTTTTCTTCATTATCTTAGTCATAATATTCTTTACTGGGCTAGTTGAGCTCACCCTTTTCCTTTTGGTTCCATTGTTCTTCTCAGGAGACGAGAATGTAGCTGGGACTAGTCGGGGAGTGGAGTAATGGTCCGAGATAGTTATTATAGTAGTCCACACTATTTTGTAAAATAGTGTGATAATAATTGTAATGAGGACTTTATTTGAGTTTGGATATTGTCTACGAGACAATATTTGTATTGAAACTCACAGCTTATATGTTGTCGTATTTTACACGACAGTTGTATAAATGAAGTTTGTATTTGAATTCTATACCATGTATTTGACGACTCAAAATAGGTCACGTGGACCTATTTTGGGGGCATCGCATCAAAGATATAAACATCACTATTCTCTGTTAGTTGTCCATAAAGGGCGTATTATGTCGCCAAGTATCCATATGAGCCAGTTATTTATGTCGTAAGATGAGACTGGCCTTCAGTCCTTTGCTTCCCTAACCTAAAATCTGCCACTTTTACTTTCTAATTCGAGTCCAAAAGTACATTTGTAGCCTTTATGTCGCGGTGATAAATGACAGGATTGATTCCATAGTGCAAATAAGCTAGCCCTTTTGCGATATCAAGAATAATATTCTTACATACACGCCAACTCAGTGGCTGCTTACTAGAATTGACTCCACAATTGAACAAAAGCTCTTCTAGACTACCATTTGACATTAAATCATAAACAAGAAATCTTCTATTACCTCTAATGGCATCGCTTGTAACACAAAAACCTCTGAGAGCAAGAAGATTCATATGACTAATTTTGTTAATGATCTCTGCTTCATTTGTAAATTCTTGATCATATTGATCTATGTCCATATCAAGAAGTTGTTTGATTGCCACTACGGTGCCATCCAAAAGGTTACCTTTATAAACAACACCATATCCACCTTGGCCTATCAAATTCCGCTAGGAGAACCCATCAGTGGCCTTCTCAAGCTCGTCTACTTGAAACCATTTTACACCTGTGTTAGGTAAAACCTTAAGACTTGACACCTCTAACGTATTCTTCGTGCATAGTGTCTTGTTTCCTTTCGTTCTCCCTTTTCTGAAAAATAATGATCAAACCCCAGAATGTCAAGACCCCGATTAAAGCCCCTAATGATCCGAAAACAATATTAAGTAGGCTTATTTTGCTAAAACCTTTTGATCCCTTGTTAGTTGCTGAGCTAGTCAAGGGTAGACCAACTATACAAGTAGATGTCGTAATATCCTCAAGGCCATATTCATTGACAACACCAGCATCATATAAAACATTGTAAAGAAAATATTTTGTTGAATTCTATTTCAGAGAATTTAATAGAGAAGTCACCATTTGGCCAGCTTGATTGTAGTTGTAGCACCGGATGGAGGTTGATAAATTTGCAGTGCAAAATGTTTCTAGTTCACTTGACGGTCCAAAATTTTCAACCCAATATTTAGTTATTGCAATTCCTACACAACTTAAAGGGTTAACCATGAGCTCATTCGTATGGTTTGATGTACACGATGTATAAACAGAAATTGCAGCAAGCTTAGCTTCGAAATCGAAAAGGCAAAAAGATGCTATATCAAAATTTGGGCGATAGAACATTAAGGTTTCTTTGAGGTGTTTGGCAAGGCCAATACCAAAGAGGTTTTGGAGAGGTTTGTAGCAACTTTTGTCAATCGGTGCACGACACACCGAAGAGTCCCATGGGAATGTTTGGACATAACTAAAATCAATGGGGCATGAAGAATTTGCATAGCATATGAAAAAGATGATCAAATAGAGGAGACACAGAATTGAGGCCAAGAAGTTTTGGGACTTGCCCATTTCTCGTTATGTTCTGCAAAACAATGGGCGGAGTATGGACTCCCTCCTACCCTTAATATAAATCGTTTTAGAGGAGTTTTTGTGTCCCTTAATAAGTCATTTGAGAATTTCAACGAAGCATTAATTGTTTAGTTTTTAATATTAACCCATGTATTAAATATAATTTTGGTTCTCTTATTATTTTTTGCCCAATAAATAATATTCTCTTTTTACAATACGAGGACAATATAGACAATTGATATTTTATATAATGTTATACAATCATTTTCTTAATATTTATGTACGACTTTAAAACAACTTATATTAAGAGACGGAAGAAGTATTAAAATGATTATATGGTATAGATTATAATGCATAGTGTAATTGGAATTTGGAGCTTGAGTTTGAGTAATACTAACGCATCAAAATTGGCTTTTGTGGGCTTCTGGCCAAATATATACGTTTAGTTAGGGGTGTGCAACCTGAACCGGACGGCGATTCGATATCGGTAAAAGAAACTGGTACAGACCGGTAAACGGTATAGGTACTGCATTTAAATCTTAGGATTCGGTAAGTACCAAACCGGACCAGTATTAACCGGTTAACTATTATATATATATATATATATATATATATATATATATATATATATATATATATATATATATATTTCATGTTATCCTCAGATATATAACATACCCATCACCCAGTCACTCAATCCCTCATTCTTTCTCATCGCTCTGTTTCTTCCTCATCACCAACAGTCATAGACTCTCTCTTCTTCACAGAGTCTGTGACACCCCCAAATTCAGACCACACTTGTCTCAAATTTGGTTGCCACGTACTAACTCTAATAATAAATCAACATCTTATATATAACGGAATGATAGAATAATTTTTATTGATATAACATAATTATTCTCGTCCTAAGGGTTCGAAACTTAAACATTCCTTACATAACTTAACCATCTTTAAACAACGTTTAGAAATAGCTAATACATAATACAACACAACTTAAATTAAACATAGTTAAATAAGTTCTTCCACAACCAAAACATAGTACATTCCTAGTAACCTAGTAATAGCTACTCCAAAGCCTTTTCTTTACCCTTGTCCTTGCCAGAGGGTTCACCACGTTCTGCCTTCACTGAAAGCTTTAGAGAAAGCAAGGATGAGCAACAATTTTGCCCAGCAAGTAATATAGCAAAAAGGGTATTCAATATAGTTTTCAATTAATCAATGATATATTAATAATGATAGTTCAAGATAGCAAGAAGTATCAATGATTATCAACAACAGTCGCTATGGACATAAATATCAATAATATTCAAAAGTTATTCAATTCAAGGTTTCAAAGTATTGAATACTGAACAATCACTAAGGACTATGAACTTCTCCTAGAATTAACAGTGATAATACTGATAATTCTACAAAACGAGTACGACAGGTGATCAGCCTAAAGTACCCTATGTCATGCATAACATTTAGTCTTTCTCATGTGCACACGTCGGTTCCCTGACAATATATAATTCCCCTACTAAGAGGGTTGTTCTTCTCAGTTATAAGAGTTCGCACCAAGTTAATTTGGTTTGGATAGCTTTTAATCAAATATCAATAATCTAGCCGAATCAATGGCTTAGACAGTTTCTTTCACAATATATATATATGATCAATTATCGTTCGGGTCAATGTTTGAATTTTTCTTACGAAGTATTATTTCTTCAAAGTTCTACTTGTACGATCAATAATAGCACAAGTTCAAGTAATGCTCAATAAAGAGTAAGGTTCGAGTACTTGCCTCAAGCGTAGTTTAACAAAATATCGCTTATCAATACTCTTTCGAATCCTAACATAATATAATATGCGTATAGGATATTCATTAGTTTCATATGCTTATACATGATGTAACGACCCCAAAATCAGGACTATTTCTCTTCCCGATCTTGTGCGTTAATACTACCTTGTTATAGCTTTAAAACATTGTTTAATGTTGAAATAGCTACAAATGTGATTTTTTTTTCTTTCCATTCATTCATTCCCTGAATCGCAACATTTATAATTCTTCTTTATACTAGAATTATATTTATTATATAACGTATTTAGCCTGAGTAGATATATATATATATATATATATATATATATATATATATATATATATATATATATATATATACAATTCATTCTTTCAAACATATTCCCTCTTTAGAATAAATAATCTTCATCTATCGAATAATTCAAAAATTTACACATCTATGATTTACACATGAAAATATCATCAAATGATTCAACACAATCTCAATTAAATCACTAGTGTTCTTTTCATGTACTCCTAATCACAATAGATCGCATCATAGCTTTAACTTGCAAATTAAGCAAGATTGAGCACGATGACCCATCAAGTCTAACAGTCTATCATGCATCACGTAGCACATAAGTTTCACATTCAGTTCATGCATTTATATTCTTGGTGTTCAAGCATATTACAAATACATTATCACATATATGTCCTGCTGGTAGCAACATACATACCATAGCATACTACACATGTCATGTACCTGTCATTCATTGCACATATATATTGAGTTCCCCGACTCAATTTAATAATTAGTCATAATTTGACATTCATTATTCACAAAGCAAATAATGCAGTTGATAGGTATTACATACTTATAAACATAAGTCATGCTAACAGTTATCTATAACAATTATAAGTCCACAGAAATAAACTGAGAAACTTGCCTTGAGTGCTGTTTAATGTTATAACTTATCTGCTCGGTGATGATCCTACACAAATTAAGTATATATTCATACACACATTAATTTCATATACTAAATTCACATACTTAATGTAAACTAATTTTTATTTTACAAAGTATAATCTTTTTTTTGTTCTTGTCTTAAAATCATTCCACGTTTCATTACAAACTTTTGTCTGTTATAACCCTTTTTTATGTATAAAAAAATTCTCTCATTGTTTTAGTATATAAATACTTTACCTCTCGAAGCATAGACCATTTTAAGAATATCTTTCATCATTTTACTTACCACAATCATTTTTAGTTTTGATAAACTTTGATGTGGTTTTAGTACATGAATACATCACAACTTCAAGTTATAACCCACTCATAGCTTAAAACATGTGTTTTTCATCTCTCTTATATTTCACTTAGGTATTCAAAGTGAATACGAAATATACTCCATATATTGTTCTTGATTATATAATATATGAATAAATTATAGTTTTCAAATACTTCATAATTATAATTTATAATCCACTTGAAATCTAATACATGGGTATTCCATGTTCCTTATACATAACTTCAGTGTACAAGGTGAATTTATAGTGTATTTTATTTCCTGGGTGTAATTATAACTTGTTTGTGTAATTTATAGTTTCCGTAATACTGTATAGTTCTATTTCCATACACTAACGTGCTAAATATTCTTACATTTCAATGTAATACAAAAACAACATCTGTTGTTGCTCAGAATTGCTCGCTGCTACCGTTGGGCATCAGCCCTTACTCCTTGACCTTCCCTTTAACAATTTATATTTTATACTTCATTAGTATAGTTAAGCTGAATTTTGGATATTATATAGGTACTATACCTACCTATTATATAAAAATACGAACCAAGCATTTTGGGACACATCAATTAGGAGTGCAAAGGAAGCTCCATGTGCTGCCCTGCAACGACCGCTGCTGCTGTGGGCAGCAGCCTTGCGCGCAATGTGTCAACTTCTTGATTTTACCATTCATAGCTCATGTGATGGATTACAACCAAATTTGGATATATTTTAGACACCATATTAGGCTATATTGAGAAAATATAATCCACCTATTTTGGACATCATAGGCAGTTCAAAACAAACCCCAAATATGATTGGTCGCAACTGTTTTTAATTTTTTTCCAGCTTTATCCTCTCTCGCTAAAATAGTCATAACAAATTCGTTTTAAAACATTTTTGAGTGATTATTGTGCCCACGCAAAGCCAGCTTCCGGGGCTACAACTCTTATTTAGTAACCTTTTCCAAGTTATGCTCCCATAGTTCCAGAAAATCAGCGCAAGGGACATGTTCAAATCTGATTTCTAAGTTTTGGACAGATTCGACACACCCACTTTGGAATGCCATAACTCCCTCCTCCGAAGTCCGAATTAGTCTGTTCTGGAGTCTATGGAAAGCTTATTCAATGTACTATAATACCCCAAAAGCCCAAAATTTTTTGGAAATTCTAGCTAGCCCCGAATTTGTCCTTAGGGTCAGCAGTTCGCAATTTTTTTTGATTTCTCACATGTTTTACTAAAGCCTTTACTATAAATTCGTTTTAGCTTATTTTTGATTCATTCCAATTGGATTATTTCCAGAACTCGTAGGAGCACAACCCACCATTACAAAACTTAAATTTTCAGTTCTATACCCTCATAAATTTTGGCTCAAGAACAGCCCCCAAAAGACTAAAACAAAACACGCTAGCAGCCAAACCATATTGCTCTCTGGCCTCCTTTTCCATTTTCTAGTTTGCAAATGACAAGTCCAATGGAAACCAAAATTTAGCATGTTATAAACGGTATATCATAATATTTTTTAAAATATAACTCTGATAATTTGAGCATCCTAGATAGGTTAAACAGAGGGCTAAAACTGCCATGTCGAAATAGTTTTCAATATTTTTTTTCAATTGTACCCTCTCTTGCTTAAACAGTCATAACTTTTTCGTTTCAAAACATTTTTGAGCGATTCTTAAGCCCACACGAAGCTAACTTCTGAGGCTACAACTTTCATTCTTTGACCATTCCAAATTCAAAACATAAAATTTCAAAAAATTTGCGCAAGGTGACTGCCCCGAGTTGGTTAGACAGTTTTGACGCGACTGCTTTGAATGGTCATAACTCTTTGCTCCGAAGTCGGAATTAGTCTGTTCCAGAATCTATGAAAAGCTTGTTCAGCGTACTATAATACCCTAAAAGCCCATAATTTTCTGGAAACCTATACTGTCCCCGAATTTATTTTTTAGGGTCAACTGTCACACAATCTCTCGGACTTTTTGTTTTGTCTCAAAAATGCTTCATCTCTTGATTTGCTTCGCTCATATCTTTTAATTAGTTATATATAACATGTATGAATCAAACTCAAGTCTTAGCTTCGCCTAACTATGGGTTTTTAGGCAAAATTGCTCTTTTAGTAATTTAATCGAACATAATGGGTGCGTCAAAATTGTGGGTTGATTTCATAGCCATTTAGTTCGGTATTCACCCATGTTTTTCCTCCTTATAACTCCACATCACATACTAGCTCCATGTCTCTAATTTCATCACTCTTAGGATGTTTCACAACTCATTAAACTCAAAATAACATCTAACAAGATATGATGAGTTTAAGAGCTAAAATGGAAGGTTAGGGTTTTAAGAGCTTACTTCTTGGATTTCCTTCCTCTAAGATGTTAGATGATGTGCTAGGACCTGCTAGAATTTGATTTCCTTTCTCCTTGAACACTCTCGTCGCTTAAATCAAGTAAAATCACTCCACCCATTTCTTTCTCTCTCTAGAAAATATGAACGTTTTGGTGGAGAGGATGAAGTAGGATGATTATGGAGGTTTGTAGGAGTTGGTTTTGTTGTTTGCTTGCTTCAATCTTGCTCAAGCCATATGAATGTCTCTTCTCTTGCTCCCTCTTCACTCTCTCTATTTTTGTTTTGCAATACGGGAAGGAAGAAGTTTGTTGAGGAGAATGAAAAGGAACGGATGGGAGTGAGTAAATGAAGTGGGGGTAATAATTTACCAACTTCCTAAAAATCTGGCACAAAATAAGGAAGAGTTGGTAAATTGAGGATATCTATATACCAAGTACGAAGACTTTAATGTTCCATAATTGTCTGAAACATCTTTCGCCTCTTTCACCCTTCTAAATTCTTATTGGTTCAAATTTTGCTAACTTGATTTCTATCAATTTTGCTTATATAAAAATTACTTTCAATTTCTTATAAGTTGGTCACCCAACTTAAATCTTCTCTATCCTTCCCCTTCGTATTTAAAAGTTTGCAAATCACTCATGTCATATTCTTTGCATATTCTCAGAATATTTTTTATTCCTTAGCATATTCCTTAAGATATTTTCTTATGTTTTAAATATTAGATTTTTAACCCTAAGGTTTTCTTAACTCGCATAATTCCCCCTTGACTTTCATAATTCACTTCCATACTTTATTTAAGTTATTTAATTACCCAATCTTAGTAACTTAATTTAATTAAATAAGTTACTAAATAAATTTCCTTAATTTATTTTACTCTCTTGGAATCATATAATTTACATAACTCATCTTTAATATATATATTATATAAAATATAACATAACATATTCAAATCACATATTTATTTTATAAATATAAAATAAATATGCTACACATAATTTCTTATGTAAATATAATTATTTACATACCCAAGATATTATAATATAATATCATTACTTCATTATCATAAATTCAATTAAGAATTTATTTACTTTCTTAAGATATTAAGATAAATATAATATCTTTTCTTTATTAAATTAATTTTATATAAGAATTTATTCTAATACTCTTGGGTAAAGTATATATAAATATTATATACTTAACCCGCCTCTTTTTGTCTCATTACGCAAATTGTTCCTAATAATTTTATTTCTCTGCGTAATATATATATATATATATATATATATATATATATATATATATATATATATATATATATATATATATATATATATATAGTCCAGATCAGGTCCGGACTCCCGGACCGGACAAAAATCCGGATTTTTTTTAAATAACTAATTTTTTTTTAATATTTTATGAAATTGAAATTTTTTCATAATACAGTGTTTTGGGTACGTATAACAAAACATAGTGGTACAGTCTGTGCAGACTGTACCACCATTTTCTGGTATAGGTATTCAGATCACGTCCAAAACATTGTATTCTGAAAAAATTTCAATTCCATAAAATATTAAAAAAAAAATTTAGTTGTTTTTAAAAAAAAAAAAAAAAGAAGGTCCGGATTTTCTCCCGTCTGGGAGGTCCGGACCTAATCCACTCTCTCTCTCTCTCTCTATATATCTCTCTCTCTATATATATATATATATATATATATATATATATATATATATATATATATATACTTACAAATATTCTTTATAATGTACATGTACTCACATCACATATAGAAAATCAATAATAGATTTATTCTCTCACCTTATAAATTGTTTATATCAATTTATTTATATATAGTAAGTATAACTTAATATATTTACCGTATAAATGGAAATTTATTCAATAAATAAGATATTATAATTAAAATAATATATTTTTTTTATTAAAGTAATTTAACTCTAGAATTTATTTGAATATCATTTATTTAAAGTATATAATAATTCTTGTATACTAATTACTTTCTTTTCCATTCTATAAATTGTTTTCAACAATTTAACTGTAATAAATATAATAATATACTTACTACACTAAAACATACATACCTTACGTTCAATAATGTAATACATGATTTCTTCAATAAAAGGGTGGTTATACATTAAGTATATATTTAATACCACAAATTCACCACATTAAAATAATTTAATATTTTAGATTATTTTATTTCTACCCATCTCATTTCCTTTAATAAATTGCCCCTACAATTTATTTACATATAATAAATATATAATACCAATATATTTATTAAGCATAAACATCACATATTGCATAGTTCATACCCACTTATGCAATATAATATCATACAACATATTATCTAATAAGAATTTTATTTATTTAATTCTTATTTTAATATTAACCAAAAATTTGGGTTATCACATTCTTTCCCCCCTTATAATGATTTCGTCCCTGGAATCATAATATTGAATCCTTCTTAATCGGTTTAGATCTTATTCTTTCTCGTAACCTTATCGTTGAATCATTTCAACGTACCATTTTCTTAGACTTTTCAAAATTTAAAATAAATCATTTATTTTCACTCTAGGTTTTAAACTTTAACCTTTAATTTAATCATTCATGATCTTCTAAATTTTCGGGTTGTCACATTCACCCCTTCTTCTAAAAATTTCATCCCCAAATTTACAGTTTACTAATCTTTGCTTCTCCTATTCGTCGAAAATAGGTTTTCAATTTAACCTTTACATTTTCCACCTCTGAGGATTTCCCTTCTGTCATCTACCCTTTTTAGGAAGTTAAAAACTTTTCATATTATGTTGAGGGGTCATATAGACCATGAACTCTCAGGTTTAACTGTATTCACCGCAACCAATTCTGTAAACATGTTGTACTAGGTGATCAGCCTAGTACAGATACGAGTACGTTAGGTGATCAGCCTATCGTACCCTATGTCGTGCACAACGTATCAATCTTTGTTTAGCGACTATTTGCGCTACTAGATTGGATTATTCTATCCAATCGGGGTTGTTCACCTCAGACTTGGCATAAAATTCCGTACCAAAACAATTTGGTTCGGGTTAAATTCTCAAAGAAATACTTGAATTTTCATAAACATTTGTCTAGCTGAATTTATGATGCCCCAAAATCCGGTCTACCTTCACACCCGAATTTTGTACGTCACGGTCCCACTTCTTACCAAACATACGTCATTATATAGTTAAATATAATAACATATATTCTCAAATCTCAGGTTCTGAAAACCTTATAACCTCTTTCATTACAAATAATGATAATTACATTATTGTTTACATCGTACAAGAGTGACTTTTATCTGCCACCAAAGATACATATCAGTTCATTAAACTAGTCTATAGTTTAATTAAACTATTCTACATTATAAGTCTTCGCTTGATTTTCATGTACATTCACATACTGAATGGCACTTCGTCTGGATACCGATCAGCTTGATCTTTACGGGATCCTTAAGTTCTTTCTAACATCGTTCGTAGAAAATGTTTTTCATTTAAAGCAAGTGTAAGCATTCAATTGCCCCAACAAGTCATAACAGTTGAACAAACAACTTCAAGAATTTAATCATTCTTTTAAGACTTCAATAACCGAACAAAGCTTATGAAGCAGCTTGAACAATAGGAATAATCTCAATTTCTATCACTTTAAAACATTCATCACATACTCTTTACACTACTTTCATTATTCTACCTTTTTCCATACATATCCTGTCTGGCTAGAATCATTAGCATAAACTTAACAATAACGATTCATGTATAAATAGAATATACTCATATTGAATCAGTTCAACCATAGAACAATTCATCTCATAGAAACACCAAAGTGTTCAAATTGTGGCACAAGGCCTCATACGTTCTACCACTTTGTACAAATATCGCACATTCGCACATAGACATAACTTCTCAAGTTCAACATCTGAGAAGTTTAAGAAACTAGCATTCATTTAAAATATGAATGAAGTTAGGAAACTTTCCTTACGCACAGCTACAGCTTGTAGTTTACGCTGAACTGCTTATTCCAAATCCCTATATAACACATAAGGAAATAACACGTACACCAATTAGTTATATACTTGACTTACGTATTGATTTACTTAGCTTTACTTCTTAAGGTTCACGCGCTTGTAATTTAAGCTTACGCGACTAACTTTCATTACCACCGGTTTACGGCTTCATGACATACGTAGATGTCTTACTTATACGTTCATCATCTTTGATGATTTACATTCTTATCTTCTTCTTATAACCTTACTAGGACTCAGCACACATCGTGTCTCTGCTAGTAGTCCATATGGTCTTAGAGTGGTTTCCACAAATAACCAACAAATAAGTTCCCGTCTCATCTACACTGCCCATAACAGTGAGTTAGATCGATTGCCAGTTTCATATATACCTTTGCTCTCTGAAGGAATTTTTAGCCCAGCTCCAATATGTCAACCATCAAAGGTTACGATTGTACCACAACCTAACTTATCTTAACTTATCCGAACCATTAACTATTATAACGTTCGTTAAGTCAATTTCTTATTCCTTATGAATTTTTAGCAACTAGCTGCCATACCTCAGGATTCATTCTTTATCGTATAAGTCATACAGTCATTTGTATACTCAGAATGATCATTCCCTATTAATTCTACGCATTTATAGCGTTAAGAAATTTACATTACCTTATTCTTATCTTACAACGTCCGGTTCACTCGTCTCGGAACGTCATCCAAGTTATAAACATTAACTCGGCTTCTTTACGTTATACATACTTGTCTTTAATTCAACTTCTTCACCCTTCATTACCTTACGGTCAAACCATACACATGGTGTAGGTTTTACCCGTTTAATATTCACGTACACTCCACCCTCACGTCAATTAAAGTGTTTAACGCTTACCTTTCATTCTAACATTCTCTATCCGACTCATACTCAAACTTTCATTATTCTTATTACCGTTCGCTACGGCTTTTTATGATAATTCATATCTTACTTACTACTTTCGTCAACGTCCAAGTCATACAACCATTGTACACTTAGAATGTTCGTCCCACGCGAATACGATTCACGAGAATCATTTACGTATTCCACGTTTACCTTGTTCGTCTCTAAATCTCTCATTCAACCTTTACTCAAGGTTTTAGTCACTTTCTATTGTTATCCATCCCATGAACCCCATGTTCATTATTCTTTCTTAATGTCAAAGCCATACTGTTCGTTGTATGCTAAGACCGATCGTTCATCGCAACAACGTTGTGTTTACAATGTCAATACGCTTTACACTTAACTCTCATTACCACAATATAACATCGAAATGTTATTCCTTACCTTCGTCACTCAACGTCTAAGGAATCACAATCATAGCAATCCCTCACATTCGTTCACTGCGACTATGGTCCATGAACATCGGTTACGTAACCCGCATTTACATTCTTCGTCTTTTAATCACGTTAAATCTTTCTGTTCAACCTTTACTAAAGGTTTAAATCACTTGTTTAAGTGTTATTTTAGGTGAACTACATGTTCATATTTCTTCCTTGCACATCCCCTAGTAATTGAGCAATAAAAAATCTCATTACTGGCTTTTTCCCTACACCGGCGCTGCAGCGCCACTCTCTTCTTTCTCTCTCGCGCTACGGCGCGACCCTACGTCATCTTCTTCTTCAGTCTGGCGCAGCGGCGCCGAGTCCTTCACTAACTCTCGCGTTATGGCACCAATTAACAGTGCATGATGCCCCGAGCACGAACTGCGGCATCACCTCCCAAGGCTTAGCTAGCGCTGTGGCGCCGAGCAAGAATCCTAGAAAAATTTTCTAAGTCTTTTACAAGCTTGAATCGCTTACTTCGAAATTTCGTAACTTATTCGTTATAACTCGGAACAAGGTCATTCCAAAGCCATTCTCTTCCTTATCTTACGTACTTCAATAACCCTTGAATAGAACTTTGTTTTGAATTTGTTAACGTGCCATTCGATTGTCTTAATCTTCACCCTTCGTTCCTTTTTACGCTTTTAGCGTTCTTCACTCGTTCGTCCGTAATTCGGTCATCCGAACTCGGAACTCAGAACTCATTTGTACTTAAGTCCATGACTCACATTTTCTACATTCTCTTACATTCTTATGAAACCCTACACATTCAGGTTCATTTACTAACTTTCTAATTCTCGTTCGTCTTTTACGAAAATTTCACCATAACTTTGTTATAGCTAAGTTTTAATCCGTTCCTCATGAACGTTTCTACCGTTCCTAACCAACATTTGCGATGGTTTTAAACTTGTCCATCAACAACATTTATCCTACGATGGTTTTAAATTTGTCCATCAACAACGTTCTTCGTGTTCTTTGTGTGTTCTTCGTGTTCTTCGTTCGTTCTTCGTTTTAATCAATATTTTGGATTACGATTTCACTTTTTATTGGAATTTGATGTTATAGAACATCATTCCTTACTTATTTCACCTATTCATTCATATAATCCACTCGAATCGTTCTAATTCATTACGAATCTTATACTTCCTTAAGAAATTTATTTATTAAACTTCAAATTTCTTATTTCTTCTTTTCTCATGATTTCAACCATATGAAATCATCCCTAACCTGATCTACTTCTTATCTTTATTAAGCTATGTTTTTGAACATATATAAAAGCTTTAAAAAAATTTATTAGAAGCTAGGTTTCGGAATACCTTTCTTCTTTAATCTTTCTTCATTGGACAAAGCGTGCACTGTAACGCCCCGAAATTCGGTCCATCTTCACACCCAAATTCCATGCATCACCATTACTTCATTCATCCAACATACATCATTATATAATGAAATATATCAACATACACTCTCAAATCCCAGGTTTTGAAAACCTTATAACCTCTTTCATTACAAACAATGATAATACATTATTCACTTCATCTTACAAGAGTGACTTTTATCTGCCACTAAGGATACATAACAGTTCATTAAGCTAGTCTATAATTCAATTTCATCTTTCTATATTACAAGTCTTCATTTGATCTTCTTGCTCATTCACATTCTGAATGACACTTCATCTGGATACCGTCAGCTTGATCTTTACGGGGTCTTTAAGTTCTTTTAACATCATTCACTGAAAATATTTTTCATTTAAAGCAAGTGTGAGCATTCAATTGCCCAACAAGTCATAATAGTTGAACAAATAACTTCAGAATTCAAACATTTCTTTAGAACTTCTATAACCGAACAAAGGTTATGAAGCAGCTTGAATAATAGGAATAGTCTCGATTCCTATCATCTTAAAACATCAGTCACTTTCATTTTGGAATACTTTCATTCCTCTACCTTTTTCATACACATCCTGTCTGGCTAGAATCATTAGCACAGACTTAACAATAATGGTTCATGTATAAACAGAGCATACTTGTATTGAACAGTCAATCATAGAACAATTCATATCATAGAAACACCGAAGTGTTCAAATTGTTGTACAAGGCCTCATATATACTACCACCTTGTACATACATCGCATATATGCACATAACAAGACTTCTCAAGTTCAACATCTGAGAAGTTTAAGAAACTAGCATTCATATAATATGAATGACGTTAAGAAACTTGCCTTACGCCTAGCTACAGCTTACACTGAACTGCTCAATCCAATTCCTATATAACAAATAAGGAGAAAACATAAACACCAATTAGTCATATATTTGATTTACGCATTGGTTTAAACTTCACTTTACTTCTTAGGGTTTGCGTTCTTGAAATTTAAACTTACGCGTCTAACCTCCTTTACCAATTTACAACTTTATGACATACGGAGATGTCTTACTCAGAACGTTCATCATCTTTGATGATTTATATTCTTATATGAATTATATTCGGCTTTCATTAATCTTATTACTGTTCATTATGGCTTTCTTGATAATTCATATCTTATTTAATACTTTCGTTATCCATTACATGAACCCCATGTTCATTACTCGTTCTTAGTGTCGAAGCCATACCGATCATTGTATGCTAAGGCCGATCGTTCATCGCAACAATGTTGCGTTCACAGCGTCTATACGCTTTACACTTATATCTCATTATCATGACATAACATCGAAATGTTATTCATTACCCTCGTCGCTCAACGTCTAAGGAATCACAATTATAGCAATCTCTCACGTTCGTTCATCGTGACTACGGTCCCCGTACATTGGTTACGTAACCCACATTTATATCATTCGTCTTTTAAGTACGCTTAATCTTTTCGTTCAATCTTTACTACAGGTTTAATTCACTTGATTAAGTGTTACATTATTTGAACGTTATGTTCTTTATCTTCCCTTACATTCCCCCCAAGAGTTGAGCAATTAAAAGCTCTTATCTAGCTTTTCCTTCACACTGGCGCTGCGGTGCCACCCTCTCCTATAACTCTCGCGCCTCGGCGCGAGTTAGCATTACCTGGCTCTCCGGTCTGGCGCTGCAGCGCCACATTACAAGGCATGACTGGCGCCGCGGCGCCAAGCCCTAACCTTAGAAAATTTCTTTAAGTCTTTAATTGTTCTGAGACGCTTACTTCACGATCTCATAACTTATTCGTTATAACTCAGAACGAGGTCGTTCCAAAGCCATTCTCTTCCTTATCTTACGTACTTCAATATGCCTCAGATAGAACTTCATTCTGAATCTGTTAACGTGCCATTCAATTGGCTTGATCTTCACCCTTCGTTCATTTTTTACGCTTTTCATGTTCCTCGCTCGCTCCTCCGTAATTCGGTCATCCGAACTCAGAACTCGTTCGTTCTTAAGTCCACAACACACGTTTTCTATGTTCCCTTACTTCCTTATGAAACCCTACATGTTCGGGTTCATTTACTAACTTTCTAATTCTCGTTCATCTTTTACGAAAATTTCGCCATAATTTCGTTATAGCTACGTTTTAATCTGTTCATCATGAACGTTTCTACCGTTCCTAACCAAGCAATAAGCATCTAACTTATACGCGATGGTTTTAAACTTGTCCATCAACAACAATTAAACTACAATGGTTTTAAATTTGTCCATCAACAACGTTCTTCGTGTTCTTCGCGTGTTCTTTATTCGTTCTTCATTTTAATCGATATTTTGGATTACGATTTCACTTTTTATTGAAATTTGATGTTATAGAACACCATTCCTTACTTATTTCACTTACTCGTTCATATAATCCACTCGAAATCCTTACGAATGTTATACTTCTTTAAGAAATTTACAAACTAAACTTCAAATTCTTATTTCTTCTTTTCTGAATGATTTCAACCATACGAAATCATTCCTAACATTATCTTCTCCCTATTCTCATTAAGCTATGTTTTAAGCATAGAGACTTAAAGCAAATTAACCTAGGAGTTAGGTTTTAATACCTTTCCTCTTTATTTTTCTTCCGCTATACAAAGTTGACGATTTGCAAGCTTTTCTATTTCATATTCACTTTCGATCCGATCATTCATGCTCATGCTCTTCCTTCTCCCTCTTCCTCCGAGCTCTCTCTCTCTCTCTCTCTCTCTCTAAGATGTAGGATTTCAAAAATCCTATCAAATGAACATATGGCCTCCTATTTATAGAAAATCAAGGCTAAGGGCAATTTAGTCATTTTGCCCCCACCTCCTTACTATTCACACCTCCTCCATCCCTTAGCCACCAAGTTTACTTGGCCACCACCCTTACTTGGTGGCCAAGTAGCCGCCCCACATGCCCATGGGTCACCCCGTGGGTTGCCTCATAGATTATTACCCATCCGTTTACCCATCGGTTCGATCCGCAGTTTATCTTCTTGGTTTGGGCCTTAACCCTAATTCTTATTGGGCCTAACTTGGGAATTTCTCATAGCATTGGGCTTGACATAATCCAAGTCCAATTGGATTCTACAAAGTCTATGAACTCAAAGTTCATTAAAACTCATCGTATTCTACGCATTCCATTCTTGTATTCTCGTATTCTCTTCGTATATCGTTCGTACGATATTCGTATTATACGTCGTACTAATCTTCGTACTATACTCGTATAATAACTAGTATTATACTCGTATTTCTCACGCATAATAACTCTAATTATTATACGAAATCATTTCTCGGAACTCACTTTTCCTAACCCTTAGGTTTTACGTCCGCAAGCGAAAACTTCATTTTTTGCCATAACTAAAATATTATTGAATATTCCTTCTCGTCTCAGAATTATACGTAATCATTAACTTCTTAGAATTTCAAAATTAATCTCCGAGCAGAAATGGATCAATAGTGCCTATTTTGTCTTTTTCCCCGAAAAATATTTTGTTCCCAGAAAATTTCATTTTCGTCTTGAAAATTATTATTCGTTCAATCTAGCTCGTAGCCAGAATCCTCCCGACTTATGATCATCCTAGGTTATAGAATGATTAATAAACACATATCATATAATAGTATTAATAAAAATTAGTTTTATTAATAACTAATTCTTTAAACCTAAATTCTGGACAACTCGAATTTCCGGGTCGTCACACTCTTCCCTCCTTATAAAAATTCCGTCCTCGGAATTTCTTAAAACCACATCCTTACCTGGGTCATCACATTCACCCCTTCTTCACAGAATTTCATTCTCGAAATTTTAGCCTACCCCTCTCCACAACTTCCCTTCAATGGAGTTCTTATCTTTCCCACATTCCTAACCCCCATAACCTATCAAGAATCATGAAGTAGAAGGAATAACGAGGAATAAAAAAATTCCTTTAAAACGTTTCATACTTTTGCTGAGGGGTCAAATCGACCATGAACTCTTACTAGGTTAAACATCATTTCGCCGTAACCTTTCTTCCACGGTCAGTTTACAATCACAAAGAAAGTAAACTACTTCTTCCATGCTCTCCTCAGACTTGATCATTAGATTGCGCACCAAAACAATTTTGTTTAGCACAAGTTCTCAAAGAAAGCTCGATTTTCTTATAACATGACATACCATTTGTCTTCGCCAAAACAATTAGCTTAGACCATCCCAATAAATTGGACATCACTTAAAACATTCGTCTAGTCAACTCACTTGACATCGACTACTTCTTTAAATTCTTTTTGCAATACATCAAAACGTTTTATGACATCATGATACCGTACTTTTTATAGTACGTTGAGGACTTCGTCAGTTTGTGACTTCATCATTATACATCATACCATGGCGGGTTGTTGATCCTAAGATCACATCCAACACCAAGTTCAATTGCATTAATAACTCCATCCTTTTACCATCCTTGCATCAAATGCACTGATGATATAAAATTCATTTTGATATTTTAAATCAATTTCTGTCTAGCCGATGCAATTAGCATAGACATACCAAGAATAGCTCTTTTAAAAATATGTTGGTTCCAAAAATTGAACAAATTCTTTCCTTTAAAAAATGTACATATCAGCACGAGTTCAATAAACTTCGAAATCTAGCATAGCTAGATGACTTGGAATATCCTATTCTCCATCTTCCTTCATTGTCTTACTGCGACAATACTTAATCTTCTCTATCACCTTCATTGCTAAGTCTACTGAAAATACTTACTTTCAGCCTAAACATTCGTAGTACAACCCCATCAACTTACCACACATTATGAGTTCAAGAACTTTCCACAATAATATGAGTTTAAGAACATCCAGACAGACCATAGGCGTCCATTCGCTGAGATGTTCAAAAACATACCATACTATTATGAGTCACGAACTTACCATAAGTATGAGTTTCAAGAACTCGCACCTACCTTATCATTCCCTACCTACCAAGTATATACATGAGAAAAGATTCACCTTCTCGTCATATACATCTTGATAGCGCGACATACTATTCCAATGATTATCACTATCAGAAGCTAAGTGATTGTAGAACCAAACACAATTCCCTACCCATACAGAAAATTGGTCAACTCAGCTACTTACTGATATAGGAAGCTAAGCGGTTGTTACACCAAGGACAATTCTCCGCCCATACAAAGAATTGTTCAACCTACCAACTATATCGCATAAGAAGCTAAGTGGTTCTAAAACCACGTACAGTTTCCCCGCCCATACAAGGAATCATACAACTCAGCTACTGTGACGCCCCCAAAATAGGTCCAATCCATCCAACCCATTCTGAGTCGCCAAATATATGGTACAGAAAATAACTACAACTTTATGATTACAATTGTCGTGCAAAATACGACAACACATATACTGTGAGTTTAAATACAAATATTGTCATCTAGACAGTATTCATACTCAATTAAGTCCTCATTATACTTATTGATACACTGTTTTACAAAATAGTGAGGACTACTACAATAACTGTCTTGAACCATCATTCCACACCCCGACTAGTACTCGCTACATTCTCGCCTCCTGAGAAGAAAAGGGAACAACAAGGAAAAGGGTGAGCTCAGTTAGCCCAGTAAAGAATATTATGACTAAAATAATATACAACAAATTATCCTTAGTCTTCAACAGGGAAAAATATAATAGAATACAATAGACAACAAGTTTTAAATCAATATTCGCATCGGAAAATAATAATTCATAGAAGAGTTACGTAGAGAATGAAATCTACTATTATCTATGAATTTAAAAGTCCATCATCAATATTTTATCCCTGTAATATCAATCAATATTCATCTTTGCACTACAAGCCAAAGATATTCATCAGATGCTCATGTTCATCTCAACACCTGTTCATCTTTGCACTACAGGCCAAAGATATTCATCAGAAATCAATCATCTTTGCACTACAGGCCAAAGATATTCATTAATATCATCAATTAGGACTGAGGATGATGAAAAATATTTTAAAGAAAACGAATCCAGTGAAGCAAAAGAACAAATATTAGGGATTCGCATTACAGTTTATCCATGTCCAAAAATACCTCATAAACAATCAGAGTGGAGTAAAATTTAAGAATGATCAAAACATGGATACAATCAAAGCTAGTATCCACAATAGATATTTTGGACGAAAAGAAGAAAATTTCATTTTTCAGTGAATAGCGCCGTATTCATGAATAGTGTCGTATACGTGAATAGTAACTCCGACACTAAACTATAAAAATTTCACAAAAAATATCATCATGTTTTGTGAATAGTACTCGTGAATAGTAACTCGTGAATAGTAACTCATGAATAGTAACCTCGACATGAAAAAGTTCCAAATTTGATAAAAATTTCCAACCAATATAATGATATTGAAGAAATAATATCATTTTCGAATAAAATAACATCCCTTACCTCGTAAAGACAGTACTTCTAGTTGAAACACCGGATATAGGCTATGACTTGAACTTGTACCATATAGCAACACTCAAAGTATTAAAATACTCACAAGAATACGCTCACTAATATAGAGAGAGAAAGAGATAGAAGATTTTAGTTTCTGGTGTGATTTTCAATTCTAATATAAGCACCCTATTTATAAGAAAATGCTTAGAACACCTAAGCAGAAAATTTAATATAATATTAATATATATATATATATATATATATATATATATATATATATATAAAATTCTTACGCACACTTTTTATCAACTAAATTCAGCATTCAACACAAGTAGCCCACCTCACAAAACTTTTAAAAAATGTTTTTCTTATTTAACATAATTAAAACTTCCAAAAATCAATTATTTCGGAATTTCAGAACTTCAATAATTCATAATAAATAGCTCTTTTATCAGAAAATTCAAATCTCGAGGATATTTATAGGAAATTCAATTCTCTACAACTTTGCAGAAGAAAGTTTTTCCAAATTCCAAATAGAAATTGACCGAAATCCATAAACAGACGATTTTACAAGCTATAATCAAATTTCAGTCAATTATTAGGGTCCACTGACACACAAAACATGTGTTAATCATTTAATGCCACAAAATACTCTTCCTTCTCATATACTCATATATCCCACATTCGTTGTAAAAATATCACCATTAATATATTATTAAAATAATATATTTAAATGAATTATTTTATCAGAAAAAGATAAAATATTAATTTTCAACAATTGTCACATTTAAAATTTTTTCTCCATCTATATCCACATAAAATCAATATTTTCCTCATCATATAAATCAATAATTAATTATTCACAAATAATATTACAGAATCACAATACTGACAACCAGGCAGTTCCCAGGAAAGAGGGGGCTTTCCAATAAGGATCTCTCCTTACTGGCGCGCAATTAGATGACCAAACCTCTCCTTAGACAGAACTTTCTAGACATTGCCAATAATGTTATCTAATAATATTATTCGGATAATATGAATTATTGCTCCGATAATAGAAAATATTGTGTAGTGACAATTATTAAAATAACAGTAATATAAAATATCAACGCAACAATTATCAATAAAATAAAATACTAAACAGTAATTAATGTAACCATTATTGAGTAGTGCCTTCTTACGTAAGAATCAATAATTGGTGCAATACAGTGTGCTACTGTGCAACAACGCGTATTACTGTGTTTTAACCACCGGGTATTCCAACAGTATTAACGGTAACAACTACGTCGTTATTTATAAATAACTTATACTTGTTGTTTTCTTCATCCAATCGCTTTCCGTTATGGGGCCCACAAAAGGCTGTGCCGTCGTATGAATATTTCCCGACAACAAGAATATTCCATGACCAAACGAATATTCTCCGACAACAATGAATATTTTATGACCACTTGCTTATTTGAAATATTTGCGCATTTTACCCATAACTAATCACATTAATCAAATCAACCCTTACTATTTCAAAATAATAAATAGAGGAATTAAATTTTATTTATTAATAATTTGGGGTCTTACAACCTCCCCTTCTTATGAAATTTCGTCCTCGAAATTGACGTACGTACCTGGTGTTTCGAAAAGATGAGGATACCTCGCTTTCATTTCCGTTTCCAACTCCCAGGTCATTTCTTCAATAGCACAGTTCCTCCACAAAACTTTAACTTGTGGTATGATCTTCGTGCGTAGGACATGCTCCTTCCTATCCAAGATCTTGATAGGTACCTTTTCGTATGTTAAGTCTTCAGCTATCTCGTCCAGTTCTAACTCAATAATGTGGTTTGGGTCTTTCACATATTTACGTAGCACAGATATATGTAAAACATTATGAACACGAGACATACTTGGAGGTAATGCGAGTCTATAGGCCACATTTTCTACTCGATCGAGGATTTCAAATGGACCAATAAATCGAAGGTTTGAGCTTCCCTCACATCGCCAATTCTCGCTTTTGGAATAACAACTTCTTGCATCTTCTTCTTCATATTCATCAACTCAGGTGTGTAGCTTGAGCGATTTTAACTTTATCGATAAAAGTCGATTCTACTCGTATATCATCACATGGGTACCTAGAGTCTTCAACTATATCTCTATCATTTGAAAGTCATACAAAATGGGTCTTTGACAATATCGTACTTGTACTCGTATACGATGTTTTACTCACACGTCAGCTACCACGTTCGCTTTTTCAGGATGGTATGGTCAGAACATGTGCCGAAATGAGTCTCCTCTTGAGTTCTTCGAAGCTCTTCCCACATTCCTTGCTCCATTTGAATTTTTTTATCTCTATGAGTCAACTGAGTTAATGGAGTAGCAATTCGAGAAAATCTTTTCACAAAATCTTTGATAATAACTAGCTAAGCATAGAAAGCTACGTATTTCGATTACTAACTTAGGTTTGCTCTCAACTGTGACTCATATCCCAATC
Source organism: Panax notoginseng (assembly GCA_016801055.1). Taxonomy (NCBI): domain Eukaryota; kingdom Viridiplantae; phylum Streptophyta; class Magnoliopsida; order Apiales; family Araliaceae; genus Panax; species Panax notoginseng. Next base: position 121,591,354 of record CM029013.1, read on the forward strand.
TTAGATAGCACGTCACAATCACACCTATCAGTTTACTACCACACGAATATGGCATTCACTACGGAGAGTCTGGCTTCGGTGCATTCCATAAAGGAAGTCACCAGATAGAGGCTCGGGTACAAACTTCTACAGTTAGGTTTTTAACTCCTGAAGTTCAATAGGAGCCATTCAATATGAGATTTTAGAAGTGAGTTTTGTACCAGATTCAAAGATGATACAAAATTCAATATCACGCTCTGGACGTAGGCCAATAAATTCTTCAGGAAATACGTCAGGGATTTTACTAACAACAGAAATATCATTCAAATATGACGTATTTTTTTTGTTCAAGTCCATAACATGGGCTAAGAAAGCTTGACATCTATTTTTCAATAAACGACTGGCTTTATGGCTTGATATTAAAGAGTTTGACTTCAATGGTTTGGTTGCTTGAATTCGAATAACAGGTTGCTTAGGAATATAAAAACTAACAACCTTACGAAAGCAATCAATTTTGGCATGATGAGTAGTTAATCATTCAATCCCTAAAATCACATCAAAAGCAAGTATCTTTAAAGAAATAAGGTCAACAGGTAATGTGATGGTCCCAACTTGGATCAAACAAGATTTATAAACAGTGGATGTGATGAAAGTTTCTCCTAACGGAGTTTTCACAGATAGGTCAAAGTTTAACTTCTCCGGAATCAAGTTTAAATGTTGAGCACAAGTAGAGGAGATAAATGAATGGATAGAACCGGTATCTAATAAGGTATAAACTTCGTAAGAATTTATAATTAACTAACCCATGCTAACTTCGTTCGGGTTCCTCGCATTCTGACCAGTCACGAAAAACGCTCTTCCAGGAACCGTTGACTTTGACTTTTCTAGGACAGCCTTTTAAGTCACCATCCCCGCTGGACTGGGTTTCGCTATCGTACAATCTCGAGCGATATGACCTTCCTTTCCACGATTATAACATACCTTAAACTGTTCTGGGCAGTTTGGGCTGATATGTCCTTCTTTTCCGCACTTATAGCATATGACCGGTGGTCGTTCTCCTCCCTTAGAACCAGTTGCTACTGGTGTTGACGTCTTCACATTGTCATTGTTGAATCTCCTCTTTTTAAAATCTCCCCCCGACTCGCTTCTTCTATTCTCATGGCCATGATTACCACTAGAGTGGTTGCCGCTCTTGTCCGTATTCTTCTTTCTCCGCTGGTTGTCGTTATTTTGATGACTGCTGTCACCGGTATGGTCCTGGTTGTGGTTCCTTGGCTGACCGTACTCGTTATCTCGCTCTAATAATTGAGCCCTGTTGACAACATTTGAATAGAGATAAAATTTATGAGAAATGAGATATTGACGTATGCCGGGTTTCAAACCTCTCAAAAATATCCGCGTCATACGTTCCTCATTCTCCACCAAATGAGGTGCAAACCTAGATAACTCCGCGAACTTCATCTCGTACTGGGACATCGTCATGTTATTCTGATCCAGTCTAATAAACTCTACCTCCTTCATATGGCGAATACTTTCAGGAAAGTATTTTTCGTTGAAAAGTTTCTGAAACGTTTCCTAAGACATGCTGAGTGCGGCAGGCTGGGTCCGTTTCACAGACTCCCACCAGTAGTCTGCCTCGCCATGGAACATAAAGGTGGCGAATGGAACCTTCTGTTCCTCTGTGCATCCCAAGACATCGAATATCTTGGTAATTTGCTTGACCCACGTTTCCGCCATGATCGGATCCGGCTTTCCCTTAAATTCTGGTGGTCCCAATTCTTTGAACTGTTTGGCTGTGACAAACCGTGAATTTCTATCATTTCCTCCTGTATTTTGAACACGAGTCTCCCTCGTCTAGTTTTGCATGAATTGTAAAAAGCTTCTAGACATCTCATCATTCATCATTTGCTCATTGGTGTTATTCACAGGAGGAACATTGCCAGCCTGTTGCACGTTCTTCTCGTTGGTGAGTATAGGCATCTCCACCGTCTCATTTACTCCACTGTTAACATTCTCAGTTGACATTCTCAAATACTGCCAAAAAACAAGGGTTAATTTAACAAATTAACATAATATCCCTATATTATGACCGACCAACAAATAAGCTTAGGTAGGACACACTAGCGAAGGATTTACTCGTCTCTCCCCTCCTAGTTCTATTCCCCGATCTCCGCCAGAGATCATATCCCTAAGCTCTGATACCAACTGTGACGCCCACAAAATAGGTCCAATCCATCCAACTCATTCTGAGTCGCCAAATACATGGTACAGAAAATAACTACAACTTTGTGATTACAATTGTCGTGCAAAATACGACAACACATATAGTGTGAGTTTAAATACAAATATTGTCATCTAGACAGTATTCATACTCAATTAAGTCCTCATTATACTTATTGATACACTGTTTTACAAAATAGTGAGGACTACTAAAACAACTGTCTTGAACCATCATTCCACACCCCGACTAGTACTCGCTACATTCTCGCCTCCTGAGAAGAAAATGGAACAACAAGGAAAAGGGTGAGCTCAACTAGTCTAGTAAAGAATATTATGACTAAGATAATATAGAACAAATTATCCTTAGTCTTCAACAGGGAAAAATATAATAGAATACAATAGACAACAAGTTTTAAATCAATATTCGCAGCGAAAAATAATAATTCATAGAAGAGTTACGTAGAGAATGAAATCTACTATTATTTATGAATTTAAAAGTCCATCATCAATATTTTATCCCTGTAACATCAATCAATATTCATCTTTGCACTACAAGCCAAAGATATTCATCAGATGGTCATGTTCATCTCAACACATGTTCATCTTTGCACTACAGGCCAAAGATATTCATCAGAAATCATTAATCTTTGCACTACAGGCCAAAGATATTCATTAATATCATCAATTAGGACTGAGGATGATGAAAAATATTTTAAAGAAAACGAATTCAGTGAAGCAAAAGAACAAATATTAGGGATTCGTATTACAGTTTATCCATGTCCAAAAATACCTCATAAACAATCACAGTGGAGTAAAATTTAAGAATGATCAAAACATGGATACAATCAAAGCTAGTATCCAGAATAGATATTTTGGACGAAAAGAAGAAAATTTCATTTTTTAGTGAATAGTACCGTATTCATGAATAGTGTCGTATACGTGAATAGTGCCGTATACGTGAATAGTAACTCCGACACTAAACTATAAAAATTTCACAAAAAATATCATCATGTTTCGTGAATAGTACTCGTGAATAGTAACTCGTGAATAGTAACTCATGAATAGTAACTCGTGAATAGTAACTCATGAATAGTAACTCATGAATAGTAACCCCGATATGAAAAAGTTCCAAATTTGATAAAAATTTCCAACCAATATAATGATATTGAAGAAATAATATCATTTTCGAATAAAATAATATCCCTTACCTCGTAAAGACAGTACTTCTAGTTGAAACACCGGATATAGGCTATGACTTGAACTTGTACCGTATAGCAACACTCAAAATATTAAAATACTCACAAGAATACGCTCACTAATATAGAGAGAGAAAGAGATAGAAGATTTTAGTTTCTGGTGTGATTTTCAATTCTAACATAAGCACCCTATTTATAGAAAAAATGCTTAGAACACCAAAGCAGAAAATTTAATATAATATTAATGTATATATTAAAATTCTTATGCACACTTTTTATCAACTAAATTCAGCATTCAACACAAGTAGCCCACCTCACAAAACTTTTAAAAAACATTTTTCTTATTTAACATAATTAAAACTTCCAAAAATCAATTATTTCAGAATTTCAGAACTTCAATAATTCATAATAAATATCTCTTTTATCAAAAAATTCAAATCTCGCGAGTTTTTATAGGAAATTCAATTCTCTACAACTTTGCAGAAGAAAGGTTTTCCAAATTCCAAATAGAAATCGACCGAAATCCATAAATAGACGATTTTACAATCTATAATCAAATTTCAGTCAATTATTAGGGTCCACCGACACACAAAACATGTGTTAATCATTTAATGCCACAAAATACTCTTCCTTCTCATATACTCATATATCCCACATTCATTGTAAAAATATCACCATTAATATTTTATTAAAATAATATATTTAAATGAATTATTTTATCAGAAAAAGATAAAATATTAATTTTCAACAATTGTCACATTTAAAATTTTTTCTCCATCTATATCCACATAAAATCAATATTTTTCTCATCATATAAATCAATAATTAATTATTCACAAATAATATTACAGAATCGCAATACTGACAACCATGTAGTTCCCAAAAAAGAGGGGAATTTCCAATAAGGATCTCTCCTTACTGGTGCGCAATTAGATGACCAAACCTCTCCTTAGACAGAACTTTCTAGACATTGTCAATAATGTTATCTAATAATATTATTCAGATAATATGAATTATTACTCCGATAATAGAAAATACTGTGTAGTGACAATTATTAAAACAACAGTAATATAAAATATCAACGCAACAATTATCAATAAAATAAAATACTGAACAGTAATTAATGTAACCATTATTGAGTAGTGCCTTCTTACGTAAGAATCAATAATTGATGCAATACAGTGTGCTACTGTGCAAACAACGCGTATTACTGTGTTTTAACATCCGGGTATTCCAACAATATTAACGGTAACAACTACGCCGTTATTTATAAATAACTTATACTTATCGTTTTCTTCATCCAATCGCTTTCCGTTATGGGGCCCACAAAAGGCTGCGCCGTCGTATGAATATTTCCCGACAATAAGAATATTCCATTACCAAATGAATATTCTCCGACAACAATGAATATTTTATGACCACTTACTTATTTGAAATATTTGTGCATTTTACCCATAACTAATCACATTAATCAAATCAACCCTTACTATTTCAAAATAATAAATAGAGGAATTAAATTTTATTTATTAATAATTTGGGGTCTTACAGCTGCTGATATGAGTCCTCAATTGAAATTTTACAACTTCTAAATCTCTCTTTACTTAATACGAATTTTCTTTAATTCGTATACTATCCTTCATAACTCAATCTAAGTTCTTCTTCCTGTACTACTTCATAGTACCCTTCATTCATAGCATTAGCTATAAATCATTCATCATTTAACCGCTTATCTGCGACTACGATTCACTATGATCACGTGGTGATCTTCTTATCGTTCTCTCTACGATTATAGTCTTAGGTACTCCTACCTAAGGTTTATAACCTATCAGCTCTGATACAACTTGTAACGCCCCGAAATCTGGTCCATCTTCATAATCAGATTCCGTGCGTCACTAGTACTTCATTCATCCAACATACATCATTACATACTAAAATATATCAACATACACTCTCAAATTCCAGGTTCTGGAAACCTTATAACCTCTTTCATTACAAACAATGATAATACATTATTCACTTCATCTTACAAGAGTGACTTTTATCCGCCACCAAGGATACATAATAGTTCATTAAGCTAGTCTATAATTCACTTTCATCTTTTTATATTACAAGTCTTCATTTGATCTTCTCGCTCATTAACATTCTGAATGACACTTCATCTGGATACCGTCAGCTTGATCTTTACGGGGTCTTTAAGTTCTTTTAACATCATTCACTGAAAATGTTTTTCATTTAAAACAAGTGTGAGCATTCAATTGCCCAGCAAGTCATAATAGTTGAACAAACAACTTCAGAATTCAAGCATTTCTTTAGAACTTCTATAACCGAACAAAGGTTTTGAAGCAGCTTGAATAATAGGAATAGTCTCGATTCCTATCATCTTAAAACATCAGTCACTTTCATTTTGGAATACTTTCATTCCTCTACCTTTTTCATACACATCCTGTCTGGCTAGAATCATTAGCATAGACTTAACAATAACGATTCATGTATAAATAGAGCATACTTGTTTTGAACAGTCAATCATAGAACAATTCATATAATAAAAACACTGAAGTGTTCAAATTGTAGCACAAGGCCTCATAAATACTACCACCTTGTACATACATCGCACATATGCACGTAGACAAGACTTCTCAAGTTCAACATCTGAGAAGTTTAAGAAACTAGCATTCATATAATAAGAATGAAGTTAGGAAACTTGCCTTACGCCCAGCTACAGCTTACGTTGAACTGCTCAATCCAATTCCTATATAACACATAAGGAGAAAACATAAACACCAATTAGTCATATATTTGATTTACACATTGGTTTAAACTTCACTTTACTTCTTAGTGTTTGCGTTCTTGAAATTTAAGCTTACGCGTCTAACCTCCTTTACCAATTTATGGCTTCATGACATACGGAGATGTCTTACACAGAACGTTCATCATCTTTGATGATTTATATTCTTATCTGAATCACATTTGGCTTTCATTAATCTTATTATCGTTCATTACGGCTTTCTTGATAATTCATATCTTATTTAATACTTTCGTTATCCATTACATGAACCCCATGTTCATTACTCGTTCTTAGTGTCGAAGCCATACCGATCGTTGTATTCTAAGACCGATCATTCATCGTAACAACGTTGCGTTCACAGCGTCTATAAACTTTACCCTTATATCTCACCATCATGACATAACATCAAAATGTTATTCATTACTCTCATCGCTCAACGTCTAAGGAATCACAACCATAGCAATCCCTCACGTTCGTTCATCGTGACTACGGACCCCGTACATCGGTTACATAACCCGCGTTTATATCCTTCGTCTTTTAATTACGCTTAATCTTTCCGTTCAATCTTTACTACAAGTTTAATTCACTTGATTAAGTGTTACATTATTTGAACGTTATGTTCTTTATATTCCCTTACGTTCCCCCCAAGAGTTGAGCAATTAAAAGCTCTTCTCTAGCTTTTCCTTCACACTGGCGCTACGGCGCCATCCTCACCTTTAACTCTCGCGCCATGGCACGAGTTAGCAGTACTTGGCTCTCCGGTCTGGCGCTGCAGCGCCACATTATAAGGCATGACTGGAGCCGCGGCGCCAAGCTCTAACCTTAGAAAATTTCTCTAAGTCTTTAATTGTTCTGAGACGCTTACTTCCCGTTCTCATAACTTATTCGTTATAACTCGGAACGAGGTCGTTCCAAAGCAATTCTCTTCCTTATCTTACATACTTCAATACCCCTTAGATAGAACTTCATTCTAAATCCATTAACATGCCATTCGATTGACTTGATCTTCACCCTTCGTTCATTTTTTTACGCTTTTAATGTTCTTTACTCGCTCGTCCGTAATTCGGTCATCCGAACTCGGAACTCGTTCGTTCTTGAGTCCACGACTCATGTTTTATATATTCCCTTACTTCCTTATGAAACCCTACATGTTCAGGTTCATTTACTAACTTTCTAACTCTCGTTCATCTTTTACGAAAATTTCGCCATAACTTCGTTATAGCTACGTTTTAATCCGTTCATCATGAACGTTTCTACTGTTCCTAACCAAGCAATAAGCATCTAACTTATACGCGATGGTTTTAAACTTATCTATCAACAACAATTATACTACGATGGTTTTAAAATTGTCCATCAACAACGTTCTTCGTGTTCTTCGCGTGTTCTTTGTGTTCTTCATTCGTTCTTCATTTTAATCGATATTTTGGATTACGATTTCACTTTTTATTGGAATTTGATGTTATAGAACACCATTCCTTACTTATTTCACTTACTCGTTCATATAATCCACTCGGATCGCTCAAAATCCTTACGAATCTTATACTTCCTTAAGAAATTTACAAACTAAACTTCAAATTCTTATTTATTCTTTTCTGAATGATTTCAACCATACGAAATCATTCCTAATATTATCTTCTCCCTATTCTCATTAAGCTATGTTTTAAGCATAGAAACTTAAAGAAAATTAACCTAGGAGTTAGGTTTTAATACCTTTCCTCTTTATTTTTCTTTCGCTATACAAAGTTGACGATTTGCAAGCTTTTCGATTTCATGATCACTTTCGATCTGATCATTCATGCTCATGCTCTTCCTTCTCCCTCTTCCTCCGAACTCTCTCTCTCTCTCTCTCTCTCTCTCTAAGATATAGGATTTTAAAAATCTTATCAAATGAACATATGGCCTCCTATTTATAGAAAATCAAGGCTAAGGGCAATTTAGTCATTTTGCCCCCACCTCCTTACTATTCACACCTCCTCCATCCCTTAGCCACCAAGTTTACTTGGCCACCACCCTTACTTGGTGGCCAAGTAGCCGCCCCACATGCCCATGGGTCACCCCATGGGTTGCCCCATAGATTATTACCCATCCGTTTACCCATCGGCTCGATCCGCGATTTATCTTCTTGGTTTGGGCCTTAACCCTAATTTTTATTGGGCCTAACTTGGGCTTAATTTCTCATAGCATTGGGCTTGACATAATCCAAGTCCAATTGGATTCTACAAAGTCCATGAACTCAAAGTTCATTAAAACTCATCGTATTCTACGCATTCCATTCTCGTATTCTCGTATTCTCTTCGTATATTGTTCGTACGATATTCGTATTATACGTCGTACTAATCTTCGTACTATACTCATATAATAACTAGTATTATACTCGTATTTCTCACGCATAATAACCCTAATTATTATACGAAATCATTTCTCGGAACTCACTTTTCCTAACCCTTAGGTTTTACGTCCGCAGCCGAAAACTTCATTTTTTGTCATAACTGAAATATTATTGAATATTCCATCTCGTCTCAGAATTATACGTAATCATTAACTTCTCAGAATTTCAAAATTAATCTCCGAGCAGAAATGGATGAGTAGTGCCTATTTTGTCTTTTTCCCCGAAAAATATTTTGTTCCCAAAAAATTTCATTTTCTTCTTGAAAATTCCTATTCGTTCAATCTAGCTCGTAGCCAGAATCCTCCAGACTTATAATCATCCTAGGTTATAGAATGATTAATAAACACATATCACATAATAGTATTAATAAAAATTAGTTTTATTAATAACTAATTCTTTAAACCTAAATTCTGGACAACCCAAATTTTCGGGTTGTCACATGCACTCGGGCAAGCGTTTCCTCTTCCTTTTCCTCTTCGTTCTCATCCAAAATCTCTCTCTCTCACTTTCTCTTTCTCTCTCTCTCTCTCTCTCAAATGTTGTAGGATTTTCAAAATCCTAAACAAATGAATTAAGCTTCCTACTTATAGAAAACTAAGGCTAGGGGTATTTTAGTCATTTTGCCTCCCGAACCTCCTTACTATTCACACCTCCATACTATTCCCACCTCCTCAATACACCTCCTTACTATTCATGAGTCTTCTCCCGAAAGCTTTGTTCTTCCGTCTTTCGGGTTTTCGTCCGATAGTTCGAAAACTATGATTCTCGGAATCCAAATATTTTTTGATATTTCGTCTTTCCTTTACCGATTAACTTTTACGTATTCTTCGAATTTTTGAAAAACTGAAAAAAAACTTTTTGGTGTTAAGCATTTTCCTTCACGTTTTCCCCTAACATAGCTAAACGAATGAAAAGTACATAGCAGTACTTTTCGTCATTTTAATTTCGTCTGATTTCTACACGTTTTTTGAGAAAAACTTTTCTCGGATTACTTAACTTTTCACGATATATTATTATCAAATCTTTCGACGAAATGTCATTTCGACATACCGAACTCTCGAAAAGACTTAGGTTATTCAAACCCTAACCCTTAAGTTTCGTCAGGTGAATAGTGCTTATTTTGTCTTTTTTCCCAAAAATATTTTGTTCTCGAAATTTTTTTATTTTTATCTTGAAAATTCTTACTCGTTCAGTCCAGCTCGTAGCCAGAATCCTCCCGATTAATAATCATCCTAGCTTCTAGAACGATTAATAAACTCATAGCACAGAATAGTATTAATAAAAATTCATTTTATTAATAACTAGTTCTTTAAATCTTAAATTCTGGACAATTCGATTTTTCGGGTTGTCACATTATTCCCACTTTATAAAAATTTCGTCCTCGAAATTTCTAAAACCACACCCATTCCCGGGTCATCACATTCACCCCTTCTTCACAGAATTTCGTCCTCAAAATTTTTGTTTACCATTCTTCTCAACTTCTCTTCAAAGAAGTTCTTATCTTTCATACATTCCCTATCCTTCATAACTTATCAAGAACTCTTACTAGGTTTAACAGTATTTCACCGTAAACCCTTCTTCCATGGTAAGTTTATAATCACAAAGAAGGTAAACTACCTCTTTCATACGTATGGGATCAACCCATCGTATAACCACATTTCGGGGTATGTTCACCTCAGACTTAATAATTAGATTCTGCACCAAAACAATTTAGTTTGGCACAAGTTCTTCAAAGAAAGCTCGATTTTCTTTTAAACATGACATACCATTTGTCTTAGCCAAATCAATTACCTTAGACCATACCAATAAATTGGACATCAACTTGAAACATTTGTCTAGTCAAATCAGTTAACATCGAATACTTCTTTAAATTCTTTTACAATACATCAAAACGTTTCATGACGTCATGATGCCGTACTTTTCACAGTACGTTGAGGACTTCATCAGTTTATGACTTCATCATTATACACCATATCATAGCGGGTTGTTGATCATAAGATCAAATCTAACACTAGGTTCAATTGGATTAATAACTCCATCCTTTTACCATCGTTGCATAAAATGCACAGATGATATAAAATTCATTTTGATATTTTAAATCAACTTCTGTCTAGCCGAAACAATTAGCATAAACATACCAAGAATAGCTCTTTTAAAATCCATTGGTTCCAAAAGTTGAACCAATTCTTTCCTTTTTTTTAAACGCACACATCGTGTCTCTGCTAGTAGTCTATATGGTACTCTGAGTGGTTTCCCACAAACAACCAATAAACAAGTTTTCGTCTCATCTACACTGCCCATAACAGTGAGTTAGATCGGTTGCCAGTTTCGTATATACCTTTGCTTTCTGAAGGAATTGTTTAGCCCAGCTCCCATATGTCAACCATCAAAGGTTACGAGTGTACCACAACCTAAAGTATCTTAACTTATCCGAACCATTAACTATAATGTTCCTTAAGTCAATTTCTTATTCCTTATGGATTTCTAGCAACTAATTGCCATACCTCAGGATTCATTCTTTATTGTTTAAGTCATACAGTTTTTTGTATACTCAGAACGATCATTCCATATTAATTCTACGCATTTATAGCGTTAAGCAATTTACATTACCTTATTCTTATCTTACAATGTCCGGTTCACTCGTCTCGGAACGTCATCCAAGTTATAAACATTAACTCGGCTTCTTTACGTTATACGTACTTGTCTTTATTTCAACTTCTTCACCCTTCATTACATTACGGTCAAACCATACACGGGGTGTAGGTTTTACCTGTTTAATATTTGTGTACACTCCACCCTCACGTCAATTAAAGTGTTTAACGCTTACCTTTCATTCTAACATTCTTTATCCGACTCATACTCGGACTTTCATTATTCTTATTACCATTCTCTACGGCTTTTTACGATAATTCATATCTTACTTACTACTTTCGTCAACGTCCAAGTTATACAACTATTGTACACTTAGAACGTTCGTCCCACATGAATACGATTCACGAGAATCATTTACGTATTCCACGTTTACGTTGTTCGTCTCTAAATATCTCATTCAACCTTTACTCAAGGTTTTAGTCACTTTCCATTGTTATCCATCCCATGAACCCCATTTTCATTATTTTTTTCTTAATGTCGAAGCCATACTATTCGTTGTATGCTAAGAACGATCGTTCATCGCAACAACATTGGGTTCACGGCGTCTATACGTTTTACACTTATCTCTCATTACCACAACATAACATCGAAATGTTATTCCTTACCTTCGTCACTCAACGTCTAAGGAATCACAATCAAAGCAATCCCTCACGTTCGTTCACTGAGACTACTGTCCACGGACATCAATTACGTAACCCGAATTTATATTCTCCGTCTTTTAATCCCGTTAAATCTTTCCAATCAACCTTTACTATAGGTTTAAATAACTTGTTGAAGTGTTATTTTAGGTGAACTACATGTTCATACTTCTTCGTTGCACATCCCCAAGTAATTGAACAATAAAAATCTCATTACTGGCCTTTTCCCTACACCGGCGCTGCGGCGCCACTCTCTTCTTTCTCTCTAGCGCTGCAGCGCGACCCTACGTCATCTTCTTCTTCAGTCTGGCGATGCGGCGCCAAGTCCTTCACTAACTCTCGCACTGCGGCACCAATTAACAGTGCATGATGCCCCGAGCTCGCGCTGCGGCGTCGCCTCCCAAGGCTCAGCTGGCGCTGCGGCGCCGAGCAAGAACCCTAGAAAAATTTTCTAAGTCTTTTACAAGCATGAATCGCTTACTTCGAAATTTCATAACTTATTCGTTATAACTCGGAATAAGGTCATTCCAAAGCCATTCTCTTCCTTATCTTATGTACTTCAATATCCCTTGGATAGAACTTTGTTCTAAATCTGTTAACGTGCCATTCGATTGTCTTGATCTTTACCCTTTGTTCCTTTTTACGCTTTTAACGTTCTTCGCTCGTTCGTCCGTAATTTGGTCATCCGAACTCGAAACTCGTTCGTTCTTGAGTCCACGACTCATGTTTTCTATGTTCTCTTACATTCTTATAAAACCCTACACGTTCGGGTTCATTTAATACTTTCTAATGCTTGTTTGTCTTTTACAAAAATTTTGCCATAACTTCGTTATAGCTAAGTTTTAATCAGTTCCTCATGAACGTTTCTACCGTTCCTAACCAAGCAATAAGCAACTAACTTATACGCAATGGTTTTAAACTTGTCCATCAACAACATTTATCCTACGATAGTTTTAAATTTGTCCATCAATAACGTTCTTCGTGTTCTTCGTGTTCTTCGTTCGTTCATCATTTTAATCGATATTTTGGATTATGATTTCACTCTTTATTGAAATTTGATGTTACAGAATATCATTCCTTACTTATTTCACCTATTCATTAGTATAATCCACTCGGATCATTCTAATTCATTACGAATCTTATACTTTCTTAAGAAATTTATTTACTAAACTTCAAATTTCTTATTTCTTCTTTTCTCAGGATTTCAACCATATGAAATCATCTCTAACCTTATCTGCTTCTTATCTTTATTAAGCTATGTTTTGAACATAAAAACTTAAAGAAAATTTATTAGAAGCTAAGTTTCGGATTACCTTTCTTCTTTAATCTTCCTTCGTTGGACAAAGCGTGCACTCGGGCAAGCGTTTCCTCTTCATTCTCATCCGAAATCTCTCTCTCTATCTCTCTCTCTCAAATGTTGTAGGATTTTCAAAATCCTAAACAAATGAATTAAGCTTCCTATTTATAGAAAACCAGGGCTAGGGGTATTTTAGTCATTTTACCTCCCCGGACCTCCTTACTATTCACACCTCCATACTATTCACACCTCCTCAATACACCTCCTTACTATTCATGAGGCTTCTCCCGAAAGCTTTGTGCTTCTGTCTTTCGGGTTTTCGTCCGATAGTTCGAAAACTGTGATTCTCGGAATCCAAATATTTTTTGATATTTCGTCTTTCCTTTACCGATTAACTTTTACGTATTCTTCGAATTTTTGAAAAATTAAAAAAAAACTTTTTGGTGTTAAGCATCTTCCTTCACGTTTTCCCCTAACGTAGCTAAACGAATGAAAAGTACATAGCAGTACTTTTCGTCATTTTTATTTCGTCCGATTTCTGCACATTTTTTGAGAAAAATTTTATCGGCTTACTTAACTTTTCACGATATATTATCGTCAAATCTTTTGACGGAATGTCATTTCAACATACCGAACTCTCGAAAAGGCTTAGGTTATTCAAACCCTAACCGTTAAATTTCGTCGGGTGAATAGTGCATATTTCATCTTTTTTCCCAGAAATATTTTGTTCCGGAAAATTTTTATTTTCGTCTTGAAAATTTTTACTCGTTCAGTCCAGCTCGTAGCCAGGATCCTCCTGATTAATAATCATCCTAGGTTCTAGAACGATTAATAAACATATAGCACAAAATATTATTAATAAAAATTTATTTTATTAATAACTAATTCTTTAAATCTTAAATTCTGGACAATTCGATTTTTCGGGTTGTCACAGAATCAAATAGCTTAGACGCATATCAATAATTCGAACATCAATCGAAATATTTGTCTAACCACTATAATTGGCATTAAATTTTGTTTAACTAGTTTAAAATTCTGTAAATCATTTTATGATTTCATGATACCGCAATGTATTTACAGTCCACTTGAGGATTTCGTCATTTGGTGATTTTATCATACTACATCATACCATAGTGGGCTGACAATCCTTAGATCACATCCAACACTAAGTAATACTGTATTGATGACTCTAACGTTTTTATCATCTTTGCACCAAGTTCCATGATACATTGATGATATATAAAATATATTTTGATCTATTTCAAATTATTTTTGTCTAGCCGAAGCAATTAGCATAGACTCTTCTTTAAATAGTTCAAAACCATTGAAAATCAATTTTAGTGTTATCATTTCGTAACAGATAACTTGATGTTAGTGGTTCACAGTCCACATACACACCTTTATTACCGTATGTTATTGATAACAAAATTCATTTTTAAAGGCACTATAGTGCGAATTTAGCTTGATGTAAAAAAATTTGAAGTATAGCATAGCTAGAAGATTTGGAGTACCTATGCTTCCACCATCAACTTCAATTTCTCTAATGATCCTTTGCTTAATAAGTCTATCTATTCCTATCATCCTCAATACTCCATTCACACTTAGTTATACCCCAGTTCATCAAACTTACCACACTTTAGAAATTCAGGAACTTGCCATAATTATATGAGTTTAAAACTTATCCTAGTCAGACCATAGGTGTCCATTCGCTGATGGGTTCAAAACATATCATATGATTATGAGTCACGAACTTACCATATGCATTAGTTTTAAGAACCGTTCCTAATCTTAATATCATCTAACATAATCATATATTCTCTACCTATCCGTTATACACATGAGAAAAGAATCACCTTCTTAACAGGTATATAGCAAATAGCGCGACACAAACATTTCAATAATTATCACTACCAGAAGCTAAGTGGTTGTTACACCAAGTACAATTCCCCGCCCATACAAAGAATCATACAATCATATCCTTTATTCATTCCCTGAATCATAAAATCATATTCTTTCCATTCATTCATTCCTTGAATCGCATCCTTTACAATTCTTCTTTATGCTAGAATCATATTTATTATATGACTTATTTAGCCTTAGTAGATATGAATATATATATACAATTCATTCTTTCAGACATATCCCCTCTTTAGAACAAATAATCTCCATCTATCGAATAGTTTAAAATTTTACACATATATGATTTACACATGAAAATACCATCAAATGATTCAACACAATCTCAATTAAATCACTAGTCTTCTTTTTATGCATTCCTAATCATGATAGATCGCATCATAGCTTTAACCTGTAAATTAAGCAAGATTGAGAACGATGGCCCAACAAGTCTAACAGTCTATCATGCATCACGTAGCACATAAGTTTCACATTCAATTCAT
Organism: Panax notoginseng; assembly: GCA_016801055.1. Classification (NCBI taxonomy): domain Eukaryota; kingdom Viridiplantae; phylum Streptophyta; class Magnoliopsida; order Apiales; family Araliaceae; genus Panax; species Panax notoginseng. Next base: position 121,606,909 of record CM029013.1, read on the forward strand.
GCATTTATATTCTTGGTGTTCAAGTATATTACAAATACATTATCACATTTATGTCCTGCTGGTAGCAACATAAATACCATAGCATACTACACATGTCATGTACCTGTCATTCATTGCACATATATATTGAGTTCCCCGACTCAATTTAATGATTAGTCATAATTTGACATTCATCATTCATAAAGTAAATAATGCAGTTCATATGTATTACATACTGATAAACATAAGTCATGCTAACAGTTATCTATAGCAATTATAAGTCCACATAAATAAACTGAGAAACTTACCTTGAGTGTTGTTTAATGTTATAACTTATCTGCTCGGTGATGATCCTACACAAATTGAGTATATATTCATACTGTAAGACCCCAACTTTTATTAATAAAGATTAATTTCTCTCGAAATATATTTTTGAATATTATGTTGTCGATATAATATAATGTTATAGTTGTGGGTAATATTTACAAATTTTGCAAAGTAAGCAAGTGGTTATATAATATTCGATTGGTCGGGGAATATTCTTTTTAACAGAGAATATTCGTACGACGACACGATCATTGGTGGACCCCACAACGGAAGTATTGTCATAGTAAGAAAATGGCAAAATTATCTTTTTATAACAATAACGGCGAAAGTGTTACCGTTAAAACTGTTGAACTACCCGGTAGTAAAAGTACAGTAATACGCGTGGTTGCATAGTAGCATACGGTATTGGTTAGTGATGCTTACGTAAGAAGTCACTCAGTTATACTCAATTATTGCTACAGTAATTGCTGCATCATATCTCTCATATTATTGATTCAATTATTGTCACAATGGCATCTGTATAATATGTTATATTATTAATGTAATAATTGAGATGACAAAGTTATTCATATTATTAAATTACAATATTTACAATGTCTAGAAGTTCTGTCAAGGAGAGGTTTGGTCATCTAATTGCGCGCTTGTAACGCCCCGAAATCCGGTCTGTTTTCACATCCGGATTCCGTACGTCACTATCCCATTTTCTTCCAAACATACATCATTATATAATAAAATATAATAACATATATTCTAAAATCCCAGGTTCTATAACCACAAAACCTCTTTCATTACAAATAATGATAATTACATTATTCTTTACATCTTACACGAGTGACTTTCATCCGCCACAAAGGATTCATAACTGTTCATTTAAACTAGTCTATAGTTTAATTCTATCATTCTATATTACAAGTCTTCACTTGCTCTTCACGCACATTCATATAATGAATGGCACTTCGTCTGAATACCGCTCAGCTTGATCTTTACGGGATCCTTAAGTTCTTTCTAACATCGTTCGCTGAAAATATTTTTATTTAAAGCAAGTGTGAGCATTCAATTGCCCAACAAGTCATAACAGTTGAACAAACAACTTCAAGAGTGTAAACATTCTTCAGAACTTCAATAACCGAACAAAGGTTATGAAGCAGCTTGAATAATAGGAATAGTCTTGATTCCTATCATTTTAAAACATTAGTCACATGCACTTTGAAATACTTTCATTCTTCTACCTTTTTCATACACATTCTGTCTTGCTAGAATCATTAGCACATACTTAATAATAACGGTTCATGAATAAACCGAGCATACTTGTATTGAACAGTTTGATCACAAAATAGTTCATCTCATAGAAACACCGAAGTGTTCACATTGTGGCACAAGGCCTCATACATACTACCACATTGTACAAATATAGCACATTCGCACATAGACAGAACTTCTCAAGTTCAACATCTGAGAAGTTTTAGAAACTAACATTCATTTAAAATATGAATGAAGTTAGGAAACTTGCCTTACGCATAGCTACAGCTTACAGTTTACGCTGAAATGCTTATTCCAAAGCCCTATATAACAAGTAAGGAAATAACAAGTACACCAATTAGTCATATACTTGACTTACGCATTGGTTTACTTAACTTTACTTCTTAAGGTTCGCGCTATTATAATTTAAGCTTACGAGACTAACTTTCATTACCAGATTATGGCTTTATGACATACTGAGATGTCTTACTCAACACGTTCATCATCTTTGATGATTCACATTCTTATCTCCTTCTTATACTTCTCTAGGACTCAGTACACATCGCTTTTCTGCTAGTAGTCCATATGGTACTCTGAGTGGTTTTCCACAAACAACCAACAAACAAGTTTCCGTCTCATCTACACTGCCCACACAGTGAGTTAGATCTGTTGCCAATTTTGTATATACCTTCGCTCTCTGAAAGAATTGTTTAGCCCAGCTCCCATATGTCAACCATCAAAGGTTACGATTGTACTACAACCTAACTTACCTTAACTTATCCGAACCATTAAACTATAATGCTCGTTAAGTCAACTTCTTATTCTTTATGGCTTTCTGGCAACTAAATGCCATACCTAAGGAATCATTCTTTATTGTCTAAGTCATACAATTTTTTGTACACTCGGAACAATCATTCATTATCAATACTATGAGACCATAGCGTTAAACATTTCATATGAACTTATTCATATCTTACAACGTCCAGTTCCCTCAACTCGGAACATTGTACAAGTTATACTTATTAACTCGGCTTCTTAACGTTATACGTTATTATCTCCAATTTAGTTTCTTCACCGTTCACGGTTAATCAACATTCTTCATTACATTACGGTTAAACCATACACAAGGTGTAGGTTCTGCCCGTTTAACACTCGCTTACATTCAACCCTTACGCTGGTTAAAGTGTTCAGCGCTTACTTTTCATTCTATCATTCTCACCTGACTTATATTCGGCTTTCAGTAATCTTATTACCGTTCGTTACGGCTCTCTTGATACCATTCGTATCTTACTTACTACCTTCATCAACGTCTATGTCATACAACCACGGTATACTTAGAACGTTCGTCCAACGCGAATACAATTCACAAGGATCGTTTACGTATTCAACGTTTTACTTGTTCGTCTTTTAATCTCTCATTCAACCTTTACTCAAGGTTTCAATTACTTTCATCATTATCCATCCCATGAACCCCATGTTCATTATTCTTTCTTAATGTCGAAGCCATACCGTTCGTTGTATGCTAAGACCGATCGTTCATTGTAACTACGTTGCGTTCACAGCGTTTATACGCTTTACGTTCATCTTACAATGCCATGACATAACATCGAAATGTTATTCATTACCTTCATCACTCAACGTCTAAGGAATCACAATCATAGCAATCCCTCACGTTCGTTCATCACGACTACGGTCCCCGGACATCAGTTCCGTAACCCGCATCTACATTCTTTGTCTTCTATTCTCGTTTAATCTTTTCGTTCAACCTTTGCTAAAGGTTTAAAATACTTGACTAAGTGTTACATTACGTGAACTATATGTTCATACTTCTTTCTTGCACGTCCCCCAGTATCTGAGAAATAAAATTCACATTTTTGGGCAGTGCCTTGCACCGGCGCTGCGGCGCCATGCCCTTCCCTTCCTCTCGTGCTGCGGCACCACTCTCCAGAAGTGTATGACCGAGCTCGCGCTGCGGTGCCCCTTTTCGCGCTGCGGCACCCCTTCACGCATTGCGGTGTCAAGACAAAAACCTAGGAAATTTTTCTAAGTGTTAAGTCAAGTTTGAGATGCTTACTTTACGATCTCATAATTTATTCGTTATAACTCGGAACGAGGTCGTTCTAAAGCCATTCTCTTCCTTATCTTACGTACTTTAATATGCCTTAGACAGAACTTCATTCTGAATCCGTTAACATGCCATTCAATTGGCTTAATCTTAACCCTTCGTTTATTTTACGCTTTTAACGTTCTTCGTTCGTTCGTCCGTAATTCGGTCATCCGAACTCGGAATTCGCTCGTTCTTGAGTCCATGGCTCACATTTTATAACGTTCGGGTTCAGTTACTAACTTTCTAATTCTCGTTCGTCTTTTACGAAATTTCGCCATAACTTCGTTATAGCTCAATTTAAATCCGTTCTTCATGAACGTTTCTAACGCTCCTAACCAAGCAAGAAGAAACTAACTTATACACGATGGTTTTAAACTTATCCATCAACAACATTTACGTTACGATGGTTTTAAATTTGTCCATCAACAACGTTCTTTGTGTTCTTCGCGTGTTCTTCGTGTTCTTCGTTCGTTCTTCAACGTTTTACTTGTTCGTCTTTTAATCTCTCATTCAACCTTTACTCAAGGTTTCAATTACTTTCATCATTATCCATCCCATGAACCCCATGTTCATTATTCTTTCTTAATGTCGAAGCCATACCGTTCGTTGTATGCTAAGACCGATCGTTCATTGTAATTACGTTGCATTCACAGCGTCTATACGCTTTACATTCATCTTACAATGCCATGATATAACATCGAAATGTTATTCATTACCTGCATCACTCAACGTCTAAGGAATCACAATCATAGCAATCCCTCACATTCGGTCATCGCGACTACGGTCCCCGGACATCAGTTCCGTAACCCGCATCTACATTCTTCGTCTTCTATTCTCGTTTAATCTTTTCGTTCAACCTTTGCTAAAGGTTTAAAATACTTGACTAAGTTTTACATTACGTGAACTATATGTTCATACTTCTTTCTTGCACATCCCCCAGTATCTTAGAAATAAAATTCTCATTTTTGGGCAGTGCCTTGCACCGGCGCTGCGGCGCCATGCCCTTCCCTTCCTCTCGCGCTGCGGCTCCACTCTCCAGAAGGGTATGGCCGAGCTCGAACTGCGGCGCCGCTTCTCGCACTGTGGCACCCCTTCTCACGCTGCGGCACCCCTTCTCGCGCTGCGGCGCCAAGACAAAAACCTAGGAAATTTTTCTAAGTGTTAAGTCAAGTTTGAGATGCTTACTTTACGATCTCATAACTTATTCGTTATAACTCAGAACGAGGTCATTCCAAAGCCATTCTCTTCCTTATCTTACGTACTTTAATGTGCCTCAGACAGAACTTCATTCTGAATCCGTTAACATGCCATTCAATTGGCTTAATCTTAACCCTTCGTTCATTTTATGCTTTTAACGTTCTTCGTTCGTTCGTCCGTAATTCGGTCATCCGAACTCGAAATTCACTCGTTCTTGAGTCCACGACTCACATTTTATACATTCTCTTACATTCTTATGAAACCCTACATGTTCGGGTTCAGTTAATAACTTTCCAATTCTCGTTCGTCTTTTACGAAATTTCGCCATAACTTCGTTATCGCTCAATTTAAATCCGTTCTTCATGAACGTTTCTAACGCTCCTAACCAAGCAAGAAGCAACTAACTTATACACAATGATTTTAAACTTGTCCATCAACAACATTTACACTACGATGGTTTTAAATTTGTCCATCAACAACGTTCTTCGTGTTCTTCGCGTGTTCTTCGTGTTCTTCGTTCGTTCTTCATTTTAATCAATATTTTGGATTACGATTTCACTTTTTCTTGGAATTTGATGTTATAGAACACCATTCCTTACTTAATTCACCTACTCGTTCATAATATTCATTCGGATCGCTCAAAATCCTCACGAATCTTATACTTGCTTAAGAAATTTATAAACTAAATTTCTTATTTCTCATTTCTTATTTTCTCATGATTTCAACCATATGAAATCATTCTCAATATCTTTTATTCCTTATTCTCATTAAATTATGTTTTAAACATATTAAACTTAAAGAAAATAGTAGAAGAAACTAGGGTTCGGATTACCGTTCTTCTTTATTTCTCTTCCGTTAGACAAAGCCGGCGATTTGCTAGCTTTTCTATTTCACGATCACTTTTGATCCGAGCGTTCATGATCATGCTCTTCCTCTTCTCTCCCAACCAAGCTCTCTCTATCTCTCTCAAGTTCTAAGATTTTCAAAATCCTAGAAAATGAAAGTTAAGCTTTCTATTTATAGAAAACCAAGGCTAAGTGCAAAATAGTCATTTCGCCCCCACCTCCTTACTATTCCAAACTTTGCAACCAAGTTTACTTGGCCACCACCCTTACTTGGTGGCTAAGTGGCCGACCCACATGCCAATGGGTTGCCCCAATGGTTTTTACCCATCCGTTTACCCATCGGTTCGATCCGCGGTTTCTTTTCTTGGTTTGTGCCTTAACCCTAATTCTTATTGGGCCTAACTTGGGTTTAACATCATAAATCATTGGGCTTGACCTAATCCAAGTCCAATTGGATTCTACAAAAGTCTATGAACACGAAGTCCATTAAGACTAATCGTATTCTACGCATTCCATTCTCGTATGCTCGTATTCTCTTCGTATATTGTTCGTACGATATTCGTATTATACGTCGTACAAATCTTCGTAATATACTCGTATAATAACTTATATCATACTCGTATTTCTCACGCATAATAACCCTAGTTATTATACGTACTCATAACATTCTCGGAACTCACTTTCCCTAACCCTTAGGTTTTGAGTCCGCAGGCGAAAACTTCGTTTTTGCCATAACTGAAATATTATTGAATATTCCATCACGTCTTAAGATTTCACGCAATCAAAAACTTCTCGGAATTTCAAAATAAATCTCCGAGCAGAAACGGGTGAATAGTGCCTATTTCGTCTTTTTCCCCGAAAAATATTTTGTTTCCGAAAAAATTTCATTTTCGTCTTGAAGATTCTTACTCGTTCAGTCTAGCTCGTAGCCAGAATCCTCCCGATTAATAATCATTCTAGGTTATAGAACGATTAATGAACACATAGCACAGAATAGTATTAATAAAAATTCATTTTATTAATAACTAATTCTTTAACTTAAATTCTTGACAATCCGATTTTTCCGGGTTGTCACATTCTTCCCTCCTTCAAAGAATTTCGTCCTCGAAATTTTAGCTTACCCTTCTCCTCAACTTCTCTTCAAAGAAGTTCTTATCTTTCCATCATTCCTAACCTCCATAACCTATCAAGAATCATGAAGCGAAAGGAATAACTAGGAATATAAAGATTCCTTGAAAACATTTCATTCTTTTGCTGAGGGGTCAAATTGACCATGAACTCTTACAAGGTTAAACAACCTCTCGCCGTAAACCTTTCTTACACGGTAAGTTTACGATCACAAAGAAGGTAAACTACCTCTTCCATACGTAGGTGATCAGCCTAACGTATAACCCCATTTCAGGGTATGTTCACCTCAGACTTAGTACCAAAAATTTGGATATTTCTTGAAACATTCGTCTAGTCAACTCGCTTGACATCGACTACTTCTTTAAATTCCTTTCAAAACGTTTCACGACGTCATGATACCGTACTCTTCACAGTACGTCGAGGACTTCGTCAATTTATGACTTCGTCATTATACATCATACCATAGCAGGTTATTGATCCTCTGATCAAATTCCATACCAGGTTTAATTGCATTAACAACTCCATCTTTTTACCATCCTTGCATCAAATGCACTGATGATATAAAATTTATTTTGATATTTTAAATCAATTTCTGTCTAGCCGAAACAATTGGCATAGACATAAAAAGCATAGCTCTTTTAAAATCCATTGGTTCCAAAAAGTTGAACCAATTCTTTTCTTTTTCAAAATGTACAATTCAGCACGATTTGAATAAACTTCGAAATCTAGCATAGCTAGAGGATTTGGAATATCCTATTCTCCATCTTCCTTCATTGTCTTTCTACGACAATACTTAAACTTCTCTAGCACCATCAATGCTAAGTCTACTGAAAATACTTCGTTTTCAGTCTAAACATTCCTATTTCTTAGTACAGTCCATCAACTTACCACACATTATGGGTTCAAGAACTTTTCACAATAATATGAGTTTAAGAACATCCGGACAGACCTTTGGCGCCCATTCGCTGAAACATTCAAAAACATACCATACTATTATGAGTCACAAACATACCATAAGTATGAGTTTCAAGACTCGCACCTACCTTAACCTTCTCTATCTATCAAGTATATAAATGAGAAAAGATTCACCTTCTCATCATATACATCTTAATAGCGCGACCAATTCCAATGATTATCACTGTAATAAACTGAGCAGTTGTTACACCTAGCACAAACCTCTGCCCATACAAAGGTTCATACAACTCAGCCATCACATGAGTCCTCAATTGAAATCTTACAACTTCTGACTTCCTCTGTACTTAATACAAATTTTCTTTAATTCGTATAGTAACCTTTACAACTCAATCTAAGTTCTTCTTCCCGTACTACTTCGTAGTACCATTCATTCATAGCATTAGCTATAAATCATTCATTGTTCAACAGCTCACCTGTTACTACGATTTACTATAATCACGTGGTGATCTTCTTATCATTCTCTCTACGATTATAGTCTTAGGTACTCTTACCTAAGATTTATAACCTATCAGCAATGATACCAACCTGTAACGCCCCGAAATCCGATCTATTTTCACATCCGAATTCCGTACGTCACTATCCCATTTTCTTCCAAATATACATCATTATATACTAAAATATAATAACATATATTCCAAAATCCCAGGTTCTATAACCACAAAACCTCTTTCATTACAAATAATGATAATTACATTATTCTTTACATCTTACACGAGTGACTTTCATCCGCAACAAAGGATTCATAACTGTTCATTTAAACTAGTCTGTAGTTTAATTCTATCATTCTATATTACAAGTCTTCACTTGCTCTTCACGCACATTCATATAATGAATGGCACTTCGTCTGAATACCGCTCAGCTTGATCTTTACGGGATCCTTAAGTTCTTTCTAACATCGTTCGCTGAAAATGTTTTTATTTAAAGTAAGTGTGAGCATTCAATTACCCAGCAAGTCATAACAGTTGAACAAACAACTTCAAGAGTGTAAACATTCTTCAGAACTTCAATAACCGAACAAAGGTTATGAAGCAGCTTGAATAATAGGAATAGTCTTGATTCCTATCATTTTAAAACATTAGTCACATGCACTTTGAAATACTTTCATTCTTCTACCTTTTTCATACACATTCTGTCTGGCTAGAATCATTAGCACAGACTTAACAATAACGGTTCATGAATAAACCGAGTATACTTGTATTGAACAGTTTGATCACAAAACAGTTCATCTCATAGAAACACCGAAGTGTTCACATTGTGGCACAAGGCCTCATACATACTACCACCTTTTACAAATATAGCACATTCGCACATAGACAGAACTTCTCAAGTTCAACATCTGAAAAGTTTTAGAAACTAGCATTCATTTAAAATATGAATGAAGTTAGGAAACTTGCCTTACTCATAACTACAGCTTACAGTTTACACTGAAATGCTTATTCCAAAACCCTATATAACAAGTAAGGAAATAACAAGTACACCAATTAGTCATATACTTGACTTACACATTTGTTTACTTAACTTTACTTCTTAAGGTTCGCGCTATTGTAATTTAAGCTTATGCGACTAACTTTCATTACCAGATTATGGCTTTATGACATACTGAGATGTCTTACTCAACACGTTCATCATCTTTGATGATTCAAATTCTTATCTTCTTCTTATTCTCTAGGACTCAGCACACATCGCTTTTCTGCTAGTAGTCCATATGGTACTCTGAGTGGTTTCCCACAAACAACCAACAAACAAGTTCCCGTCTCATCTACACTGCCCACACAGTGAGTTAGATCGGTTGCCAGTTTTGTATATACCTTCGCTCTCTGAAAGAATTGTTTAGCACAGCTCCCATATGTCAACCATCAAAGGTTACGATTGTACTACAACCTAACTTACCTTAACTTATCCGAACCATTAAACTATAATGTTCGTTAAGTCAACTTCTTATTCCTTATGGCTTTCTGGCAACTAAATGCCATACCTCAGGAAACATTCTTTATTGTTTAAGTCATACAATCTTTTGTACACTCGGAACAATCATTCATTGTCAATATTATGAGACCATAGCGTTAAACATTTCATATGAACTTATTCATATCTTACAACGTTCGGTTCCAACTCGGAACATTGTACAAGTTATACTTATTAACTCGGCTTCTTAACGTTATACGTTATTATCTTCAATTTAGTTTCTTCACCGTTCACGGTTAATCAACATTCTTCATTACATTACGGTTAAACCATACACAAGGTGTAGGTTCTGCCCATTTAACACTCGCTTACATTCAACCCTTACGCTGGTTAAAGTGTTCAGCGCTTACTTTTCATTCTATCATTCTCACCTGACTTATATTCTGCTTTCACTAATCTTATTACCATTCGTTACGGCTCTCTTGATACCATTCGTATCTTACTTACTACCTTCATCAACGTCTATGTCATACAACCACGGTATACTTAGAACGTTCGTCCAACGCGAATACAATTCCCAAGGATCGTTTACGTATTCAACGTTTTACTTGTTCGTCTTTTAATCTCTCATTCAACCTTTACTCAAGGTTTCAATTACTTTCATCATTATCCATCCCATGAACCCCATGTTCATTATTCTTTCTTAATGTCGAAGCCATACCGTTCGTTGTATGCTAAGACCGATCGTTCATTGTAACTACGTTGCGTTCACAGCGTCTATACGCTTTATGTTCATCTTACAATGCCATGACATAACATCAAAATGTTATTCATTACCTTCATCACTCAACGTCTAAGGAATCACAATCATAGCAATCCCTCACGTTCGTTCATCGCGACTACGGTCCCCGGACATCAGTTCCGTAACCCGCATCTACATTCTTTGTCTTCTATTCTCGTTTAATCTTTTCGTTCAACCTTTGCTAAAGGTTTAAAATACTTGACTAAGTGTTACATTACGTGAACTATATGTTCATACTTCTTTCTTGCACATCCCCCAGTATCTGAGAAATAAAATTCACATTTTTGGGCAGTGCCTTGCACCGGCGCTGCGGCGCCGTGCCCTTCCCTTCCTCTCGCGCTGCGGCACCACTCTCCAGAAGTGTATGGCCGAGCTCGCGCTGCGGCGCCCCTTCTCACGCTGCGGCACCCCTTCTCGCGCTGCGGTGCCAAGACAAAAACCTACGAAATTTTTCTAAGTGTTAAGTCAAGTTTGAGATGCTTACTTTACGATCTCATAATTTATTCGTTATAACTCGGAACGAGGTCGTTCTAAAGCCATTCTCTTCCTTATCTTACGTACTTTAATATGCCTCAGACAGAACTTCATTCTGAATCGTTAACATGCCATTCAATTGGCTTAATCTTAACCCTTCGTTCATTTTACGCTTTTAACGTTCTTCATTCGTTCGTCCGTAATTCGGTAATCCGAACTCGGAATTCGCTCGTTCTTGAGTCCATGACTCACATTTTATAACGTTCGGGTTCAGTTACTAACTTTCTAATTCTCGTTCGTCTTTTACGAAATTTCGCCATAACTTCGTTATAGCTCAATTTAAATCCGTTCTTCATGAACGTTTCTAACGCTCCTAACCAAGCAAGAAAAAACTAACCTATACACGATGGTTTTAAACTTGTCCATCAACAACATTTACACTACGATGGTTTTAAATTTGTCCATCAACAACGTTCTTCGTGTTCTTCGCGTGTTCTTCGTGTTCTTCGTTCGTTCTTCATTTTAATCAATATTTTGGATTACGATTTCACTTTTTCTTGGAATTTGATGTTATAGAACACCATTCCTTACTTAATTCACCTACTCGTTCATAATATTCATTCGGATCGCTCAAAATCCTCACGAATCTTATACTTGCTTAAGAAATTTATAAACTAAATTTCTTATTTCTCATTTCTTATTTTCTCATTATTTCAACCATATGAAATCATTCTCAATATCTTTTATTCCTTATTCTCATTAAGTTATGTTTTAAACATATTAAACTTAAAAAAAATAGTGGAAGAAACTAGGGTTCGGATTACCGTTCTTCTTTATTTCTCTTCCGTTAGACAAAGCCAGCAATTTGCTAGCTTTTCTATTTCACGATCACTTTTGATCCGAGCGTTCATGATCATGCTCTTCCTCTTCTCTCCTAACCGAGCTCTCTCTATCTCTCTCAAGTTCTAGGATTTTCAAAATCCTAGAAAATGAAAGTTAAGCTTTCTATTTATAGAAAACCAAGGCTAAGGGCAAAATAGTCATTTCGCCCCCACCTCCTTACTATTCCAAACTTTGCAACCAAGTTTACTTGGCCACCACCCTTACTTGGTGGCCAAGTGGCCGGCCCACATGCCCATGGGTTGCCCCAATAGTTTTTACCCATCCGTTTACCCATCGGTTCGATCCGCGGTTTCTTTTCTTGGTTTAGGCCTTAACCCTAATTCTTATTAGGCCTAACTTGGGCTTAACTTCATAAATCATTGGGCTTGACCTAATCCAGGTCCAATTGGATTCTACAAAAGTCTATGAACACAAAGTCCATTAAGACTAGTCGTATTCTACGCATTCCATTCTCGTATGCTCGTATTCTCTTCGTATATTGTTCGTACGATATTCGTATTATACGTCGTACTAATCTTCGTAATATACTCGTATAATAACTCATATCATACTCGTATTTCTCACGCATAATAACCCTAGTTATTATATGTACTCATAACATTCTCGGAACTCACTTTCCCTAACCCTTAGGTTTTGAGTCCGCAGGCGAAAACTTCGTTTTTGCCATAACTGAAATATTATTGAATATTCCATCACGTCTTAAGATTTCACGCAATCAAAAACTTCTCGGAATTTCAAAATAAATCTCCGAGCAGAAACGGGTGAATAGTGCCTATTTCGTCTTTTTCCCCGAAAAATATTTTGTTTCCGAAAAAATTTCATTTTCGTCTTGAAAATTCTTACTCGTTCAGTCTAGCTCGTAGCCAGAATCCTCCCGATTAATAATCATTCTAGGTTATAGAACGATTAATGAACACATAGCACAGAATAGTATTAATAAAAATTCATTTTATTAATAACTAATTCTTTAACTTAAATTCTTGACAATCCGATTTTTACGGGTTGTCACAGCGCCAATAGGGAGAAATCGTTATTGGAAAGCCCCCTCTTTCCTTGGAACGACCTGGTTGTTAAATATTGTGAGTTATAATATTAATGATGAATAAGTTCGTGTTGATTAAAGATGAATTTGATAGTTTCATTGTGTTAAAATTATTTATGTTAGTGGAAATTAATATTTATTTCGATAATAATTGATGTTTGGATGTTATAGTGTTCAATCGGGTATTCAGAGCACTTTTCGTATCGGAGTACTATTCACGAGTACCTATTCACGAGTTACTATTTATGAGTTACTATTCATGAGTTACTATTCACGGGGTACAATTCACGGGGTAGTATTCACTCGAAAGATATATTCTTTTTCATTCCAAATCATTTTTGGGTACAATATTATTCTATGAGGAGATGTGCTAATTTTCAGACCGTTGGTTGAAATTATAATAGTAAATCAATATGGATCGTTGATTTAAAGTTTAAATAGAAACTTAACCCTTCAGTTTTTCAAGAGTTATTTGTCCCTTCAGTTTTCCAAGAGTTATTTGTCCTTTCGGTGTTTCAAGAGTTAATTTCCCCTTCGCAAATAGTAGTTGTCTCTTCAATATTACCAAGAGTCATTTTGACCCTTCGTTAAGACCAAGAGCCACTTTCAGTTCTTCTATAAATAGAAGCTCATTCCTTCATTATTTCTTACGAATTCACTAAAACTCTAGAGAGAGAAACTATAAAGAGAAAGAAGAAAAGTATTCTGTTACTTCACTTTTCCAATATCCAGTTTCTTCTAAGGTAAGGGATATTATTTGTTGTACTCGTAAGGGGTATTATTTCTTTCGTATTCATGAAGAGAACTTCTGTTATTCCATTCTTATTATTCTGTTGGAATAACCTGTATACGTGGACTACCGTATACATGGTAAAATTCTTCTGTTATTCCGTTCTTCATTATTATGTTGGAATAACCTGTTTATGCGAAGTACAGCATACATGGTGAAATTCTTTTATTATTTCGTTCTTTGTTATTATGTCGAAATATCCTGTCTGTGCGTTTACGCCGGACCTGGTTCCATTATTTATTATTCTGTTGGAATATCCTGTCTGTGTGTTTACGTCGGACCTGGTTCCATTATTTATTATTCTGTCGAAATATCCTGTCTGTGCGTTACACATAACCTAGTTCCATTATTTGTTATTCTGTTGGGAATAACCTGTCTGTACAGTCTATCGCACGCATGGTGAATCCTTCTGTTATTCCATTCTTTATTATTTTGTTGGAATAACCTGTCTATATGGATTACCACATGCATGGTGAATGATCCTTTGTATTCATTCCTTATTAAATTGTGGAAATGATATGTATACGTGGATTACCGCATAGCGGGTGAAAATCTATTTGCAGTTTCATACTTTCTATTATACTCAGTTGGTTAAAGTTTTGGCTTCTATATTCCTTGAAATTAGTGGAATATCTTGGATATTTGTGATTCATCTATTATCTTTTCGTGGAAATATTCTTTTGAGCATTCTTGAATTTTACTCCACAGAGCAGTATCATGTTGATAATTTGGACGTTATTGAGTTCAGGATAAATTAACTTATTAATCTTTAAAATTTATTCTTGAACTTGTTTTATTGAATTTTTATGTCATTGTCATCATCCTCATAGTTAAATTATAATATTAACAATGTCTAGAAGTTCTGTCAAGGAAAGGTTTGGTCACCTAATTGCGCGCCAATAGGGACAAATCCTTATTGGAAAGCCCCCTCTTTCCTGGGAACGACCTGGTTGTTAAATATTGCGAGTTATAATATTAGTGATGAATAAGTTCGTGTTGATTAAAGATGAATTTGATAGTTCCATTGTGTTGAAATTATTTGTGTTAGTGGAAATCGAAATTTATTTCGATAATAATTGATGTCTGGAGGTTATAGTGTTCAATCGGGTATTCGGAGCACTTTTCGTGTCGAAGTACTCTTCAAGAGTTACTATTCACGAGTTACTATTCACGGGTTACTATTCATAAGGTACTATTCACCCAAAAGATATATTTCTTTTCGGTCCAAATCATTTTTGGGTACAATATTATTCTATGAGGAGATGTGCTAATTTTCAGACCATTGGTTGAAATTATAATAGTAAATCAGTATGGATCGTTGATTTAAAGTTTAAATAGCAACTTGTCCCTTCAGTTTTTCAAGAGTTATTTGTCCCTTCAGTTTTCCAAGAGTTATTTGTCCCTTCGGTGTTTCAAAAGTTAATTGCCCCTTCGCAAATGGTAGTTGTGTCTTCAATATTACCAAGAGTCATTTTGACCCTTTGTTAAGACCAAGAGCCACTTTCAGTTCTTCTATAAATAGAAGCTCATTCCTTCATTATTTCTTACGAATTCACTAAAACTCTAGAGAGAGAAACTATAGAGAGAAAGAAGAAAAGTATTCTGCTACTTCACTTTTCCAATATCCAATTTATTCTAAGGTAAGGGATATTATTTGTTGCACTCGTAAGGGGTATTATTTCTTTCGTATTCATGAAGAGAACTTCTGTTATTCCATTCTTATTATTCTGTTGGAATAACCTATATACATGGACTACAGTATATATGGTGAAATTCTTTTGTTATTCCATTCTTCATTATTATGTTGGAATAACCTGTTTATGCGAAGTACCGCATACATGGTGAAATTCTTTTATTATTTCGTTTTTTGTTATTCTGTCGGAATATCCTGTTTGTGCTTTTACGCCGGACCTGGTTCTATTATTTATTATTCTGTCGGAATATCCTGTCTGTGTGTTTACGCCGGACCTGGTTCCATTATTTATTATTCTGTCAAAATATCCTGTCTGTGCGTTACACATGACCTGGTTCCATTATTTATTATTCTGTTGGGAATAACCTATCTGTGCAGTCTATCGCACGCATGGTGAATCCTTCTATTATTCCATTCTTTATTATTCTGTTGGAATAACCTGTCTATGTGGATTACCACATGCATGGTGAATGATCCTTTGTATTCATTCCTTATTAAATTGTGGAAATGATCTGTATACGTTGATTACCGCATGGCGGGTGAAAATTCATTTGCAGTTTCATACTTTCTATTATACTCAGTTGGTTAAAGTTTTGGCTTCTATATTCCTTGAAATTAGTGAAATATCCTGGATATTTGCGCTTCATATAGTATCTTTTCGTGAAAATATTCTTTTGAGCATTCTTGAATTTTACTCCACAAAGCAGTATCATGTCGACAATTTGGACGTTATTGAGTCCGGGATAAATTAACTTATTAATCTTTAAAATTTATTCTTGAACTTATTTTATTGAATTATTATGTCATTGTCATCATCCTCATGCTTATATTGTAATGAAAGTCATCTTTGGCTTACGTGTATAGATGGACTTAGTATGATTATGACCAGGGATCATTCGGTATAATCATGACCTGTAATGTTATAAATGTTGTGGTAAAAGTCCTCAGTGGCCCGTAATGCATTGATGGACAGTTTTTGGTATGATTATGACCAAGGATTATTCGGTATAGTCATGACCGTTGATGATTTAATGAATATCCTTGGCCCGTAATACAGGGATGATTAGATGATGTGGTTTATTTATTAAGTTGAGTCTCACCGATAAAAATTGATGAAAACATTTTAAATCATAGAAGATAGTAGATATCATGCTCTACTTGACTCTTCTAATGGATTGTTTATTCCGCTGCAGTTAAACTTGATGTCTATTGTATTTTATCAGTTTGACATTGTTGAAGACTATTGATAATTTATTCTACGTTATCTTAGTCATAATATTTCTTACTGGGCTAGTTGAGCTCACCCTTTCTTTCACTGTTATCTTCAGGAAATGAGAATATAGCTGGGACGAGTCAGGGAAAGGAGTGATGGTCCAGATGATAGCATTAGTAGTCCTCACTATTCTGTTAAATAGTGTGACAATAAATGTAATGAGGACTCCTTTGAGTGTGGATATTGTCTAGATGACAATATTCCTATTAAAACTCTGAGTTTATGTATTGTCGTATATTACACGACAGTTGTATAATTAAGTTTGTATTTATATTCTGTACCATGTATTTGGCAACTCAAGATGGGTGATGTATACCTGTTTTGGGGGCGTCACACATACACACATTAGTTTCATATACTAAATTAACATAATTAATGTAAACTAATTTTTATTTTACAAAGTATAATCTTTTTTTGTTCTTGACTTAAAATTATTCCACGTTTCTTTAGAAACTTTTGTCTGTTATAACCCTTTTTTTATGCACAAAAAGGTTCTCTCATTGTTTTAGTATATAAATATTTTACCTCTCGAAGCATAGACCATTTTAAGAATATCTTTCATCATTTTACTTACCATAATCATTTTTAGTTTTGAAAAACTTTGATGTGGTTTTAGTACATGAATACATCACAACTTCAAGTTATAACCCACTCATAGCTTAAAACATGAGTTTGTCATCTCTCTTATATTTCACTTAAGTATTCAAAGTGAATACGAAATATATTCCATATATTGCAATTGATTATATAATATATGAATAAATTATAGCTTTCAAATACTTCATAATTATAATTTATAATCCACTTGAAATCTAATACATGGGTATTCCATGTTCCTTATACATAACTTCAGTGTACAAGGTGAATTTATAGCGTATTTTATTTCTTGGGTGTAATTATAACTTGTTTGTGTAATTTATAGTTTCCGTAATACTGTATAGTTTTATTTCTGTACACTAACGTGCTAAATATTCTTACATTTCAAGGTAATACCAAAACAGCCTCTGCTGTTGCTCGGAATTGCTCGCTGCTGCCGTTGGGCATCAGCCCTTACTCCTTGACCTTCCCTTTAACAATTTATATTTTATACTTCATTAGTATAGTTAAGCTGAATTTTGGATATTATATAGGTAGTATACCTACCTATTATATAAAAATATGAACCAAGCATTTTGGGACACATCAATTAGGAGTGCAAAGGAAGCTCCATGTTCTGCCCTGCAACAACCACTACTGTTGTGGGCAGCAGCCTTGCGCGCAATGTGTCAACT